>CM053744.1:8239245-8279965 GCA_028658305.1 Pachyuromys duprasi | reverse complement strand
CCAGCTGTAGCTCCCTCCTTTATTCCCTCCCAATCCCACCCTCCCTCCCTCATCTCCTCACATGCCCCTCCCCAAGTCCATTGATAAGGGAGGTCCTCCTCCCCTCCCATCTGACCCTAGCCTATCAGATCTCATCAGGACTGGCTGCATTGTCTTCCTCTGTGGCCAGATAAGGCTGCTCCCCCCTCAGGAGGAGGTGATCAAAGAACCAGCCACTGAATTCATGACAGAGACAGCCCCTGTTCCCATTACTAGGGAACCCACATGGAGAGTGAGCTGCCTTGGGCTACATCTGTGCAGGGGTTACCTCCATGCATGGTCTTTGGTTGGAGTATCAGTCTCAGAAAAGATCCCTGTGCCTAGATTTTTTGGTTCTGTTGCTCTCCTTGTGGAGTACCTGTCCCCTCCAAGTCTTTCTATCTCCCCCTTCTTTCATAAGATTCCTTGCACTCTGCCCAAAGTTTGGCTATGAATCTCAGCATCTGCTTTGATACACTGCTGGGTAGAGTCTTTCAGAAGTCCTCTGTGGTAGGCTCCTGACCTGTTTTCTCCCTCTTTTGATGTCTATCCTGTTTGCCTTTCTGAGTGAGGATTGATCATCTTACCCAGGATCCTCCTTCTTGCTAAGCTTCTTTAGGTATACAGATTTTAATATGTTTATTCTATATCGAATCCATTTGCACTTCTGCGAACCCTAATAATGTCCCAGTCACACATCAAGATGGCACCAGGAACTTCCCATCCATTTTGGGTACCCTGGCCAGATTGACTTTTGTAAGTTAATATTCTTGCTTAGAAACCTACAAAGTTCCTGAGAACAATTTAAAGTCCTAACTGCCAGTTTGACTGTTGAATACGCTCCATGATGTGGCACTATCTCACTTGGGGTTTTGTCATTATCCAGGCTAACATAAAAGAGTTTGGCCTGAGAGACAGAAAATCTGTATTCAAATCTTCACTCGGTCATTTACATGCTATTTTGGCAAGACAATGAACTCTGGCCTTCAGTTTCTTTCACTGAAACAGGAGGACAATTGTACTAACTTCACAAAGCTCATTCAGGAGAACGCACATGAAGAGCTACTTAGAGCATCAACCACATCAGTGAGTGCCAGTTACCACTCTGTCTTCCCCTTAATAAGAAGTAAAGTCTGCCTTTCTAATGTATATTTACTCCTTAAGGCCCAATGCTACATCATTCTGTCGTAAGAACCTGCCACAGTGATCTGCTTGGGATCTCCTCCCAAATATTATTTTCACCCCAAACATTTAGTTTATGAGATTATGTCTTTCAGCAGCATATGATTTATTTTGTTTTCAATTGTGTGTATGCATGTATGTACGTGTGTGTATGTCTGTGTGTGTATATGCACACTTATGAGTGCAGTGCCTTCAGTGGTCAGAGGCTTCAGATTCCTTTGGAGCTGGGGTTGTAGGTGGTTGTGAGCTGCCTAAGGTGGACGTTGGTAACTGAACTGGAGATTTAAAAGCAGTATTCATTCTTATTGCTGAACCATCTCACCCACACCCAATAGTGGGCACCTTGCTTCACCACAAGATACAGTCACACATGTATGTTAGTATTCTTATTGAAATATAGGTTCCTTCAGAGCAAACACTGCTTCTGCCCTAAGCTCAGCAGAGACTAAGGAAATGTCTGCCTAACACATTATTGCTTTAAAAATCATCCGAATGTAGTAACTGCCTGGGGTTCTACAGAGAGATTAGGAGAGAAATGCTCATTCCACTAAACTGAGTTTCTGAGGAAAGTAAGAGGTACATATTTGTTTAATCCTACCTCTCAGCAATTCAACAGAACCAGTATATTGCTGTTATTTATCAGTACTGCAAAGAGGTTAATTCTATACAGCAGAGCATCTACTGGATTTATTGTAACCTCCAATAGTTTGCCGTAGGAAGAGTTGTTGCGAATACAACTGCCTCAAGTGATAACCACAGGGCAGCACAAGCTGAGAACATGGTGTCACCTTAGCCTAGTCTATGGTTTCTAGAACTCAACCAATGAGTCAAGTTGTATTTTCATTAAATAAAGAAGTGTCTTGGTGGTAATGGAGCGATGGCTCAGCAGTTAAGAGCACTTGATGTTCTCACAGAGGACCTGGGTTTGGTTCTCAGCACCTACATGGTGGCTCATACAGTCGGTAACCCCAGGGGATTGATTGCCCTCTATGGCCCCCATGGTCACCAGGCATTCATGTGGTATAGAGACACCTGCAGGCAAAACACCCACACAATAAGACAATAAGATAATAATAAAAATCAATGCCTTAGGACATGTTTAGTAAACTTAACATTTTGAAATATAATTCTCAAGATATACAGGCAAATTAAGATATACAAATATCAAAGACAAAAACAAGCAGTTGCAACACTAATTTCAAATGAGCTTTTAAATGATCGTAGAAATTTTCAAATGTTGATCTCCAATTGTATCTGCATAATGGAAGAAATTGAGAGCAGGAAAGTTCTGCCCAATGCTTCGGTTTTGTTTGTATATTATCAGATTGGCTTGGGTTTCCCATTGACTAGGCTAATCTTTTTGTCCCCAGAGTGGGCTGGTTGTCTCAGTATTTTTGTAGAAGGTAGGTAGAGCTTATATTAATCCATTTGTAAGCTGGCTACATCATTAAAGAGATAATAAAATACATTATTCTCCATGGAAATGAAAATATGATAACATTTCCAGCAATTGTCTACCAAATAATGTCTATATCAAAACAATTATACGTTGCTAGTCCATTTTGATACAGGAATCATTTTGATAAATCAATTCTTAATTGGTATGTTTACTATATTTTCCCCTAACCTAACTTTTATATGATTTTTTAACATCACTAGGAATTGGGTGCATGTTCTTGTTTTATATAAAAATATAAACCTATACTTTTTAGTTAAAATCCTGGTTTGATTTCCACTGAATTAGAAAAACCATGTAGTCTCCTCACCACTTTGCCCAGAATTAGGTAACGTTTTAGCCTACCAATTAAAAAAAAAAGTAATTTAAGGCAGAGTTGCTCTCTGACTGATGTGTTAAAAGTATGACATTACTCACTGTGGCAGGGTACATTCCTAAGACAGAGCTGGTCCATCCTATGATGTATGGTCCAGATACCTCTTTGAAATACATAGTAAGTTAGTGCATTAAGACATAGATTTAAAAAAACCAACTTACAGGAGGTCCAGCATCCCCTTTCGGCCCTCTCAGATAGTCCATGTCAAGCATCGCATTATAATCCTCATAATAATAATAACCATAAAGCTGGGTTTCATTGCTGTTTTCACTGGGATAAGTAGCATCTGGGTAAAGTTCATCTTCCTTCTTTAGTTCAAGGTGGTTTTCCACAGAGGGCCCATGTGTCACTCTATACAAGGTAGTATTTAAAACCTGTTCCATTTCCATTAGCTCATTGGTGTGTAGACTGGCTGTGAGAGCCTTCTTAAGATTACTCATTGCGTCTTGCTTCGTGTGTGCAATCTGAGATGGCGCCTTCTTAGACAGGGGCAGGCCAGCTGCTTCCTCGTCATGTTGGGTGACATTATCTGATCCAGCTGAGAGGGGGCTAAATCTCTCCTCTCTATTCATTCCGGTCTCAGTAGAGTGGTGATGGGACAATGGCAGGGTTAAATCTGTCTCTTCCTGGGTGGAGATTTCTTGAGCTTGAATTCTGTAGTTTGGGGGAGTCACAGCTGAGATGTTTCCTGAATGGAAAGAATTCAAATGAGACCTTGATGTCTGGTGCTCTTGGCTTTCATGTGCTGTGGCAGAACCATTATTTCTGTTATTTGGAATGCTTTTGCCATCAGCGTATGTCTTCTGTGGCAATTCTGATTCACCAAGTCCTTTGGGCAAGGGCATGTGTTCAGGGTGTCTGGTTGGAGTTACTGCCATGTGAGGGAGGCTTGTTTCCTCTGTGGATGTGTCTGCTGGCGGGCACTGCTGTTTCAGGTATCTGCAATAGTCCGCCGATGCTGCTGTGGAAGGAATGACATCCAGCTGGCACACCGTTCCTTCAAAGTGGACAGAATTATTATTCATACTTCCCAAGGTAAACACACCATGAGGGTCAAAGTCCTGAACTTCAGAAGGAGTCTCTCCATGAAAACTTCTCTTTCCACATTCAGCAAACATGGAGACAACTCGGTAGCTAACAGTGATGGCAAATGCGTGCCATCGTTCATCATGGACACTGTAGTTGAAAGTCACTGATTGCTTTCCTCCGACATGCACCATTAGTTTCTTAGGAAGCAACTGCACTCCTAGTTGCAGTCGGTTGTTATTCCGAATGCTGAAGAGAAACGCGTTGTTCACTTTCCGCGATTGCAACGCAATCAATATTGTTAGTGGCTGCCTTAGAATAACTGGCAAAATGTTCACGAGAGGTGACTCAATGTATGCATTATTTTTCAAAATGACACCACATTCTGTTAAACGGACCCCCTGAGGTAATGGTGGGGATGAAGGCACAGCCATCACTGATGACGCGTGTCTTACATCTTTGCCTCCAAGGCCCAGTTGATGAAGAATATCTATGCCTGGAAATGAAGAGAAAAGTAGAAAGGATTTTACTCTTACATATTCATACAGATGTTTGAGTATAAAAACAAAACTTTCCCTTCAATATAATCATGTGCTAACAAAGAGTCATTTCTAGCAAAAGCTAGTGAGAGAGGTGTTACCATCAACAATTTGAGTGAAGCAAGTGTGCCGTGTTCTTCACACATCGCCTTCATGATATCACTAACTAACCATGGCAGGAGTACTTTTCCCTACTGAAACTGTGTGGTGGGGAATGCCCACACACTTAAACTGGGGCCCTTCTATCCTGTAGCTGTTTCTTCTAAAATGAAGCGTTTTCTTCTGGAGGGAACAGAGGTGGCTCTGTAGGCTCTCTGCAGCCTCACAGGACTCACAAGACATACAGGTGGGACCATCCATCCACCAAGACTAAGAGGGAAGAGACTCTCAGTGGAGGTGGTTCAAAGCTACCCAAGAGGTTCCAGAGATGCAGCTGTCGTTGCCCATGCTGGGGATGACAGCCTGAGTCCTCTGCTCTCCTGGAAGGGACTATAGTAAACTCCTTTGTTCACTAAGCTGGCCTTGGGTAAGGGTGTGTGTGTGTGTGTGTGTGTGTGTGTTTCTGCCACTGCCTCTTGAATAGCTATAACCTTCCTAGGCAGAGCCACACAGCAGCATCCTAGTTTCAATCTGTCATAGACTAAGCACATTTGGGGCAGAAGTTCAGAGAAAAGAGAATAGGAAACTCAAAGACAGAAGACGCATATAAGTGAGACTGGGGAAAATGGGAGTGAAGGAAAGAAGACAGGAAAGTAAAGAAAGACAGAGAGATAGACTCCATTTAGAGTACGAGTCTTCAATCTTTAGTATAATTCTGACTTAGGTATCACCAAATTATCATTTGGAGATAGCTATTTGGTACCAATAGATACAACAATAAGTAAGCTGTCTGTGAAGAGTTAGTTTCATGAGCAGCCCTAACCACAAAATCAACCCAGATCATTAGTTCAAGTCTCTGAAGAAATCAGTTACCACTTGGAAAAATAAATCAGATGATATCATCAAGTTGCCTTGATTTCTTAGGAATATTGGTGGCATTCACTAAGTTCTTTCTATGTACCTGGTACCTCTCTAAGAATATTACCATATTGTCATAATTCTCACAACTCTATATGCGGGTACTACTATCACAGCCATCTTACAGTTACAAAAAGTCAGAGATAAGTTCTATTTCCAAGGCCGTGCAACCAGGGAGTGGAGAGATAGCTATTGAATACAGACTCGAAGAGTCAACCGCTTACCTCAGTGACTTTCAGTATTTTACTCCACTTTACCGAAAAGCAGGATGGACTATACCCCCTTCCTCTATCTGCTTCTTCAACGTAGCATAAGTGGTGGCATCGCCAAGACAACAGCCATGCTCTCTTTACTGTAAACAGCAGGCCTAATGATGTCATTCAAACCAGAGCTGCAACGACCACATATTCTGACTCACAGCCCTTGCTTCTGGCTTTGCACAGCCAGCTCTCTGCTGAATTTATTCAGGAAAAATTACACGTCCCTAAAGCAGTTCTAACTCAATAGATTATCCTCAAACTTCATTTGTCATAGTTCAGCGGTTCTGTCAGTGAAGAAGCCCACAGCCACAAGGGCAGCCGACTTGACCTTTCTGTAGTACGCACGGGATTATGACACTCCTCTGGCTCAAGCCTCACAGTGGCTTTGTGTGGCACGTGAAATCTGTGTCATCAGTTCCTTTCTTATGGCTCTTGTCTTACTTCCTGTTTCATCTCATCTTATTTTACTCCAGAAAAACGCATCTTCTCTTGGTATCTAAACTTACCAAGCTCACCCTGAACTCTTAGCGCTTGCACTTAGTGGGCCTTCAGCTTCGGAACACTAAACACTTATTTCCTTGGACTAATTTTAATCAGCTGCTTTTGCATGGTTAAAAAAAAATTCATGGTGGATTTAACATATTTCTGTAAGTTTTGTGAGTTTTTCTCATGGTTTAAAGGGGGTGTGGCCTTGGGGAATCTGAAAATTGAGGCAGTTCTAGAATCGATGCTCCTGCATGCTCACCTTCCCTTGTACAGCGCCTCTTCTCCAGCACCCTCCACTTTCTAAACATTTTGCTTCACCAACAATTATCAGATTTTAAAATCCCATTGTTTCAGAGTTCCACTGACAGTATCTACCCCCACTGAGATTCACTCCTCAACAGAACTGAGCTCAAATGCCACATTATTTTAAATTTCATCTTTATCTTAGAGACAGGATTTTACTGTTTTTTTCCCAGCCTGGTCTCAATTTCTTGACCTTGAAAGAGTTTCCTGACTCAAGGACCTAAGCATAGGACCATCATTGTGTGTACCATTCCATCCCCCCAACCTTCTCCACTCCACCTCCTGCTGTACTGCCCCTTCTCCCAAGGAGAAAAAGGAGACCGTGAGGCAAATGGAATAAAGTAGGGGGCTGGACCTGAGGGATAGAGAAGTCCAACACAGCAGATGACACTGTGGCTTCTACCCCTGCCTCGCTGTAAATACAGTAACTTGTAATTAAGTCCGTGGGGTATGTACTCCACGCCTCAAACATCCAGATGTGGTAGATTCCAGATCCAGGAATCTACATTTGTTTTTCAAATACAGAAATCAAAGGCCTGTCAACATCCCATCCCAAGTTAGATGAACAAGTAATAAATGACTATCCCTGAAAGCTTAGAGATGCTTTCTAGTTTTTAGTAATTGTAATTTAAGTGTTTTTTTTTAATTTATCAAGTTTTTGAGTCTAGCAAGTTGCAGAGTTAACTCCTACTATTAAATAATTAAATGGATATGCATTAATTCTAATTAATTCTCGATATTTCAAATTTTCATACATCTTGCCTAGCCAAGTCCCACAGTTATATTCTTTCAGACGTTGCACTTATGCCAAATTAAAAAAACAAAACAAACATTAAAGTGATTGTCCCACATCCATTCCCACACTGTCAGCACTAACCAGACTTGGGAGCTACTACTAATAATAAACTTTTAAAAGAATATATGAAGTTGAGAGGTATATGGCCGATGGGCCCTGGGAAGAGCTTGAGGAAGGTACTGTGTGGGTAGATCACATCATAATATGCTGTATACAGGTATGACATTTTCAAAAAAGTAAAAAAATATATTTTAAAGTGATTGTTTAAAATACAACCACCAGAAATATAGCATTCAACATATTTTTCTTTTCCTTGTGAAATTTGTACAAATTTACTAAATTAACTAGATTATCTCTGTACATTCATTTTGCAGGGTCTGTTTTAGTCACTTCCAAGGAGTGCCAAAATCGTGACTCTAATATAAGCTTCCTGGCTCCAGGTCACTGAGTTGAGGAACGTAAGGAAATGATTTATGATCAGTTGCTTTGACTTGTTCAGTGCCCTGAGGATGTGGGAAGAGAAGCGGGTCTAGACTGTGGTCTTCCGTTCCATGAAAACATACTGCAGTGTCATCATCCAAACATCTTACGTGTGTTATCTCCTTTCATTCTCCCTAACCACGCATAATGCCGTTCTTATCTTCATCTTGATCCATTAGAAATAAGGCTCCCAGCATTTCAGGAATTCACTCAAGGTCACACAGCTACTTAGCAGTATAATCTGGACATAAACCAGGGCTACGTCTCCAGAACACCTGTGTCCTTAAACACCTTTGGCACAGCCGGTATGTTAAAAGCAACATTGGTTTCTCTAAAGTTTTCTGGACATAAGTAGCACATTTATTCTGTGTAAACAGATTAACGCAAGCCTTGTTGGTGGAGTGTAAGAGGGTAGAGTTTCTGTAGGGGGAGTGAGCAGCCTCTCTGTGACATTAGAGTAATGTTCTCAGGAGATGCTCTTCTTCCAGGTAAGAGCGTGTCTACATGTGTTTTCACACCTGGGGTCATGAACCAGAGCCACGGTATCATTTGAGAATTAGTTACATGCCCAGTCCAGTGTGGGCCACTGTGGAGTGACATTGCATCTCTCTGCCACATCTCCCCGGCATCTAGTGACAGTGATGAGAAAAGGTGGCTGCAGCAAGCAGAAAGATAACCACACAGAAACTTAACCTTCTCTATATCACTCCACCTTACAATAGACTCAGTTATTCAGTAGGTCACACCCAACACCAGGCTGGATGGCAAATATAGAATTCCTGTCTATTAAGAGGATAGCTAAAATGGCTTTTCTTTTTTAATGTAATTTATTTATTTTTATATTAAACACACATTAGGTACTTTGCATCCCAGGCGTAGCCTCCTCCCTCATTCCCTCCCAGTCTCCCCATCTCTCCCTCATCTCCTCCCTGCCCCCTCCAAGTCCACCGACAGGGGAGGACCTCCTCCCCTTCCATCCGACCCCAGTTCATCAGGTGTGGCCCATGGTAGCTCGGTGTCCAACTGAAGACCCTAGTAAGGGGATCAGGGACTGTTTCTGTCATGAACTAGATGGCTGACTCTTTGACCCTCCCCCATACACGCCAGGGAGTAACAGCCTGGCTAGATCCCAGGGGAGGACATTGCAGCCAGCCCTGAGGAGATAAAATGGCTTTTCTTACCTGTGCTAAGACTTAAGAAATAACTGAAACTGCAGAAAATCACATAGACTTTTAATCACATAGATTTAATCTTGAAGATCTTTTAAGGAAAAGAAGGAAATATGGTTCAAGACATAAAAAGTAGATAATTAGAAAAGACATCAGCAGACAAAAGACATTAACAGATTTTTTTAATGCACTAAAGAGTTGAAGACAACAGGGCAGCAACTCAGGGAAAAGTCCTGAAGGGCTCAAGGATGGGAGGTACAAGTTCACTAAAGTTCTTAGGGTTTGAAATTGGAGTATTGGGATAGTGGGAAAGAGCTAAGCATTTGTATAAGAAACTCTGAGACCATAATAGGAAAGCAAAGCATTGAAATATTGACCCAGTCATAGCAGAAGGTACAGAAGTAGCAGATGAAGAATAAGGAAATCAGGTAAGAGCTACATAATACATTAGGTGGCAATTCTGTCATCCATGACCCATTTAATCACTGAACTCTGATAGTGGCAACCGCCATGACTTTATCCTTCATGTAAAATTGGGAGAGGGCATCCTCTGCAGACATTTCATGCATTCACATATTTGGGTTGCAACAACCAGGTGACCTGCCAAGCTCATCCTTCAACACCCTAACTGGAAGCATCTCTGAAGTCAATCCTATATTAAAATAGTTCCCAAATATATATTTATATATATATATATATTTTTTATGATAACAGAAACAACTGCAGACTCTGAGAGAATATCTATCATATAAAAACCAGATCAAAATAAAGAAAAATTTGGAAGACAAAAAAGGACAACACAAGAAGAAAAATTCAAAATATTATTCTCACCCATAGCGAGACTGGAGTAGGATGTGCACACAGGAAACAGAAACAAGTCTATGAGATTTGTTTTGTTTTGTTTTGTTTCATTTTAGTTTTTTGTTTTTGTTTTTAACAAGGAAGAAGGGAAAGCTGATCAAGGAGGCTGTAACATTTAGATAAACAGAAAAACTCAGGAAAGGCTCTCATCTAACCTCAAACAAAGATGAAAAATAGTAGCTTAAAGTAGGAAAAGGAAGAATTCGATTTTGGAGGTCCAAAAGTGCAACAGAAATTGCAGAATAAAAGGAATTCATTAGAAACGTGGACCAATAGAGATACATTTCCAGAAAGGGAATGACACTTCCACGTTGAAAAGGCCCACTTGGTACCCAACTCTCATTTATGAGACATTATTATAAACTTCCAAACCAAGAGCAAGTGATCATAAAAACCTTGAGAAGAGAATGAAGGGATCGTAAGTCAACTACCAAGAATTACTCTATCAATTTTATCAACAGCTCTTCATGCTAAAAGATCAAAAACCACGAAGGCCTTCCTTTCAATTTCAAAGAAGAGAAAACCTACAGAATAAAATTCTCTACTCACCTACACCGACTCCCTTCCCATGGAGGGTTACACAGACACCTTCTAAGTAATGCATTGCTGTTGAAGCTGCCCCAGCTCAGCATTAAAATAAAATGCGCAGACCCTCCCCCATACACGCCAGGGAGTAACAGCCTGGCTAGATCCCAGGGGAGGACATTGCAGCCAGTCCTGAGGAGACAAGATGAACTGGGGTCGGATGGAAGGGGAGGAGGTCCTCCCCTGTTGGTGGACCTGGAGGGGGCAGGGAGGAGATGAGGGAGGGATGGGGAGAGTGGGAGGGAATGAGGGAGGGGGCTACGCCTGGGATGCAAAGTACCTGACCTGTGATTGATATAAAAATAAATAAATTACATTAAAAAATAAAATAAAATGCGCAGAGGACTATGGTATGTTTAGGGAGAAAATGCCTTATAATTTGTTGTAGCATGAGAACAAATAACTAATAATGATATAGATACACACAAAAGGAGCAATGGGAACAGAAAAGGGAGGGATATTGAGGCATTATTAATAAAAGCTGTACACAGGTCAATGAAAGTAAACTATGGCGGCCAAGAAGTTGTGGAATTATAGTAAGTTGATAGGAGGGGAAGAATGAACACAATATAAAACACTGAATTCTCATCATCAATAGTAGGAAGTCAATAAAACATTTAGGCACATTATCAAGAAAAAAAAAATCAAATTGAAAAGGTGCCAGAGAGTCTCAAAGTAGGTAATGACAAAAGATTTGACTTCCCAGTGCAACTTACCTTTGGGCCATGTACTTGAACTACTCTGATACTTATTTTAAGCTTTAAAATGTCTTGTAAGTACAGAGACACTCCTGAGATGTCTAAGATGTCTCTAGCTCAAAAAGAGATTTGACCATATTAAGGGTGCAAGTCATAATTGTGCTCCCTGTAAAGCATCCACTTTTTGAAACTTTTTCCCTTTTTAAAGATTTATTGGCCCCTGTGTATGCATGCCACATGCAAGGGGGTGGCCCTTGGAGGCCAGAGAAAAGTCAGGCGCTCTGGACCTAGAGTTATAGGCAGCTGTGAGCAGACCAAAGTGAGTGCTGGGAACAACATTCTGGCCCTCTTGCAAGTCCAGCAAACACTCTTCTTTTAATTTATTCTTTATAAATTATAATTTATTCACTTTGTATCCCTGCTGTGGCTCCCTCTCTCATCCCCTCCCAATTTCACCCTTCCTCCCTTATCTCCTCCCATGCCCCTCCCCCAGTCCACTGATAGGGGAGGTCCTCCTCCCCTTCCATCTGACCCTAGACTATCAGGTCTCATCAGCACTGGCTGTATCATCTTCCTCTGTGGTCTGGTAAGGCTGCCCCCCCTTTCAGGAGGAGGTGATCAAAGAGCCAGCCACTGAGTTCATGTCAGAGACAGTCCCTGTTCCCCTTACTAGGAAACCCATGGGCTACATCTGTGCAGGGGTTCTAGATTAGCTCCATGAATGGTCCTTGGATGGAGTATCTGTTTCAGAAAAGACCCCTGTGCCCAGATTTTTTTTGCTTCTGTTGCTCTCCTTGCAAACATCCTTAACCACTGAACCAGGCTTGCAGCTCCTACTGACTCTTGTCACGTGGATCTGTTAGATAGGGGACCGTCCCTTTGTTTGCGTGCCTCCCTTCTGGAGACCTTTCATTTGTGATGTCTTTACCTGTCATTCTTGCATATTGTTATTTGGCTGATGGACTCAGGTGACAAGTGGCTTGTTAAGTTTATTACTAAATTTAAAAGCTGACTGTATTATGATACGGGCAACCTCGTTGCATCCTGCTACACAAAAGTGAGAGAGAAAAACAACCTTGGGACCACACTGCTGGTGTCTTAAATCCAGCACATTTCCTGGAGTTTCTCTTTGAAAAAAAATTTTGAACCTTTGACAAAGCCACTTTTTTTTTTCACTTTGAAGCCAGAGATATTTTTGTATTTATATTTCAATCAATGGATAGTAAGATATTTCTTGGGAAATAGATACTGTAAAAATGTTGTTTAGTAAATGAATAAAATAGGATATACAAAGATTTCTGAGTGAAACAAGCTAGCAGACCAAGCCAAACCATTATTTTCTAGACCACCGCACAGGAATTAAATAATGCTCTGAGCCTTCTAATATGCAAAATTTGCTCCTTAATGATGCAAATCCAGGAGGAACATTTATTACATGTGAGTGTTGTTTCAAGAAGGGCAAAGGTTATTCAGTTACAGTCTGCCACCCCCGAGTACTCCCACTTGAAATGAAGTCACAAGCAAAGCCTTTTCACTGTACAAAACTTCCCTTTTATAGAGATTTTGCTTAAAAATGTAAGCAATTTCACAGATGGAAGATCTGAGCAATTTCTTAAAGGTCATATTTATCCCCAAAATTGATGTTTTTTGTAACCTCATATCCTCCTGACACTGGCTCTAATCTTTTATTATGCTTTAATGATGAATCTCAGGTTCAGATGACTTGAAAGGATGTGCCTGGCTGCTGCAAGCAGAAATGTTGTTTGTTTGTTTGTTTGTTTGTTTGTTTTGAGACAGGATCCCATGTAGCCCAGGCTGGTTGCTGACTTGCTACCTAGCCAAGGCCAAGTGTCCTCAACTATCCTCTAGTTGAGATTTAGAATCACCATGGAAATAAATTTCTGACTCTGTCTTCGAGGAAGTTTCTAGAATGAGTTAACCAAGGTGGGAAGATCTACCGTAAATGTAGGCTGAGGTCCTGGATGGAATGAAAAGGAGAAAGCTAACTGAGCACCCGCATGTAGACACAATGTGGGCAGCAGCCTCTAGACAGCTCCTCCTTCGAGCTTCCCCTGCCATGCTGGATGGCCTCCTCAGCCAGCAGGCCCAAATAAACACCTCCTTCCTTCAGCAGCTAACTATCAGCACTTGTCTGGACCTCCGTATCTTCCTATCTCTTTTCTCGACGTGCCCAGACTCCAGACTTATGTCACCATACTCAGCTCAGAAACATTCTTAAAAAAACAAGTAATAAGATAATTCCCCCTACCTTGTCCCTGCGCACGAACAGTGATCCACGCACCACATAGTACAATGAAACGAAGAAGCAGTTTCCTAAGGGGGAAAAGCCAATGTTAAAACATTTACAACTAACACGTCACAAAACTGCTAACTCAGGGGTCGGTAATGTGGTATAAATTTGCATGTCTAATGAGTTTCCCCATAAAGCTGCTGCTGCTGATTGGAGGGTCTTGGAGGACCACTGCTTTAGGGCAAGTGATGTTCAAGAGCCAGTCCACACACATGGTTTAGATGGGGTTTTGACTGCATGCTAGAATCATTTCAGAGCTTGATAGACTGCTAATAATTTGTTTCATCTCTCCCCTCCCACTAAGATTCTGGTGTCAGTGTGTCCATAGTACAAGCAGTGTGTGTGTATGTAAGTGTGTGTGTGTGTGTGTGTGTGTGTTTGTGTGGTGGACACCCAGTGTTTTAGTCTTAGTTATTTTCCACCTTGCTTTTCTAGACAGGATCTCTCACTGACTTTGAGTTTACTGATTTGGCTACACCTACAGGCCAATAAGCCCCAGGGATCCTCCTGTCTCTGCCTCCTCACCACTAAGATGACAGCCGCAGGCTACTATGCCCAGCTCTTTCCAAAGCGGATGCTGAAACTCCGGTCCTCACGCTTACTTGGCAAGCACTTCACAGACTAAGTTACCTCCAACCCTAGCTCTGTAACTTCAAATATTTGCCAGGTGGGCCAAATGTGCAAAATAGATTTGAGGAGCATTGTTTAAGATTAATTTCTGCACATTACAGAACCCAACATTCTCAGACATTTAATAAAACTGAGCAAGTATAAAATAAGCCAATATTACAGTCACTAAAATTTAATAAAGATTCATAAATGACAACCCATGATATCTGAGGACGTCTACTAAAGGATGTCTAATAAACTGTCTGGGTTCAGCCCTCTAGCCTCACCTTCAGTTATTCAGTTTAACATCCACCACATTCGAAAGCTAACCACCTAGACTAGCCAGGAGAGGACCTAAATTTAGTTGGAAAAACATCCAAAGACCATCCTCAGAACAGCTGAGGAACTAACTCCCTTCCCAAGAGTCTCCCCTACTTGCGGCTTAAAGCTATTCGGCTTTCTCTTTGTCATAGAAGTCCAGGTTCTTTTGGGAAATTGCCAGAAATCTTTCTTTAGGGTACTCATGAGACCCTTAGGATTTATGATACATGTCTCCGGGCTACTCCTATTCATCCCTACAAAGAGGACGTTTACAATAGCAGGAAAGACTTGCGAGCTCTTGTGAACAGCAAACTTGTTGATGGTTTGGTGGCTTTCTCTTAAACCAGCAGAGTCGTGTGAAGTGATATGAGAAACACATACATAACACATCCAGCATTTCAACAGTTTCCCTCAGTCTTTATGCCAAAAATGTCTTCGTCCTGACAGCTTTATAGGTTCTGTGTTTTACTAACAGCTAAGACCCAGAAATAGTAAAAATTTCTATTTTTCTCAAAATAACTGATTTATCTATGATTTATCCCAGACTGTCAACTGAACTCAACATGTAGGGCTTAAAGAACCTCTAATTCGAGGTGCTTGATCAAGTCCTGAATGCAAGGAGAGTAGCGCTGAAGGACTTCAGGCAGTCCTAGAGCCTGGAGTCAGGTCAGTGAAAGGGGAGAAAAACACAGCCAGGCCTCTTAGAGTACCGACAGTTGTAAAAGTGGCCCATGCCAGCATTAGAGATTTTTTTGAATGAACGAATGAACCTACCTTCAGTTAATAAGACCAACAGATGGCCATTCATCCCTACAAAACTTCTGCCACACTTTTATCTGCACTCTGATTCCAAGATCAAGGAAGTCAGGTGCTCCTGCCCACCATTTGTCCCACTAAGAAAGCTGGGCGGTCTGTTTCTTCATCTCCAGCTCCTTCTTCCTGGAACTGGCACTCAAACATTGGTTGCCCTTGGTTGCACCTGAACATTTGATGGACTGAGTGTGGAAAACCCCATCCCCTGTCTGCTCCACTCTCTCGTTTCCTTTAGTTGAACCTTCCTTCAGCTTAGAATCATTCTGCCCCTCCCTCCCCCTTCTCCTCCCTCCTTTCCTCTCTCCGTCTCTCTCTCCCTTTCCCCCCACCTCTTCAGCATTTCCAGATACCCTTCCTGAGCACACTCTTTTCTCATTGTTTTCTTTGCTCCTCTACCAAACCCTCCACATTGTCAGGGAAGCAATTGTGTTTTGTCTTCAACCATTCTATTCCTACTACCTGGGGTCAGGTTGGACTCTCCACAGCTGATGTTCAGGAAATGTTTGTTGAAGAAATGAATAAATGATAGGTAAATGGATGGCAGAATAATGCCAGTCTTTTGTAGAATGAAAATGCAATGGTCCTTATTTCATCTCTCACCCAGAGGTATACATTCTAATATCTGATGAGCAAGACACAGTGATGCACGTCTAGGTCCTTCAACACAACTTTTCTCCTGGGATTTCACAGATTACCAAATAGAAAGCCTACCCAACCCTCAAAATTACTTTCCACACATTGTACTTTTTCTCCCTAAAGTACCCATTGATTTTGAACACTTAGTTGAACACTCAAATAACTAAGCAACTTAGAAAACAGTACTTCCTATCAGCTAGAAAGAACATTACAAACCTTTTCATTACCGTAATTATCAGCTGAGGAGACTTTGTGATAACCCTGGATCCTGTGTCAGGAAGGTGACCTGGGACCTCTGCTCCTCTTGCCTCTACCTCCTGACTACGGGGAAGCGAAGGCTTATGCCACACATTTACAGAAGGTTTATGCAGTAGGGGGCATAAACCCTGTATCCCATGCACACTAAGCCAGCACTGCAACCACTGAGCTACACTCCCAACCATGATAACCCAATGCATCTAATACCTTTCACACTTTAGGTTTGTTTTATTATTTCTACAAACTCACAGCAAGTAATCTATTTTCAGAGCAACCCTGAGAAAGAAAATGTCTGTATGGATCCAATTTTTAAACTATAAATATTTTTGGGTGACTAACTGGGAACTTCCAGAACATCACTACAAAAAGATGGCAGTAAGTGGAAACCTCAGGCATTTCATTAGGTCTGTGAAGTTTAATTCATCAGCTAATGGAAGACCCCACCAAAGTCCCTCCCCCTTTCCCACGCCCTGGCTCTGTTTTCAGATGAAAGAACTCTACATTCTTTATGGCACTTTTTTCTAGAAACAAATCTTTTGGTCCAACCCCCTAACTACTTTTGCTCCACTTTGCATGTGTGTGGTTGGAGCTGTGAGGACCTACAATCTGGTTAATTATGGGTTGCCCTTAATTATCTGCAGCCCATACCCACTGGCTCCTGCAATGGAACAAGTTCGGCATCATGAGATATTCATGGTTGGCCAGGCTCCTGGTCTCAGGCCTGGATGGAGGTCCTCTCAGAGGTTAAGGAAGACCAGCAACTTCATCCAGGACCTGCTATCCACTCCAGCACCTCTCCACAAACCTTTACTGGCCCTCCTCACCAATCTGCCATGTGCCATTTCTTCAGAAGGTCCACCTTAATTATCTGCAGCCCAAATCCACATAATAATCTGTGTGCAATCCTATTTAGTTTCTCTGTGTGCCCCCCTCCCCATTACCTGGACCCAATACAAACCCCAACTTGCCCAAGAAAATATGCAGTGTCTGTTCAGGGATCCTCTAGAAGTTCCCTGTAAACCGTAAAAGACAGGGGCCAAGGACAGACCCATGAACACACTATGGGAAGTATTAGTTGGCTTCTTGGGCTAGGTACAGTGTTTAGAGAAAGCCCGTGCAGTGGGAGTTGGAGCGAAGAGAGGACCTTGGAGTTTGAGCAGAGCTTGGGGGCTTTCCACAAAACTCGAGCCTGCCGAGGATTATACCCCACAGCACCCCGGAAGGATATCAACCTGGAAGGTACACTCAGTCTCATAAGATCTGATACATTGGAAGATCCATCCAGTGGGATGCTTATCAAGAAAAGCCAGATCAAAGCCTGGATCTGTGGGAGCCTCCCTGGAAGAGGAGGACCACAGGGAGAGCTTCTAGCATCTTGGTATACTGGGCTCCGGGCACTGGTGAGGTACACAGACACGAGCGTATCCTAAGTGTATATAGGCTGTATTGTGTCTCCCAGAAAAGGGGGTGTGCCTGGAGGTGCAAATTGCCCTGCAGCAGGGAGCATTCTCACAGGAACTTGCAGAGGTCAGAGCAGAGAGCATGCTGGAGGTCTGCACAGGGCTGACAAGCAACAGGGCTGCACAGGGCTGACAAACACCGCCACAAGGCGGGCTTTCTCCACTCCCGCCTCCACCACTGGCGCTCAGCTGACTCAGGCAGCTGGGTCCCTGGTCTCCTCCCACCTACAACTCAGCAGCCTTCCTCCTTGTACCTCAGGGGGCAGGATGCAAACTTGTATCACCCAGTGGCCTCTCATAGGGTCACTCAGGCAGGCAGCCAAGGCTGGGAACCATCATCCTCACTTTTTTCCCCAGTGTAGGGATAAGAGCAGGTATGGTGTCTAAAGGGAAGATGGACCCCCCTCAAGCTCTGCCAGGAAAGGTAGGTCCAGCCTTCACACCCTACCCTTTCCTGACTCCCAACCCTATCCTGGCTCTTGGCTGCAAGTACCACTTCCCCACTGACAGAACATACGTCAGGGCTCAGCCACAACTCCAGATGGGAGAATTATATGTCTGTTGGTCTTCTGAGTGAGGGAAAGAGGCGAGAGAGAGAGAGAGAGAGAGACAGAGAGACAGAGAGAGAGGTGCCCCAGACCCTGTGAGTTGAGCAGTTTCCTGGTTTCTAGGCTCTGTAGTGTTTCTTCTCACCACCTGGCAACCTAGTCCCAAACCGATGCTTGCGGAATCCAAAGGATTGCTAGAGACCTAGCAATCACCCAGGCTGGGCGCCCTGAGACAGCGGCAAGTGGGACTTCAGCCAGGGCCGAAAGAAGAGAAGTGGAGGAGGGCGAGGGTGCAAGGAGGGTTGGAGTTGGAGCTCAGGCAGTGTCAGAATGGCTCTGGACTGCCTGGGGCAGTGGCCGAGGGGATGCTGGGACACAGGCCAGCAAGTTTTTCCTCCCCAGCCACAGGATCGCTTTAGCATAAACTGAGACTCGCTGGCAGAAGCCTGCTTCCTTTCAAACACGGTATTTTACAAGTTGAGAAGTCAAGAGGAGGATGCCACGGCAGCTAGCCGGCTCCCAAAGCCAAAAAGTACCAAGGAGCAGGACCACAGAACTCCAACTCCACAGTGGATACAGTGGGTGGAGAGAGGGGGTTGGTCTAAAGCCCCTTCCTCCCCCCCTCAGGCGGCGGGTGGGCTACTTACGTTTTTGTGGTGGGGGAGACCTTTCCATGCCTTGTCCTGTAGGCTCCTAAATGCATTTGTATGCATTTGTCCCTGCAGCAAAGCACTAACGGAAAACAGAAGCCAGCTCCGAACTGCTAAAGGTGCAGGTACTGTCCATGAAAAGGGGGAAAGTCACATGAGAATCGTGCTCCAACCCGCAAGACGGAGTGGGGGGTGGGGTGGGGGAATGAAGCGCTGTGGGGTTAGAAAGTAGCACCCGGCGGGGTAGATAGCTAGGATGCTCCGCGCTTGGCTGCAGACTGCAGCCGGAGTCGCGTTCCCCTGGGGAGACCAGAGACGAGCGAGACTTCACCCTGAGGCAGAGGGGGCAGCGGCAATAGCCGAGCTGGGTTCCTGCGAGCGCAGCCCTGGAGTTCACTTGCGGTTCAAAAGTGACTCCCGTAGAGCTCTCAGCTTTGGGCCTGGGAGGAGAAAGGCGGGGTGGGGGGCGGGGGTGGGAAGAAGGAGATGAAAGTAGGGGAGGAAGTCGTTGGGACCAGCCTGCGCCCAAACATTTGTCAAACAAGCACACACACCCACTTGGGAAATCAAGTTGGTGCGAGGGGCCGGTGGCAACTGCAGGCGCTTGCTCAGCGTTGAGTGCCGGCTGCTTAGCCGGGAAGAAGAGGAGCCTAGTAAATCCCGCTGGTGTTAAATTTCACCGCGCACTGCCTTGCAATGACATCACCAAACACGGAGCACACCTCCCCCTCTGCCCCGCAGCCTTCCCCCACCCCAACGCCGCCGCCCCCTCACCCCCCCCCCACCCCCCCGGCCCTGGTCGGCCAGACTAGCAAGGTCAGGATGGGTTAGCTGCACCTTGAGCACTCAAGTCACCTCCTGGCCACCTCACTCCCTAGTTGATGGTGATTTAGGGTCGCTCCTTCCTCTGTGTGCATGTAACAGTCTGGTTCGCATTTCTTTTCGATCTCCGGCTGGACTCTCCATCCTGGGCTTTTTCTTTACTCCTTCCCTATCTACCTGGGATCCTCCTAAGCTCAGCTAGTTCTTCATTCCTTCCCTACTCCGTCTTGCTTTCTTTGTGGTTAGCTTGGGGTCCCCGTAGTCTAATCAAGTTAGGGGACCTGCTTCCACTGCTGCCTGACTTAAAAAACAACAACAACAAAGCTTTATTGACTGAACACCTCTTCACTATCTCTATTGACTCTCTCTCCTGTAATTCACCTTTCAACCTAGTCCCTAACCGTGACTCAGTTACAAGTCTAGATTCGTACCGGATTCGTACTGTGCACTCACGCAAGGGCATGCTGTCACGCAGCCTTACAACTTACACCTCCAATTTCGGTGGCAGCTTTTGAACACGAGTTCCTACCTTCCCACGGTTCTTTCACACTGAACAGTCCACCGTATGAATTTGCCAGTAATGAAAACACTAAATACGCTCATATTATTTTTCTAACTGATAAGTGTGTAAATTTGGAGAGAACTACATCTAGTCTTTGGCTGACTGCTACGCTGTCAGCACCTACCACTATGTGACATGCCTGTTGAGTGACTGCTGTGTGTGACAGACATCATTCCTCCATGTTTTTCTACTCTCTGCATCCTCAGCTAAGGGTCTTTCCACTTGCTGAATACGAGCCCACCTTGCAGCAACTGTGAAGGGTAAGATCAACCAATTCAAATAATTGACACTATTCTCAAAGTATATAATTTTCTTGAGGACTGGACTTTGTTTTGTCTTCCTCTCCTTCAATTTCTAACTTTCCGTTTTGAAATGATGTTACACTGATAGAAAAGTAGCAAAATACTTACATTCCTGCTGATCCTTTTTCTGCCAGGCCTCAAGATCCCTTTAGGAGCCTCTTTGTAGAGGAAGAACACACTCATCTGTGCCTTTCTATTTCCGAAGAACAGACTATGGAAATGCAGATCAAAGTCAAGCACATGAACCTATGTGAGGAACCACAAAAGACAGATCCGGACACAGGGGATGACAGCTCAAATGTAACAGCACCATTCTTCCGGAGATGTACGTTCCATTTATCTTCTTAGTAAATTCTATAAAATACATATTGTCTTTCATCTCCTTTACACAAAGGAGGAAATTAAGTCAGGAAAAAGTTAAATCACCTAAGATTGCAATATTGATAGGACTCAAACCAGTTCAGACTAGCTTTGGGTACAGTGCAAATTTCTAATATTCTCTTCTTCCCTTTCTTATTTATTCCTACTTACTTACTTTTATCTTTTCACAAAAGTGTTTAAGACAAGGAGTTATGAAAATCACATACAATATTCTGCCTGGATCACTACGAAGATGCAAAACTCTATGTGTGATAGAGGTGATAACTTTAACACACTATAGGAAGAAAAGATTGGATTTGTAACAGCACTGAAACAATGGGTCAAAAATACAAAGTGCATTTTCTTTAGAAGTGAGACCATTTTAAAGAAGAAGCAAAACAACAACAAAACCATTTATGTTCATATATCTATTTATCATCAAGTGTTTATGGGACAGCAATAGGCGGTCAGCAATGGGGTGGGGTAAAGGCTAAAGATCAGGACTCTTGGGCCCCCCAGTCCCACCAATAGTGAATGTTAAGAGATTATCTCACTGGACAAGGTTCCAGGTGATAGTAGAAGACAAGAGATGTTTATGTCTGGCTTCCACACACATATGACACATGCCTCCACGCACACATACTTATGCATATGGTACATACATCCATGAGCACACACACACACATACACACACCAAAAAGATAGTATTTTTAGGTAATTTATTTATTTTTATATTAATCATAGGTAATATACTTTGTATCCCAGCCGTAGCCCCCTCCCTCATTCCCTCCCACTCTCCCCATCCCTCCCTCATCTCCTCCCTGCCCTCCTCCAAGTCCACTGATAGGGGAGGACCTCCCCACTTCCATCTGGCCCTAGCTTATCATGTCTTTTCAGGGCTGGCTGCAATGTCCTCTTCTGGGATCTAGTTAGGCTGCTCCTCCCTCCGGGGGCAGGGGGGCAGGCAGTCAACAAGCCGGCCATTGAGTTCGTGACCGAAATAGTCCCTGTTCCCCTTACTAGGATACCCAGTTGGGTACTGAGCTACCATGGGCCACAAAAGATAGTATTTTTAAAAATATGTTTATGTGGCTAGGGAAAAGTAGACTCTTAAGAGCTAGGTTTCAGGATAGACAAACGAAAGAACAGTTAGCCATAGCCTAGCTTGCATAATTGCACTGGGATTGGTATGCGGGGGGCACTATATTCTAAATGATATGTTAAAAGCTTATTTCAAACAAAACCAAAACCTCCAAATGACTTTTTTTTTACTCCATAATCTGTTAAAGCCAACTAGAACCCCCTACTGGGACAGTGTTCTAGGAGGGGCAGAATTTATACCTGAAACTAAGAAATGGCATGCTCAAGTACACAACAAGGACATTTGCTCAACCATGTTTGTAGTAGCTTTATTCATAATAACAAGAACCTGGAAACATTCCAGATGCCCCTCAACTGAGGAATGGATACAGAAATTGTGGTATATCTATACAATGGAATACTACTCAGCAATTAAAAACAATGAAATCATGTTGGGATCTAGAAAAGATCATCCTGAATGAGGTATCCCAGAAGCAGAAAGACACACATAATATATACTCACTTATAAGTGGATACTAGACCTATAAGATAGGATAAACATACTAAAATCTGTACACCTAAAGAAGCTAATCAAGAAGGAGGACCCTGGGTAAGATGATCAATCCTCACTCATAAAGGCAAAGAGGATAGAAATCAGAAGAGGGAGAAAATAGGAAACAGGGCAGGAGCCTACCACAGAGGGCTCTGAAAGAGTCTGCCCTGCAGGGTATCAAAGCAGAGGCTGAGGCTTTTAACCAAACTTTGGGCAGAGTGCAGGGAATCTTAGGAAAGAAGGGGGAGATAGAAAGACCTGGAAGGGACAGGAGCTCCACAAGGAGAGCAACAGAACCAAAAACTATGGTCCCAGGGGTCTTTTCTGAGACTGATACTCCAACCAAGGACCATTCATGGAGATAACTTAGAACCCCTGCACAGATGTAGCCCCTGGCAGCTCACTCTCCAAGTGGGTTCCCTAGTAAGGGGAACAGGGACTGTCTTAGATATGAACTCAGTGGCTGACTCCTTGATCACCTTCCCCTAAGGGGGAAGCAGCCTTATCAGGCCACAGAGGAAGACAATGCAGCCAGTCCTGATGAGACCTGATAAGCTAGGGTCAGATGGAAGGGGGGGAGGACCTCCCCTAACAGTGGACTTGGGGAGGGGCATGGGAAGAGATGAGGGAGAGAGGGTGGGATTGGTAGGGAATGAGGGAAGGGGCTACAGCTGGGATACAAAGTGAATAAACTGTAATTAATATAGGAAAAGAAAAATTAAAAAAAAAGAAATGGCGGGACTCCACGTCTGCATCCAGAAGAAGCAGAGGTCCTCATATTGTCCTCTCTACAGAGTCATTTGCTAGCAGATCACTAATTTTTATAATGACATATAGTCAAAATACAAATATTATTCTTCATCAACAAAAAGAGGTAGAATGAATGGCAGAGCCTACAGAGAACTCAGAATTACATAGAATAGTTAGTTATACAGCAACTGGCAGATGTTTGCTTAACAGAATTGAGGGAATTAAGATTGTAGGGAAGCAAAGAAGTTTGGTTCAAATGTAAGGGAAGATAAAATATAATCTTTATATTTAAAAATCTCTCTCTCTCTCTCTCTCTCTCTCTCTCTCTCTCTGTCATGTGTGTGTGTATGTGTGTGTGTGGGTTCTGAAGGACAGAAGATGGTACCTGGTCCCCTGGAACTGGAGTTGCAGGTGGTTGTGAGTCATTGGACATGGGTACTAAGAACTGAATTTGGTTCCTCTGGAAGAGCAAGAAGTGTTCTTAACCACTGAGCCATCTCTCCAGCCCCATAATCTTTCACTAGCTGTCAGAGAGACAGAGGGAGAGAGAGACTCATGTCAGGAAAGAGAACTAGAGTGTCTCTCATGGCCTGGTGTGCCTGCCCTCAAATCAGGGGACTCCTGTTTTCTTCTGCTGCAGAGCGAAGGCAGGTCTGCAGAGGAACTGCGCCTGAGAAGGGGGTTAGGACAGTTTCACTGAGTTCAACTCAATGTGTTGGCTGAGTTGGAAGGTAGGTGCTGCATCTGGGAACAGGGGAGGCTTCACATTTTTGTCCTGGGGGCATTCATTGGCAGGGGGAACAGAGACACCAAATGCATCGTTCCACTCAGTATATCTCACTTACTTCCAATAAAGGAAGCAGCTCAACAGAATTTTAAAAAAAAGGAAAGAAAGAAAACATTTCAATAATTGTTGCCCTTTGAAAGTATTAAGAGCCAAATAAAACGTCTTGATTCTCAATTGTTTCATTATAATTTTGGTTATTTCATCATAAGGTTGGTTTTTTCCCCCTATCCTAACTGCTTTAACAGAGAACCAGCTTACAGAAGCCAGCCCTAGCACAGCGCCGGCAGATGAGAACGTACCATGGAGAGTTACCAGCCAGAGTCCTGACTCAGATTCATGGCAGCCCTTCTCATCAGCTAAAATCCCTCTCTCCTTATGAAGCACATTTATACTTTACTTTTCCTTACAAATTCAGAAAGAATACAGCAGGAACATTTTGTGAAATCAGGAAGTCGAATTAAAGGTAGTATTTTTGAGGTAGAGGAATGGAAGAAACTTTCAGGATGTTGGAATGAGATCCCTGTAACAACAGCGGCAACGTTATGAAAAGAACAGCCTTTTCCATGGATGGAGAAGAAAGCTAATGTATGCGAGGCCCCTCTGAAGCTAATCGGGCAACATCAAATGCTTACACATCCTATCAGAACTTCAGAATGAATAAAATAAGGGATATCCTTTTCTGATAAAGTAAAATTTCAACATAACCCACACCAGAAGCTTGAGTTCCTGCGAGAGGCTTTGCCGTAAAACAGGATAGGTATTTTAGCATATGCACATTCCATCCAATACTATTCAAACTTATTATGATGGTGTGATGATCAGGAGTTCCACACAAGGGTGATTTATGAGGCAAACGCAGTGCTTGCTTCCAAGTGATGTGACTGCTCAAGATGATTTGTAAACCAAAGGCAGACTTGAGTAGGCCTCTCACTTGTAATCTGCAGAATATAAATAAGCTTTATACAACAAGATATATGCAGCTCTCTTCCCAGAAAGAACACTTAGTTTTTCTTATAAATTTCTCTAGTCACCTCCTCCATGTCTCCAGCCACAGCAACCAAGCAGAAATGGAGAACATGGGTAGGAAACTGAGGAGAGTTGGTGCTACTGAGTGCTTCTGTGTGATGGGCACAGTTCTGTATACTTCACCTAGTTTGCACAAGCCTCTCAATCACCAAATGAAAAGCCAATACATCACAGTATAAAGCCTCTTGAGGATCCCAGAGGCTAACTTACTTTTCAAGCCATATAGCATTAATTAACATAGCAAACAAATGGCAAAATGGGAACCTTAACCCAGATCCAGGAAATTCTCAAGTACATATTCTTTGCAATGCAGGGATCCTCAAAGTTCTGTGTGCATTCAAGTCGCATTTACAGAACTTTACAGCTACTGGGTTTTATTATAAGACCTAAGAATCGTTTTTTCTTCTTTCTTCTTCACCTACTTCTCCTCTTTTTTGTTTTTATCGAGACGGTGTCTCAGTTTGTAGCTTCCCCCCTAAGTGTCTCAAATACTAGGATTACAGGCATGAACACCATTCTTGGCAGTAATCACCATTTTTTTTTAACAAACACTAGATATATAAATTTCTTATATCAATGTGTTAAGCAGCTCCTGGCCTGGTCATCACCACAATACTTGACTGATTGCCCGTGAAAGGACTCCTGTCCATTTATACATAGGCCAAACAACTATGGCTTGATTGAAATTTCACATTTTTGAATGTTTGATAAATGAGTGAAAGAGTAGTCAAAATGTACCAGGACAGAATTGTAGGTTCAAGAGTTACGAAGATAGAACATGGTGCTGGTAGGAAGGCTATCACAACCTCTGCATATAGAGGGTAGAGCAAATAACAAGTCTCCAGTGACACAGAAACATTAAGACCCAACAGAACAGAACATTATTGAAACTCCCAGAGCTTCAAGGATGAAGGTATTTGGCAAGTAGGCGGTTCTAGGCAGAGGTGGCAATATGGGCCAGAACACAGAGGTATGACAGGCCTGTGGTAGAGAAGAAAGAGGAGGGTAGAGCATCTTTCAGCTATTTGGATTTAGCTTAATTTTCTTTCCTGACTATTAGAATAGAACAACTTGAAGATCAAGCATGGCAGCACAGGCCTTTAATCCCAGCACTTAGGAATCAGTGGCAGGTGGATCTCTGTGAGTTTGAGACCACCCTAGTCTATACAGTGCATTCCAGGCCAGCCAACGCTACATAGTGAGACTCTGTCTCTGAAAACCACAAAACTTGAAGGACTTTTTTCTAACACTGTAAATAACATTGATGTCCAAAGAGTGATTAAACATACAGAAACACACACACGCTTATCCTTACTCAGTTTAAAATCTGAGTCCTAGAGTTAAGATTTCTTATTGTGTTTAGAACATGATATTCCCTGGCTATAAACACAGACTTTATCAAATTAATATGATATTCTTATTGTAAGAGCCAGGCGGATGCCTGAGCCAATGACAGAAAGGATTTTTACCCGGATGATGACTAGCGGATTCATAAGAACACCCCACTGTTCTCTTTGGGAAGAAACCCCCATGCATTTTGTCATATAAAACCTACTTATAGGTGACAGATTAGAACGTTAGGACCCCACACGCCTCCCTCATGGGGGAAATTCTTAACGTCAACAGTGAAGATTTTTGAGTTCTAATCAAATCTAGATTTCCCATCTTTTATTACTCAAACTTTATAGATCTCTTCTTCCTTTCCAAGTGTTTAAGGCTGGGGTTCTCTTCTTTGTTCGAACCTTTATTTTCTTTTTTCACAAATGTAGTCAAGTGTGTTGTCTAAACAACATCCATTAGCAGATTACCTTTTGTGGGATTTCCCAGTTAGTAGAGAAAGCATTTTTAATATATTTTTTATTTGTTACAATTTATTCACTTTGTATCCCAGCTGTAGCCCCCACCCTCATCCCTTCTAATCCCGCCCTCCCTACTTCCCTTCCTCACCTCCTCCCTGCCCCTCCCCCAGTCACTGATAGGGAAGAACCTCCTCCCCTTCCATCTGACCCTAGCTTATCAGGTCTCATCAGAACTGGCTGCACTGTCTTCCTCTGATGTCTGGTAATGCTGTTCCCCTCAGGGGGAGGTGATCAAAGAACCAGCCACTGAGTTCATGTCAGAGACAGCCCGGTTCCCCTTACTAGGATGCCCAGTTAGATACTGAGCTGCTATGGGCTACATCTGTGCAGGGGTTCTAAGTTATCTCCATGAATGGTCCTTGATTGGAGTATCAGTCTCAGAAAAGACCCCTGTGCCCATATTTTTTGGTTCTGTTGTTCTCCTTGCGGAGCTCCAGACCCTTCCAGGTCTGACAAAGCATTTTTATATGTTGAGACATCACTGGGTCCTTAATCAGCTTCAAGGTAGATCCAAAGCACTTAAATAATTTAAATGCAGACATCAACCACAATATGATAAAGGCAAATATGTGGTATGTACATCAGCCACTCAGATGTTTTATGTTAGTATTTCCTTCAAACTCATGTATGTGCATGTGAGGGGAAGTGCATGTGCATGCATTTGTGTGTGAGTGTGTCTATGTGTGAGTGCATGAGTTTATGTGTGCACATGTGTGTGTCCATGCATATCTGTGTAGGTGAACATTTGTGTATGTGTGTGTTCATGCCTCTGTATGTGAGCATTTGAGTGTGTGTGCTCGTGTGTGTGCTCGCATGTGTGTGTGTGTGCACATGTGTATGTGTGCAAATGTGTGTGTGTGTGCACTCCAAGAGACAAAAAGAAGTCTGGCTGTGAAGGTGCTTGTCACAACGGGCATTGTGCCTGTGCAGCTAAGGGTCACAGTGGCGCCACTCATGCCTCTGAGGTTCATGATCTGTCAGCATTTCCATTTTAAGCCCCTTCTGAATGAATTCCAAAAGCTACAGTATTACCAAGGAGCTCATTAATTTTTCGAATGTATATAAAAAGTTAAATTAAAACTGGTTCTTTGGAGTTTCCCTTTGAACCTTTAGGGATTTCTGGCTTGGATCTCTCTTTCATTAGAGATCAACTGCCACACACACCCTGCTCCTGACAGCAGATGCTGCAGCACAGGAATACAAAGACCCATGAATGAGTTTCCACCTCAGTCCCTTACAGAAGCACTGTTATAGTTAGTTTAGGTATTTCAGGAGTTAAAGGAAAGTTTCCACCCAGACTTACTTTTCCTGAATCTCCTCTGGCAATTCTCTCATTTTTCACAGGACAAACTGCCATTCCGAAAGCTTGTGGAATAAAAGTTTAATGCTACATTTTCAAGATAGAATGCAATACTGTTGTAGATGTGTGTTTAATAAAACAACCTTCCAACAGTGGATTAAAGATGTATTAATAGACAATTGGGGCTCTTGGAATCACAGGAGCATACTAGCTGTTCATTTAACATTAAAAATTATCTATAAATGTGTCTCTGGAAGATTATATTTCACATAGATAAGAAAGAAAGAAGGGCTGGAGGCCTAGAGATGCATTAGCAACTAAGAACGCATGCTGCTCTTCCAGAGACCTTAATCTGGTTCCCAGAACTCACATCAGGTAGCTCACAACTGCCTGTGACTTCATCTCCAGAGAATCTGATACTCTCTTTTGGCCTCCTTGGGTACATGAACTCGTGCACACATATCCTGACTAAGACACATTCACATACACATAATTAAAAATAAAATAAATCTTTAAAAATGAAAGACTCACTCCTGTCACCAATCCTAACTTAAAGTCACAGCTGTGACATTCAAGAAGAATTTTAAAACAAGATTTACCATGACACAATTTTGTTTTCATGTACAAAGTGTTCATATTTACTTTGAAGGCTTAATGGAGAGAACATAGTAAAGTTTTCTATGCTGGGGACAAAGTCTTCAAGCGTACCTTCCAGTGCATCCATGATTCTTTCCCAAAGGCTCTTCTCTCTCAGTCCCTGTTAGAAGAACACTCCCATGTCTGATCTTGTTGGGCTTGCCCCATTTGTCTGCTACAGTTGCTTCTTGACCAGCATGAAAATACAGAGCATGGGATCAATAATAGGACACAGTGTGACCATGCTTGCTTCCATTGGGATTCACCCTGATAGGGAAGAGAAAACCAGACGATTATAGCGGGGCTTCTTACATCTAAAAATAATATTTTCACTGAAGTAATATTTGTATCTATTTAAGACTTCAAATGTTTCAGGTTGGCAAGAATTTCAAGATGAAATTTTTATAAATATTTTCCTTTGAATTGAACCTTCTAAAATTATTTTTCCTGACTTTCATTTCTTAAGACTTAAGACACTTCTTGTGAGGTAGGAGATTTCCCTCCTTGTTATAGCAAAAACTAACAAACATTTACACTATTAATGGGAACAATTCTCTTAGAAGTGTTTTCATTCTTTTTGTTTTGTATTTGTTTGCACCCTAATTATCAAATCAAGTCATTTCCTGTGAGCTAGGCATGGTTCCTCACACCTGCAGTTCCACTACTCAAGAGGATGAAGCAGAGGGACTTCTTTGAGTTTGAAGTCACATCTCATCTACAAGCAAGCAGGGGAGAGATTGGGCCTAGCATGGGCTTTTGAAACCTCAAACTCTACCCATAGGGACACACCTGCTCTAACAAGGCCACACCCCCTAATCCTTCCCAAACAGTTCCGCTAACTGGGGACCAAACATATGAGTAAATGGGAGCCACTCTCATTCAGACCACCACAGGACCATTCAGTTATAATTGTGTGTATGTGTGTGTGCGTGCGTGTGCGTGTAGATACACACACAGCTGAAGAGCCACTTCACTGTTTCTTCCGCTGTTATGGCTGCTTTTTATTTCAAATCTATTCAGCTCATGTTCCCACATTTAAATTTTGTTTGTTTGAGTATTTTGTACGGTTATTGTGTGTGTGTGTGTGTCCATGTACACTTATATATGGCACAAGGAGTGTGTAGAGGTCAGAAGACAACTTGTGGGAGTCAGTTCTCTCTATCATGTGGGATCTGTGAACCAAACTCACATAATCAGGCTTGGCAGAGGCCACCTTCACCCACTGAGACATCTCAATGGCCCCTCCACACTATAGTTTAGGAAGGAAATTTAGGATTTAAAGACACAAGTTGGAAAACGGTACAGATGACTTTTCTCAGAAATTGTAGTTATTTTTCAAGGCTCTAACACTCTGTCCATTTAATGTGTGGAGTTAATTATTAATGGAATAATTTGTGCCAAGACTGACTAAGCTGAAAAGAAATGCAAGAACACCTTGCTATTTAAATGGTCTCAAACCCTGGAGCTGGGATTGCTAGGTGTTCGCTGCAATTGTTGGTCATTTTTATGAGTGAGTATACTTTGCTAGTTTACATTTTCCTACCTTATGACTGCAGTACAGTGGTCATGCCACCTCCTAGCCTCAGACTGTGACAACACATTATGGAACATATTTTGTGTGAAAGTATTTAGAACTTCATTAGCTCCATCCCTAAAGTGTGGAACATTATTTTGCTTAAAGAAATACTAAGTGTGGGCAGAAAACATTTAAGAAATACAAGAAATGGAAAATATTAGAACATGCTTTCAAAAGTAACCAGAATAATTCTAGGACAGATGGATGTTCCTCTTAAAAATTTGGTTTAGACTTTGGTTTGAATAAAATACAAGAGAAACATTGCTGGACAACAGAAGTGAGGAAGAAAATTTCCACCCCAATCAGCACTTGTAAAGAAGGCATGTGGAAGAAGGGATTTAAGCTTATGTATCAGTTTACATAAAAAATTGTCTCCATTTTTTAAAAGTTAGGGAGCGCTCTAATATCGTGAATAAGTATCTGCTGCATATCAATACTTCTTTCAAAAGCATTATGACATCAAGTATAGTTATGTAAATAATAGGTGATGATTTTAATATTTGAACATATCATCATTGCTATCCCATACATTTAAAAACTTCTGTTACTCCAGACCTTACTTTTGTTTTCAGAAAACATTAGGAAATCGATAGTAATGAAAAGTTCCCCTGCCACTGTGGATGAATCACTGATCTCTATGTATCTATATTTCTATAGGCAAGCATATAGTTTACTGTGGAAAACACCATGTACACTTACATGTAAGATAATAGAGTAAACACTCCGGTATGGACTAAAATTCCAGCTTTGCCCATGCAATCTCAGGTGCATTCCTTATTCTCTTCCATCTTCAGTTTCCATGTCTGAGAGGTAAAGGTAATTCAGAGGGGCATCATGAAGATTAAATGTAAATACGAAATGCAAGGTAACACAGGCAGAACAAGCATTGCCATCCCCCAACCATGCTTGGAGTTTGGCACTCTAGGTATTGATCATCTTACAGATGGTGACATAAATTTAGAAATACAGCTCTAGGCTCAAAGCTAATACACAACAGAGTCTTACTGGTAATATAAATCATTCTAATAGTGAAAGAGAAGCAATAGTAATGTTATTCTTATTTTAACTTGTATTAAGGAATGAGCTTGATGTTTGTTGCCTGATGACATTTTGCTTTACAACTTAGCATTCTTCAGAAATATTATTATGACTAAGATGTGGAATCCATTTATCATCAAGTACACAATTACTTTCCCTCCCACAGTGATGAAGCAACTGTAAGCCTTATTCACTAATTAGCTACCAACTTTTCTTCCTTCTCTTATAATTTTTACTTCTTATTTGTAACTCTTATCAAGTTTGCATTTAAGGAAGAGAGCAAATGATACTCCTGTAGCCTCTTCAGTGAATGTCGCATCCCAACCCTGAATGATCAGAAACAACCTCCGTTTCATTTGGAACCAAAACAAAACAAACTCTGTAACTGCTTAAGCTATCAGCTGAAAACCAGATGTATCTGCTTCCAAACCTCCCCAAATGGAAATGATTACTGGTTTAATGTTGCTGACTTGCCACTAATCAAGCCCTGTATTTATATGCTCATAAATGAATATGTGCTCATGAAACTAGTAGACTTGGGAATCAAGCATTTCTATGAATCCTTTCTCAGTCAGTTCACAAGGTATCAGCCAGGCTCACAAGGCTCTTCCTGGGCTGGGCTCTTTCTGTAGCGTAGGTTACATTGGCAACTGGAAATGATATGGTCAATAATAGAAAAGGCTTGATGACAATTCTCTCACAAGATGAAATCATGCGTGAAGATGTTAAGAATAATGTCAAGAAGGTTCAAAGCAGCATTTATGGCGAAAACGTTGAGTATAAGGGGGATAGTCCAGAAACATGGAGACTTCATCCCGCCTTCCTGATCTTTTATAGCTGTCAGTCAAGAAACAAGGCCCCTTGCAGTGACGTTAAAGAGGATGAGCTTTGCATGAGATTTTGAAAGGGGAAGTATAAAAAGCACTGAATGACCCATGAAAGAAATCGGGACACTTCCCTGGTTTTCAGCTTCCGAAATTGGGCAGGTGGTTGCATCATTTGCTGGATTTAGCACTCTGAGGAAAAATAGAACAGGTTCCAGATAATTAGATATGAGGTGTCAATGGTGTAGCCAGACATACATACTTAGCAGGTGTTGAATTATATGATCTGAAACTTCAGCATTCAGTGTTGGGTTTGAGATAAACTCTTCACTGGGAAGAGGTACCTTGAAACTGTAGTTGTCCTGACCCAGTGTATGAAGTTAGCAAAGTATATTCACTTTTGAGGAATAGGGATGCTTTTAAATCTGGAAAAGAAAGATAGGATCACAAAAAAATAGCAAGAAGAAATATTAATGAAATGATATCTGCAGGACTATAATTCTACGTACAATAGGAAATCTATCAAGAGTTGCTCAAAAAATGGAGAGGATCCCTCTTATTGATCATTCCCAGGCCCTAGAGATGATGTTAGATGTTGAACAACCACTTCTCTGATCATAGAGGGATCCATTCACTGGGAAGATTTGCTCTCAGGCTAACTGTATACTTTTAATAACTGGGGGGGGGGGAAGCTATGTCTCATCTGAAAACCAGGTGAATCACCCAAATCCTGAGCACTCTTTAGTGGTTTTATACTCTTTAGTGGTTTCCAAAGCTGATTGAATTCATTAAAGAAAAACACATAAACCTTCATGACTTTTCCAAGTCAAAGCCTAGGCATATCCCACTCAGAATTTGCTGCAAAGATTTTTGGAATAAATTCGGAACAATAACTGTGATTTTCTTATAAATAATGGTTGTTGAAAGACTCAGACTTAATGGCCAAAACATCCTGGTCCTGGTAAGATGAGTAAGAGAACCTACCAGCAACTGGAAGACAATTTCCTCTGTGTGCAAGAAAGCGTTTATGTGCTACAGTTTTATTTTTAATGATTTAATGTGAATATGAGATAATAAATGAAGAAAAATGATGATGATAGAAGCCAGAATTATTCTCTTCTGTACTCTAGGTTTACAGAATTCTGGGGAAATGGAAAGTATCTGAGATAAACTTTCTGAAGAGCTCTGACAAACATGTCCTGGCTGGAAGGAGAGGGCAGCCTTGGCCCCTGGGTCTGTTGTCTGTAACTCATCAGGAAGCCCACCTGCCACACAATGCTGACAGCACAGCTGCATTCCCTCAGGCAGGGCCAGCTCCCAAACCCACCAGACCTGGATGAAGTTCATATCAACAGCTAATGTTAACATCATTGTTGGTCTCCAAGGAATGGTAACTGGCTTTCTCGACAAATGTGAATATTCTGGGAATTCGTCTGCACACAGGCAGACTATTTGGAAAGTAAGGCATTAAGTCCTTATTATCTTAATGGCTGAATTATTCATTTCTTACTCCATTTTGTGACTCATGCTGGGAATAAGAAAATAAATATGTATAAAAACTATCTAATATCCTTTCATAGTCAAATAATGAGGATCGAATCCTTCCTCACTATGTGTTGGTGCTTATATATCTTATATATAAGCTTATATATCTTAGCTTTAGTTTCCTTTGCTGTGAGGACTAAATAAGTTTATGTCCATAAATTGGATAGTGTGCACACAGTGCTCAACAAGTGTGTGCAGGAAATACAGGGATTCTGTCGACATACCTATACAGAAATCCTTCAGCAAGCACTGTTACTCCTCAGCAGAAAAAGGAGCAAGATCAAGGATGCCTAGCAAATAAAGCACGAACAGGTTAGCTAAGTCATCAAACCATTGGTGTGATCACTTTTTTACTCCACCCTGTAGGGTCCAGGGTATCCAGTATTTTCTGATATGAATCTATTTATAATAGAAAGCTATCTCCAAAATATTCTGACCTGTGCAGTCCTTAAATTCCAGATAATGAGTAATTTAGAAGAGAAAGCCAACTGATTAGAGCTGATAACAAATAACCCGTTAACTCATAGTTATTCTGCTTCCAGGGTCAAATGAGAATGGTTGACTTCTGCCTCCTACTTGTTGATGAATAAGGTTAGATATCTTAGCTCTATTATTAGTAAATCACAGAATTTTCGGGCTGGGTATATCTTTTATTATTATCAAACCTAGTGCTTTCTGAAAGTATATATATGAGGAAACAGAAATACTAGTAATTTGTTCAATATTTCTGAACAATACTGGATACTGAATCAATTTTTCAGAGGGCTAAAACCACACATTCTGGTCTAGTTCTCACATTAATACTTCTATCCAACAAATATTTCTTAGACTCTTAGGATGCATAAAGGATTAAGATAAAATTAAGAAATGAATAAAAAAATCTCTTGAGATTATCTTAATATGCTTTCTGTTATTAGATCCCTAAGGTAAGATCAACTCAAAGGAAAAACACATTCATATTGGCTCACAGTTTTGGAGGTGTCACCCCATGGTTGCTACTGGGCCTAGGGCTAGGCAATATGCCATGGTGGAAAGAACAGGTTGCAACAGAATGCATTTTCTTTATAGTGGTCATGAAAGGGAAGGTATGGATAAGGGAAATAGATGAGAGAGAGAGAGAGAGAGAGAGAGAGAGAGAGAGAGAGAGAGAGAGAGAGATCAAAGTACCAATAATCCCTGCATGAATTTGTTCCCAATCATCTAATTTCCTTCCATGAGGCTCCACTTCCTGAAGATGTCAGCTCTTAGTCAATACAGCTATAAGCTGCTGACTAAGCCCTTAGCAAATGTTCTTTCAGGGACATTTAAGTCCAGAGCATAACACAGCCCTTATAAAAAATCTTACAGTCTTTATAGGAAAATCTACCAAATAAACCTACTCGGTGCCATGAGGTTAGGTGGAAGGTTGTCCCAGGAGCAGCCACATCTTACTGATACACACCCTCTTCTCCAAGGAAGACATAGTGCATGCCACCACTACCTTTGGCTGTAGGGAAAGAAACATAGGATGCTATATTTGCATCCCCCGAAGGACTGGAGTCCCTCACACATTTGACAGAGTGCCACACCCCATGCTATGAGAGTGTTGCAGACAGATAAGCACATGGGAGTTCAGAATACAAACAAGGAAAGAGACAAAAATGGCAGTAGACTTAGAAGAAAACAACCAGAGTGTTAGATGCTCAGAATTAACTTCATGAGAGCTGAAATGGGATTCTTTGCATCTCTTCCAGATCTGACTACTTCCTCCAATATGATGTCTGTTGTTATAAATTTTTCAGAGCATCTGAGGAAAAATCAAAGATGATGACTTTCAAGCATGTTTTCTGCAAAATGTCTTCTTTTCAGTGTTCTTTCTGGCTCATCTTTTCTCGGGGAATTCTTTAATTCTTGAATCGATTTCCGTGATTGATACTAACGTGTTCTTTTTTTAGCATCTTCGTTTATCTAATTGCCCTTCCAACAAGTACTTATCTGAATCTAGCTTCTTGTGAAATATTTAAAAATAAATTTTATTTTCCAAAAATATAATTCAGTATGTAAATTAATGTTAAAACAAGTTCCCAGGCATCAAAAACATTACAATAGGAAATTGCATAAATTTTTTTCAACTATGCATGTGTGTGCGCATGTGTACGTGAATATGTGCATGTGAATTTTACAAGTAAGCATCAAGGTCTACTTAGCAAATAAATTATGGGAAATACATTAATACTTGATTCCCAGACATTATTATCTATATTTGGGTGATCTGGGCTTTTTTTGTCCAACTCAAATATGAAATATTTAGCTCAAAATGATTAGGAGAAAATGATGTAATACGGACAATGTTTATAAATTTCCTAGAAATCATCAATGTTTGCTTAAGAATGGCCAAATTGCTGAAATAAGTGATAACACAATGCTAAAACCAATTCTCTGAAATGATATTGTCACATTTTTAACTACTCATAAATGTCTCTATTCTCCACATTATTTAGATAAAAGTGTCGGGGGCAGGGACCTTGACTCTCACAACCTCTCCAAGTATTTCCCTTGCAAGGAAATAAATCAGATGTTCCCAACACATGGGATGTTATTTGGGGAAAAATGTAAAATTCAGAATAGTTTTATTAAGATTTGTTCCCAGAAGTTTACTTCTTGATGAAAAGGATAATCAATGACTTTTAAAATCCAAAAAAAAAAATTTAAAAATGGTTGCAATTAGCATCAGGGAGCTGTGCGGTAACAGAATAACACTCTGGAGGTTGGACAGGATTAACTGCTAGGCAAGAAGAAGGATATGTCCGTAGACACGTCTGTCAAATGCCCCGCCTCAAGGTTACATGTGATTATTCTGATATATACACATGCCCATGAAAACATCGTTCCAAACAGAACATGGACTGTTTGTACCCCCTTGGAAACTCACGCTGACATGCAGCCACGCAGCGGCCTCATACACATGGGCCATCAGTGCCGCAAGACGCTGCTGCTTTTTTCTCTTGGTCTATATGCTGAGTTCTATCTTTCCTGGACTTTTCTTCCAGTGGAACTGCAGAACATTGTTTACCCCTCTGGGTTCTTTTCACTCAGTTGGTTTTGAGCCCCGCCCCCTTGCTGTTAGAATTATCCGCTGTATAAAGCTACCGCAGCTCGTTCCTTCACTCGCCTGATGAAGAGCATGGGCTGTCTCCAGTTTGAAACTAAGTAAAGCTCCTATTGTCGTTGACCTATTTGTCCTTTAAAACTTTTTAGATTTCTTTTTCCTCTCCTGTCCTTATTTGCATTAATAAAATGTGTCTTAACATTGCTTTGATATCCTTTATTATATTTATTGTTTTTATTTATTATTTATTGTTATTGTTATCACTTTTGCAGTACTGGTCATAAAATCAAAGGCAAGCAGTCTACCACTAATCTGCATTCATCCTTTATTTATTTGTTTATTTGCTTGTTTGTTTCTGAGAAAAGGCCTTCCTATGTTGTCCAGACTGAACTTCAACTCATCACCTCACTGCCTCTGCAGCCTTACCAGGCCACAGAAGACAACGTAGCCAGTCCTGATGAGACCTGATAGACTAGGGTCAGATGGAAGGTGAGGAGGACCTCCCCTATCAGTGCACTTGGACAGGGGCATAGGTAAAGAAGAGGAAAGGAGGGTGGGATTGGAAGGGAATGAGGGAGGGGCTACAACTGGGATACAAAATGAATAAACTGTAATTAATATAAAAATATTTTTAAAACTGGGGTCATAGAACTAAGGATGTGCCCTTAGACTCAGCTAGTTCCATAGTCTCTTTTCGTTTTATTTTCAGTTTTCCCAGGACCTAAACTGGCCTCAGATTCGCAGCAATTCTCCTGCTTCAGCTTCTCCCAGGCTGGGATTACAGATGTGAACCACTAGCCCTGGCTTCTGAGTGGTTACTCATTTGTTTTGTTACACTTTAACATGGGGGCTGCAGCACCGGCAACACGCCTATTTGTGGAGTGAAGTGAGACCCTTCACTCCTCACCCCCGCCCAGCCGCAGCACCTCATGTTCCCTGCATAATAACAGGAGCATAACCCAGCATTTGTCTTGCTTGTCTTGCTTTGATAGAGCTGTCATATTCAGTTGATGGCACAGGTTCTTTCATTTCTCTCTATCTAAAGATTTGCAGGTGCTATTTATTTTATATGTATGAGTGTTTTGCCCGAATAGATGTATATGTATTACCTGTGTTCCTGGTACCCGCGGATGTCAGAGATGCTGTCAGATTTCTTGAAACAGGAGTTAAGGATGGTTGTGAGCTGCCATGTGGATGCTGAGAACTGAAGCTGGGTCCTCTGCAAGAGCAACACGTGTTCTTAACAGATGGGCCAGCCCTCCATCCCCTGATGTGTTTCTTTTAAACTGACAGTTTTCTGTCCATTCCTGACTATGGATTTAAATTCCACACATCATTTCCCTGAAGAATACCCTTAAATATTTGTCATAGAGGTCTTCACTCTAAGAATTCGTAAAAGCTGTTTTCAGAAGCTATTTCCCCATTTCATTTTTATCTTGATATTTCCATTGTCTTCTGACCTCAATTTATTCTGATGAAATTGTGTATCATTACTCTCCTGTACTTCCTATGTTTTTCCCCTTCTACTTTCAGATTTCTTCTTTAGTTGGTTTTCAACACTATGATGGCTCTTTCTTAGTGTTCTCCTTTTATATTAATTCGTTTGGTGCTTTTAATATCAGTCACTGTTTTTGAGCAAACTCGGGAAACATCTCATCATTAGGTCATTGGATATGTGCGTATGCAAGTGCATACATATTATAATTTGGTCTTTTAAATTTATTACATTTTTGTTTTTCCATTTTCTTGTGTGTGTGTGTGACATGTATGTGGGTACATAAGTACTTGTGTGTAAGTGCATGTAGAATCATTCTTGCTCTCCCACCTTATTCATTGATTTGGGGTCTTTCAATCAAACCTCAAGCTCACTGATACTGTCAACCTTGCTAATCAGCTTACTCTGGGGGTCCTGTACTCTGCAGGGCGCTATGCCCCAGGGCATTTATGCAGGTTCCGGGAATCCAGACTCTGGTCATCACATTTGGGCTGCAAGGGCAGCAGCAGCTGAGCCACTTCCCTCTCTTGAGCGTTAAAAACTATGACTTGTTTGTTAGGCCATTAGATGCTCTCCCACAGGTTCCAAGCCTCCCTTTATCCTTCTATAAATTGCATCCTTCGCACTGGAACGCTTCCTTTTCTCCATTCTTCAGTTTAGAAAGCTTCCCTTTCATTTTCCAGGCTACATCGTGATGGGTTTCTAATCCTGTAAGATTAGAAACTCTTCTTTGTAATCTACAGTTTTACGTTAAGCCCAAACTAAATCTGAATTTTAAGTTATAATTATTTTTTCGTTCTAGAATTTCCATTTGCCTTGTTACAAATAATTTCATACTCAGAGACTGTATCTCTTTGTTCAGTAAGATTTTATTTTCCTTTAATTATCTGAATGCGTTTTTCTTAATTTATCTAACATTATAATTGCTTTTCTCTTATAGAATATAGTTTTATTTAAACTAACATGAGCATTCGGGTTGGTTCATATTAACATTTTATCAGCTATTCAGTTTCTTTGTAGGACCACTGCTAGTATCATCTGCAAAGCCCCATGAAGACACAAGGATCTGGTATCTTGTTTTGAAAAGTACTGAGTTTTGTTCAGATTTACCCAACAACCACTTACTCAGCTTGATTTGAGGTAGCCTTGATTTTACCCAGCCTGCATCAATGAAGAGACTAGGATGTTTCCAATCGTTACTTGGTTAGATTGATCTCACCAATCAATCTAATATCCGGTAGAAATATCCGCTTGCCTAAGATTTCTGAAAGGTGGCATAGCAGATGTGTACCTCCATATGCAACCTCCTCCTTTATAAACGAGGAGCTAAGCAATAGATTTTTAATCAAACTGTGAAACAATTTCTCTCCATTTCTTCCCTTTCATGATTTGTCATATCTTGGCTACAGTAGATCAGATATAGTTCTGTACCACACACAGTGTTCTAAGTGAAACACAACTCCCAATGCCAACCACAAATAGGACAGACCTGGAAGAACATGAGCAATAATTACGAATGTATTTGGGTGTTCCCGTGGGTTAAGGAATTAAAACAGAAACCTACTGCTTTACAAATCTGAAATACCACGATTTTGTTATAATTTTCAGTTTTACCAGTCATAGAATAAAAGGCAATTGAAGAATAAATTTTCAGACTCTTTGGGCAGTCTTTCAGAAACAACCACTGGCAAATAGAAATTATATCATGTGAATCTCTGTGTAACTGCGGGGCAGCCTCTTGCTTGTGCCCAGCTTACAGCATTCCTAGCCAGCTGGCAGCTAAGGGCATAGTCCATAGTCCACAATGATTCAAACTGTCTGGGATCCCTGCTATAGAAAAACTAGATGCCTAGTGGTGATGTGTATTAATATGAACTGATCAAGGCTACATGAGGACAAACAGAAAAGTACTGTGTCTTGGCTTCAGGATTAGAGGGAAGTGAAATAATTCATGACATTGTCACTTGCATGTGTGAATTTATCTGGGAAGAAATCCTTTGCGGATGTGATCAGGGCAGGGCGGTACAGGAGGGAATACAGCAAGCAAAGAGAGGGAGATTTAGAGATACAAGAAAAAGTCGTCTTTATGGTAGAAGGCAGAGCTTAGAAAGGGACAACTATAGGCCAAGGAGGGACAAGGAACTGAAAACCCAGGCGTGAGGATCAGCGAGGCAGGTTCTTCCTGTGGGTAGCACAGAGTTGTGGCCCAGGCGTGAGGATCAGCGAGGCAGGTTCCTCCTGTGGCTAGCACAGAGTTGT
>CM053744.1:8217969-8238745 GCA_028658305.1 Pachyuromys duprasi | reverse complement strand
CAGCCATCAAGTTCAAGACTGAAACAGTCCCTGCTTCCCTCACTAGGCCCTCCAGTCCTACACCAAGCTATCCTGGGTCCCATCTGCACAGGGGTTCCAGGACACATCCACTCGTAGTCCTTGGTTGTAGAAACCGTCTCATACAAGACCCCTGTGCCCTGCTCAGTTTAGTCATTGTGGAGCTCTTGTTCTCTCCAAGAGGAAACCACACCTTTAAGCACAGCTCCACTGCTCACAAGAGTTTAGTCCTTGACAGATCATTTAATCTCTCTGAGTTCTAGTCGCTCCAACTGTAAAGCAAGTTAAGTATCACATTGAAGGACTTGTAAAGAGTCAGTGAAAAAAAGTACCAGAAGCAAACGGAGCAAAGCCGATACTCAATAAGCATAGGCTTCCTCTTATTGGATCAGTAGTTCCTAGGCATGAACCAAAATTACCTACAGGGCTTATCAAAACAGAAACAGAGCAGAGCACACCAAAGGTTATGTAATACCTGAATGCATGCATACATACAGGTAACATTACAGACAGAGCAATATTTCTATATTTAGAAACACACACACACACATTTTAAAAAGGGCAGGGTACATCAAAGAGTTTGGAGGAAAGAAAGGGAAGGGGGAAACAACATAATTATAATCTCAAAAATTATTAAAAAACAAAAACAGAAACAAGGGCAGCATGGTGCTTCAGTAGGTAGAGGCATTGGCTGTCAAGCCAGACAGACTGACTTGGATTCCCGGGACCCATACGGTGCAAAGAGAGAAAAGAACTCCTGCAAGCTGTTCTCTGACTCCGCCCGTGTGCTGCTCAAATGCTCACACATAACAAAATATTTTTATAAGCAAACAAACAGTGCCCTGGTCATTTTGTATTCAGCCGTGGGGTGCAGGCGTGCAAGACTTTGTAGTTAAGTCCCTGGTGAGACCACTAGTCTTTCTAGGACTCATCCTTATTAAACTTACGTTCTGAAGCAGAATTTGGCAAAGCATTTTGAGCTGAATATGAGCCACAAATATTTTTTATAAAAAGATTTATTGGAATACATTGTCTACAAAGAGTTTGGCGTGATAACCACATAGTTGAGTAGTTGTGGTGGAAGCAACAGGGAAGGCTGAAATATTCACGCCTGTTTCTTCACAGAGAAGTAAGCCTCACTTCCCTGAACTACCAATTGGATGGTTTCCCAAGAAGTTTGGGGGCCCTGACAATTCACTTAAAATTCTTTTTGCTTCCAAAAAGACTAGATATTTTCCCATATACTAGAACATTAGGAGCCCTCTGTAACTGTTGACAACAGTCATTATTATGGCATAGAAAATACAGTAAAGGTGCTCTGGTTTCAGAAATTTTTTTCCTTTTCTGGAATCTGGAAGCTTCTTAATTATCACATGAGATCACTATATGTATTCATTGTGTATTTGATACCAATGCAACCGAATATTCTGGTTTAAAAATACCAACCACAAACCCTCCTCTATCTCTAAGGACTGTCAAAAGCAAAAAGAGTCTGAACTGCATTTTTATGTGGGTGACTCATTAGGACTAATGACAAAATTAATAGGACCTTCCTCAAATCTTTCCATTGTCATCAGCTCTTTTGTAGAGCTTTCCAGGCGCGTCTACAGCAGGGCGCCAGCCAACCAACGGTTCTTGAAATCAGAAGACCCAGTTTAAACAATAAAAATGACCTGAGGTAGTTACAGATGAGCACAGGTGAAGATGGAGAGGAGTACCTAAATTTGTAAAAACACAACCCAGATGGTAAAAGAGAAATTCTCTACAGGCATTATCGCATGGGTAAGAGAAGAGAAAATGGGCAGTATGAAAGAACTCATTTTGATTTCACAGCATGAGGATCTGGGCATGGTGGTTCATGCCTGTAATCCCAGAATGTGGGTCACAGATGCAAGGGAATCCCAAGTTCAAGGCCAGGCCAGAAGACATAGCAAGATCCTGTCTTGAAAACTGAGTGAATAAATTCATAAATAAATGAATTAACAAACCAGCACGGCAGATGGAGAGCCTCTCCTTGCACTAATACAAATGCTTTTCCACAGCCAAAGTCATGCTATCTCTCCAATATTCCACAATGCTGCATTCATTGGATTTCTTCCTATAGCCCCGTCTTTCTTTCTTTTCTCTCCTGAGTGGAAAAAAATGGTTTCCTTTCTCCATCTCAAACACTACAGTCTTCATTCCAAACAGAAAGCAGCAGGACTTCCAGCATTACTCATCCTCACTATGGATGATCCAGAGTTAGTTTGCCGAAGTCTGAACCAACTGCGAAGACGCATCCGTGTTTTACTCACTGGGTCTCGGGTAACAAATGTTTGCAAGACGCTTTATAATACTTACCGATTTAACATTAAAGGCACGGTTAAAATGTGAATGAACTTGTTTTTCTCCTAAATGGATAGGTTAAGTCTTAAAGTTGAAATACTTTGGGTTCAATGCTAATTTCGTAGGGGAATATTTTTTATGTGGTTTTCTAGATAATGTCTTTAAAGTTTTCTGTAGCTGTCAAGTAAACTATCAGACCCTTTGAAAGGCACTGGAAAGCTAAATAAAGATAAAAACTCTCAAATATGCTTTGTCTGCTAGAAGAGGTAGTACTTCCAGTTCATCTGGTTTTGAGTTTAAATTTCCATCTAAGCTCTAATTAATCAAGAATTTAAACTTCAGACAGCAAGGAAAATTTGACTAGGTTGGTTTGACCAAGGTTGGTCTGACCAAGATTTCTTTTACACTGGGTTATTTCTAATTTATTCCAGAATCTTTGTTCCCCAAGAGGGTTTATAGTCAGCAGTAACCATTATCAATGGAGCCAACCACAAGCACACTAATTGCTTAGATGTTGCAGAAACATCTAGAAATGTTTAGATAACATGGACAGTGTCAGCAACAAATAGTTTAGAGCCCAGCTAATAATCTTAGGAATCAAATGAAGGTGTCAGAGGGCAGCTGGCATGGCATGGTGGAAACATGGGCGAAGGAGGGAAAAGCTGGGGGTAAATGGAGCCAGCACAGAGAAGGGCAAATACACACCTCCACGTATGAAGATTGGAGATGTTTGTGATGAGGTGTGCACATGGGAGGGGGTGTCAGCTTTATAAAGGCGGGGGGGCACTCATAACTCAGTAAGTGGCTGATGGATGAGTACTCCTTTTAGCACCAATACCGTGCCTGGCTGTTGGTGTGTAACTGTCACCTTTCAATATTTAATTTCTCAATGTTTAATTTCAATGTTTAATTTCTCAAAAGAACTGGCCCAGAGGCAGAGACGTTGTGGAGAGGGTCAGACAATTACACAATGATCTTAAGACAATGTGTAAAAGGCATCTTGATGATTGAAATGATGCCTTTGTCTTATGCCAGAACATCTTAATTTTCTTTGGCCTCCTTGATGCTGGCATTGGAAATCACAGACAGCTGTTTAGCATCAATGCTTTTTTGCGTACATTCCACACAGTCTGTCAGTTGTGAAGTGTGATCAGTCAAGTCTCCAGTTTTGTAACAAGCACAAGGCCAGACAAGGTAGGTGTCCTCAAGACAAATAATGTCAACTCCATGCCCAGCAGTGCTTTGTTCTAGCTTCGTACCTTCTTCCCCCTTCCAATTCATGTTTTTCCCACTGCTCTTAGCGCCCATGACTAATAGTACCATGTGCCTAGTTTCAAGCTGTGCCCCTGTCCTCATCTCAACTTTACTTGTTCACCCGGATTCCATTTCCTTGAGTGACCATCACAGATGGCATCATTATAATGGCCATACGGAATCAGTATTGTTAGTGGATGGGATATAGAATATCTTTAGTGGTACAAACTTACCCTTCCCTTTACCTTCCCTTCAGTTATCAGTATTGTATTATTGAAGAAGCTGAAAAGAATTTTATTTCGTGAGTTTAGGGGGGTAGATATCTTCTGAGGAAAACTGAGTCCATGATGTCTCCATTTCATAAAGCATTATAGGTAAGCCTCCAGGAAGAACTATAACTGTCTTTCTAAAATAAATGATGGTAGTTGATGATGTAAGTAGATGACCCTGGGGTTTTTCTGACGGAAAAATCAGATCGCCAACTCTGTTTTGAACTAATAGCACCAGGGAAATTAAAGAGAGACTGGGCCAGCTATTACCTGAGATTTTGTTATAATTAATTGCTGGGCTTTACATTGTGCAAAATGGAGGCCCCAAAATATTTGCTAATAAAAGCTGAAAAAAAGAGGTTACATATTGATGTATGTGAAGGTGTTGTAAGAAATGTTTAACAGCTAGATTGGGGTCAGGGTGTCTCTGTTTGTAGCTTTTCTGGGGTTTGATGCCTTGGTGCGAGTTTCTGTTGTGTAAATATTTCCACTATAGCCGACTTAGAGTTAGCAATTTCCTTTGGGAGCTGCTTGCAGCTCATCTCCTTTCCAGCTCACCTCAAACATGGCTCTGGCTGCAGTGGTATTGTAGGACCATCAACTCCTTCCCATTGTCCTGCATAACTGCCCTTTAGAGGTAAGACCGCCAGACTCAACCTGCAGGCATGATGCTACTCCAGAATTTGAGACTTCTCAGCCCTAAACCTGAGGACATAGAATGGCATGTAGAATCTCTCTAGTGGTAGATGTCACTAGTCAGCTTTGAGTTCCTCACGGTTCCCCACTTCCCTTTCACTGCCTTGCCTTTGGTGCTCTGTGAGAAACTTCAGTCACCTTGGGGCTGGCTTATTGCCAGCTAACCCCTTGCCACTAAATCTAAGCTTCCATGGATCGTAATTCAAATTCATCTCAGCATGCATTTATGAGTTTATAGTACACTAATGTTTTATACAGTTGTGCAGGTGATAATTGAGACATGGAGAGAGTCATCAGCAGCTGGATTGGACAAGGCTTGACATGGGGGAAAGGGAGGAAGCCCTAACAAGTACTTTTTTATCTTCTTTCTCTCCAGGTTTATAATAAGGAGAGTCCAAATAAATGCATGAAAGAGTTTTCTTTGATGCTGAGTTAAAGAAACATTGGATTAGAATTGTGTGCCTCCCTCACAAACAAAAGATATTCTACTCATAGAGAGGGCCTGGGCCCCCTGCTCAGATGTAGTCCATAGACAGCTCAGTCTCCATGTGGGCTCCCTAGTAAGAAGAGGAGAGACAGTTTCTGATGTGAATTCAGTTGCCTGCTCCTTGACCACTTCTCCTTCATGGGACAACCTAGCCAGCCCACAGAAGAGGATCCAGACAATCCTGATGGGACCTGATAGGATAGGGTCAGACAGCAGGGGAGTACTATCAGTGAAATATGGGAGAGATAAGGGGGAAAAAGGGAGGAAGGGTGGGAGAAAAAAGGAGGAGATGAGGGACGGTTTCTCATGAATCATCCCCCCTCTGTAAAAGCATATGGTTCTTGACTTTCCTGTTATCCATTGCCCCAATCCTATTCCTCTTTGGCAAAGTCATTTGCTGTATCCTGAAGACTCCCTCCTCACTAAAGACCATAGCACACAACTATTCTCCCCTTTCCCCAAGGAGGAAAACCAAAATCGGCATCATTGCCTTATCTAGATTCTCTGTCCTTATTCCCAAGTGGCTAGTGATTGCTGCAAAAGCTAACAGCTCTGGTAAGTGGAGCTGCTACAACGGCATTCTTGTAGACTTAGTTGCTTCCTCTACCTCATGTATCCTTCCCAGAGACAGGAGAAGAGTTTCCAGGAAATACAGCAGCAGACTGGATGGAGTCAGCACCAGCATCTAGTGAATGTCCGTAAGTTTCCCATTTACACATCCTGGGCTATTGATTGAGAGTCCTTTAAGCATGCCTCTGCTAAGATGAACACAGTGATATCCTGTCTTAGTAGAGAGCGTAGAAATGCTTTCCTGAGGCTTCTAGCTGTAGCACAGCGGGTCAACAGTGTTGCTGTGAAGACATCTGCTGGTGACTGCCTTATCCAGGAAGCACATTCTCACAGGATTCTTTGTAGAGGAATTTTAATCCAGCAATATGGCTAGTCTGGCAAGGGATCACATCCAAAGACCTATTTCTGTGTGATCCTGCTGGAATACAGACACACCCTTAGTACACAACTTTAATCCTTGGGTCTGGAATTTAGTACATGACTTTAATCCCAAACAATGATGTCTAATTGAGGGTCAGACAGACACAAATCAGAGAAAGATTCTACAGAATGAGTCAGAGGTAGGATAAGCTCAACTCTCACAAGAACAGCCCAGAAAAAGAAAAGCTGCTTAAGAGCAGTGCAGAGAGAATAGAGCGGAGTAGAGTACAGTACAGGAGTTGACAGAGACAGACAGAAGAGCTCAGGAGTACAGCACACGTTCAGGTAATTCGATCCAGTTCAGTTGAGTTTATACAGTTCAGTTTGTGGAGTTCAGAGGCAGATTTTTCAAGAGAGAAATTCAGTGAAAAACAGAGAGAATCCAGTTTGAATCAGTCAGCTTGGGAGAAGTTTTGAGCCAGAAAAGCTGAGTTGAACCAGCCAGCCCAAAGCTCAGAAAGAACAAGTAAAGGTGAGCTTATTCATCAGTAAGTTTCAGAGGCTGAAAATATACTAGTCCTAGATTAGCAGACTGAAGCTGGAAGCTGAAATGTTCAAGGTCTGGGTTTACAGAATATTAGATTGTATGGAAGCTGGAAGCTTCCAGGCCTAGGCCTAGGGATAGTTGGGTAGAAATGCTCTGGTCTCAGCCCAAGACATGCATTTGTAATACTTGGTTATGACTCTCATTTCATCCTTCTTCTGAGGAAATAAAAAGAACATCTGTAATTCTTTCATACGGGTAAAATGTGCCCCAAGCTTCTTGGTGGCATTACATCCTTGATTGTTTGGGCCCACTCTCCTCCTCAGGTGTGTCTTTCATGGTCCTCTTGATAATGTACCCTCCTAACATCACCTCACTCCTTAGATTTCTTGGAGCACTGGACTCCAACTCCTACGGCATGCTTGCGCGCTGACCCTAGCTATGACTCGCCACCCTTGCCCGTCACTGCAGATCAACTCTGGAGAAAACCAGCCAAGGTCTTTACCATCCATTGGGTCCAACTACATAATGCCCAGGAGATTTGAATTGCAAATTTGGGAACAGGTCTCTCTTCTAAGTCTGTCACTCTTCTGCTTTAGAATATTCTTATATCTTCTACCACCATATTCCTACCATCTTAAAGGATTCTGTAGTTTCAACCTCCTTATTAGACCCAGATTGATAAACTCATACAACCGATCTATTCATGCCATGCAAATGTCCGTCAACAGACAATGTGCCAGCACTCGCCACATCTGCTTTGTTTCTTCTCACTCTTCGACCCACTGCATTCCAGCTTCCACATCTGCCATTCCACTCAGTCTTCTACCCGAGGTCACCAACAGCACTGGTACCAGTTCTAGTAAAAATCTCCCTTGCCATCATTTTGTTTGATATAGCTGCTCAACATTCTGCCTTGGTTCAAAGCAATGTTTTCCTTCCACTTCTTCACTCAGTCTTTCTTGTTCTTGTTTTCAAAACACCTTTTTCCCTCTGTCTACTGTTCTGTGTTGGTATTTTTCCAGGATTCTACCAATGCTCTTCTCATTTAACATAGTTTCTGGGCTATCTTGTTCTGTTTCCATGGTTATAACCATCAGTTACATAGCAGCCCATCCTAGACCCACATGTGCAAGCATCAAAAACATAGATTATTCCTAGGTTATATTTTCCTCATATGTCTTCACTTCTGTCTCATAGACATCTCAGTACAATGTGTCCAAATCAATGTGTTCAAATAGTGACCTTCTCTGTCAAATCTGTTTCTTTTTTTTTCCACCAGTGAATAACAATACTCATAACTTCACATGAGCCAGTCTTGGAATTTATCCAATATGTTCTTTCCCCTTCTCTCCTTCCAAATACATCAGTCATAAAGTTCTTGATTCCTCTTCTGAAACTTCCAATGTATCTCTATCTTTACAATATATTACTAAATGGGTGAAATCTGAAATAGAAAGTAAGAAATAAGGTATATTATGAGAGAGGGCATTCCATGTAGTGCTTATACCTTGTGAAAATGCCCAGTAGCTGAAATAATATTAACTGAGTCTGCATTCTGCTTTGGGCAAAATGGTGATTTGTATCAGTCGGTTTGCTTAGAATATAGCACCCAGCTTTTAATCAAACACTCATTTCAGTGTTGTAAGTAAGGTATTTCGTAGAAGTGCCTAACATCAGTTGACTTTACATACAAGAATTTGGAATCTAGACTTGAATTGACAAGAATTTATCTTAGAATTATTCTTAAGAATAACAATGAAGACCCTAGGGAAGATGCTTAATTCTCATTCAGAAGGGCAAATAGAAGAGGCATCGGAAAGTGGTGGAAGAGAGGTAACAGAATGAGAGTCTATCAAAAACGTCCTTTGAAAGACTCCACCCAGTCGGGGATGGAAGCAGATGCTAAGACTCACAGCCAAACTTTGGGAAGAGTGAAGGGAGTCTTAGGAAGGAGCGGGAGGACAGAGGATCTGGAGAGGACAGGAGCTCCACAAGGAGACCAACAGAACCAACAAATCTGGACCCATGGAGGCCTGCAGAGACTGATGCACCAACCAAGGACCAATTATGAAGAAGACCTAGATCCTCTGTTCAGATGTAGCCCATGGGCAGCTCAGTCTTCATGTGGGTCCCCTATGAGGTGAGCAGGGGCTATCTCTGTCATGAACTCTGTTGTCTTCTCTTTGATCACTTCCCCCTGGCAGGGTGTCCTTGCCAGGACACAGAGGAAGAGGATGCAAGCAATCATGATAAGACTTGATAGGCTAGGGTAGGATGGTAGGGAAGGAGGGCTCCCCCTTTTCAGAAAAATAGGGAAGGAGTTGGGGCAAGAGGGAAAGAGGATGGCCACAATAGGGATGTAAAGTAAGTTATAAAAAAAAACATTAAATTAAGTCTCAGCATCTGTGTTAATACCCTGCAGGGTAGAGCCTTTCAGAGGCCCTCTGTGGTAGGCTCCTGTCCTCTTCCCTGTTTTCTCCCTCATCCGATGTCCATCCTCTTCACCTTTCTGAATGGGGGTTGAGCATCTTAGCCAGAGTTCTCCTTCCTGATTAGCTTTCTTAGGTGTACAGATTTTAGTATGTTTATCCTATATTATATATCTAATATCCACTTATGAGTGAATATATACCCTGTGTGTCTTTCTGCTTCTGGGATACCTTACTCAGGATAATCTTTTCCAATTCCCACCATTTACCTTCAAATTTTATGATTTCCTTGTTTTTTTTTATCACTGAGTAATAAATGGTCCATTGTGTAGCTGTACCACAATTTCTGTATCCATTCCTCAACTGAGGGGCATCGGGGCTGTTTCCAGCTTCTGGCTATTACAAATAAAGCTGCTACAAACAAGGTTGAGCAGATGTCCTTGTTGTGTACTTGGGCATCTTTTGGATATATGCCTAGGAGTGATATAGCTGGATCTTGAGAAAGCGCTATTCCTAATTGTCTGAGAAAGCACCAGATTGATTTCCAAAGTGTTTGTATAAGTTTACATTCCCACCAGCAGTGGAGGAGGGTTTCTCTTTCTCCACAACCTCTCCGGCATGTGTTGTCACTTGAGTTATTCATCTTAGCCATTCTGATGAGTGTAGGGTGACCTTTGGGCAGAGTGCATGGAATCTTATGAAAAAAGTGGGAGATAGTAAGACCTGGAGAGGACAGGAGCTCCACAAGGACAGCAACAGATCCAAAAAGTCTGGGCACAGGGGTCTTTTCTGAAACTGATACTCTAGCCAAGGACCACTCATGGAGATGGCCTGGAACCCCTGCACGGAGGTAGCCCATGGCAGTTCAGTGTCCAAGTGGGTTCCCTAGTAATGGGAACAGGGACTGCCTCTGACATGAACTGATTGGCCTGCTCTTCCATCACCTCCCCCTGAAGGGGGAGCAGCCTTACCAGGCCACAGAAGAAGACAATGCAGCCATTCCTGATGAGACCTAATAGACTAGAATCAGAGGGAAGGGGAAGAGGACCTCCCCTATCAGTGGACTGGGAGAGGGACACCTATGGGGAAGAGGAAGGGTGAGATTGGGAGGGGAGGAGGGAGGGGACACTAAGTGAATAAACTGTAATTAATAAAAATAAAATAATTCAACAAAAAACCAAAAAATTAAATTAAAAAATAAAAACAAGGTTGTCAGAGAAAAAGAAACTGCTTCAATACCACAATATTTATTCATACCTGAATGTGTAGTAAAAATTCCAACTTTCCAGCCATTATATCTGTATCTGTGTCTTTCCTTTCTCTCTTGTGTACTATGTCATTTATCTATCTATCTATCTATCTATCTATCTATCTATCTATCTATCTATCCATCTATCCATCTATCTATCCATCTATCTATCTATCCATCTATCTATCTATCCATCTACCATCTATCATCTACCTATTCATCTACCATCTATTTATCATCTCTCATATCTCAGTCTACCTATTATTCACTTTACATCTCAGTTGTAGCCCCTCCCCTCTTCTCCTCCTAGTCCCTCCCTTCTGTCCTTCTCTTACCCCCTTCCTCCTCTCCCCTGCCCCTCAGAAAAGGGGAGCTTGTCCCCCCTAGACAAACCAGCCCCAGCTCATTCAGTTTCATTAGGACTGTGTATTTCTTCTTTCATAGTGTCCTGGCAAGACAACCATGCCAGGGTGAAGTGATCAAGAGGACTATAATAGAGACCATGCCAGACACAGCCCTCACTCCCTTTCCGGGGACCCAGACAGAGGCTAAGCTACCCATTGAGTATTTATATAGTAGAGAGTCTAGGTCTAGTCTGTGCCTGGTCCTTGGTTGATGCTTCAGTCTTCGCAAGCCCCTCTGAGCCAGGTTAGTTGTGACTTTTGGTCTTCTTGTGGAGCTCCTGTCCGCTCTACATGGTTCTGTCCTCCCTCCCCTCCATTCTTCTACAAGGTTTCTTAAGCTCCGCCCTATGTTTCGCCATTTGTCTCAGTTTCTGTGTCCATCTGTTGCTGGTCAAAGCTTCTCAGAGGACAGCCACTCATGGCTCCCATCTGCACACACAGAAGAGTGTCATCAATATGGTCAGAGAGTGGCTCCCTCTCGTGGAATGGGTCTCAGGTTGGGCCAGGCATCAGTTGAACATTCCCTTGATCTCTGCTCTATCTTAATCCCTACATATCCTGAAGGCAGGGCACATTCTAGATGGAAGTTTTTGTAGGTGGGTTGGTGTTCCCCTCTCTTCAAATGCCCTGTTTCTACCTATTTATTTATCTGTCTTTCTAATCATCCCTTGGCATCTACCAGTTCCACATTCATGTATTCAACCAATAAAGGTTTTTAATCACATTTGTCCTCAACATGAACATACCTTTGCTTGTAATTATTCCCTAAACAGTAGAATGTAACAACTATTTTCATAGAACTTAAATTACATTGGGTATTGTAAGTAACCTTGCTGTGACTTTTAAGGGCATGTTGTGTTTAAATGCTTTGCCATTTCACACAAGACTTGTGAATTGTGGAACTGAGTAGGTATGTTGGCACAAACTTTTTATGCATACCAAATGATGACGCACAGGTGTGCACATGTCCACACACACACACACACACATGTACGACACACACACACTTCTTTGATTACCTACAAAATGTCTGCAGTTGATCTACTTGACTTATGGCCAGCCCTACAGATGCTGTTACTCTGCAATGAAATCCTTTAGCAATCAGTATAGTACGTGATAGAAAATGATCATTTTTTATATCCCTTGTGTAAAATGCTGTGGTATTTGTGGTAATAACTCACATTTTACTACAGCATCTAAAAACAGAGTTTCTTGAGATATTTATGAGAGAAGAGAAAGCAAAATAGGTCAAGAGAACACCGATTTGGTTACCAGACAATGAATGGGTTTGATAACTGTAGCAACCATTAGTAAAAAATTTCTCCTTTGAGTAGAAAAAGAACTGATTAAATTAGTTCAGCACATCGATGGGACAAAGGCAAGGACTAAGCTCTTTCTCCTGCCTGTTGTCTTGATACTTCTTTTTAGCGAGCAAGGTGGGGGGTGAGAAGCACCTCCTTGCTGGTCTAGCTCGGTGAATTTCTCGTGCTATGAGCTGGAAGAAAGAAAAAGTGCTGTGAAGCCAGCTTCTGCAGCAGCTAGAAGAGCCCACTTGCCTCAACCGTGACTTGAGTGAGTGAAAACATGCTGGGATCAAGTTTTCCTTGAGAAGAGATCACAATGAGCTCATGACCATCTCTGCAGGTCCCATCCTGAGCTGTTGCATCGCAGCTGCCCCAGGGAGCACCCCCAAGCATGTGCTCTTTATTAAAAAACAAAACCCAACAGAATCAGCGACCCCAGAGACATGGCTGTGATTCACACTAACCTCACAGTTTCTGCACAGAGGCATGGGAGTCATTCCTATCTTCCTTAGTCAGACAAATATTTCAAAGGCTTGGGGTTTTTTACATCCTATTTTGGGGGAAGAGAGGAATGGGAAATCTCAGGAATTCTTTTAAAGCTGTTTAATAGAGCTAGGTTTGAATTAAATAAGATGACTAAATGTCTCGAGCTGAAAATCTATTATATTGTAGATTTCTTTAGATTGTTAGTAGCTCCTCGTACTTCAAGCATGCATTAAAGTAGTTATATGGAACATGACCTGAAGCATGACTCAACTGAACTGGCAAGTTGTGAAGGCAGAGAACCCTTGATAACAATGTGATAACGAAGAGTCAAAAATTTGGAATATGGTTTAAAGACATTAATGCACATCCCAAAAACACTTCCAAATTTAATCTTTTTGACTAAAATTTTCAAGTAAATTGCCATCTGACCTTTTTCTTAAAGATTAAAATCTGCCAAGCAGCCAAGTTTGTAGGTCCCCTGCTCAATTTATGACAGTCTTGTGGTATATGATCGCAAGACTCAGAGACTACCAAAAGTCATGAATTTTGCTGCTTTCTACTGTGGAAAGTTCCATTTTTGAGCCTCCTTCTAGCAGTGTTGGCACCACACAACTGTTTTGGTGTTATAAGCATTCTGGGAGAACCTGGAGAGCTAGCAAAACAAGATGTCAAGGGCCTCCCTGGCACTCGGGCACTTTATTAAGACTGAGAATGAAAACTGAATGTCACAAGGAGTTTATTTTGTCCAAAGCAGTAGCTCCTTAGCCTGGCCAGACATGCAGTTGTTGTGAAGGCTAAGATGCTCCATAGGAAAAACAGGCCAATCACTAGACATTTCACAGGATCTCAGGCTACACCAGACAAACGCTTTCTGCCTATTTTGATGTTTGTGGAAATTCAGCAAAGAGTGAAAAACAGACATCAGTGTAGACTTAGATACACTGCAACTATTGCAGATGGTCTCAATGGGGATAACACATAATAAAGTCCCTCTAAATAGAGTAGGAGCCATACTATAAACTTGGATGTATGCTAAAAATATTAAATAACTATTTTGTGTAGTAGAGGAACTTGCTGGGATTCTTTTGTTGTTTAGCAGCTGTGGGTCACACCAGGCTAAACAATAGAATATAACAACTGTTATTTGGGTTCTGTTCCAGTTGACGTGTTTGCCCTGCATTGGTTTTGCATTAGTTACACATTTACAGGGAATGTTTGGCCGTGGGTGTTGATTCTGGACCCTTAAGGAATTTATATACAGTCATTCTCTCCACTGCTAAGTCTTAAATTGCTACAGATGGATTTGCAACCAAGAGACATCTCTTGCCCACTATGCTCTTTGGAGACCCTCATCCCAGATGAGGAAACCGCAGGGTCCAGAGTGGCTTCTTGGCTGCTCCTTGCCAAGAGCTGCTTCGAGGTGGCTGCTAGCAGGATTTTTTATCACTACCACAAGGCCCATAAACCACCACAGAGATAATGAGAGACCGGCAACGGAGGCTCCATCAAAAGGCTGAAGGAACTAGAATGATTTATCCTAAGGAAGGGAAGGTTCAGCAACACGCACTGGGACAGTCGCTAAGCAACCCTTCACATACCCACTTTCTTCTTCACCGAAACCCTAAGAAGGAACGCTTTACCACGGTAAACCAAGCATCTCAAAATCTAGTCATCTCTCCAAATCAAATGGGCAATGTAAATGGAGCTGCCGTGTCTTCTATATCAGTTTGACTTCCATGGACCCTCCTCAGCAGTGGCTGCAAGGTGCCCACTTATGAGACTGATCTGAGATGAAGGTTTAGGTGTGTTAGGAAGATAATTATCCACATGTCTCAGGGCCCTTCCTGCCTTTTATCTGATGATGGATACTCACATTTCAGTTTTTCTTCCCCTCCTCTGTTTATCACATGCCACAGTGTTGACAGCCTACAGAAGGACTCTCAGCTTGAACCTTTGAATGACTTCGAGGCAAAATGTGAGTTCACACACACACACATTTACTTCCTCAGAGCTTTTGTGTTGAGGTCATATGTTTCAATAAAACAGCCAATGTTTTCCAATAAAACTGGGTAGGGATCTAACTTGGCCAATGTTTCCTGCAGAGGAAGACAATTAAATTAAATTTAAATTTAAAAGTCACAACTGTGAAAATGATCCAGGCACAGAGTGTTGCTAATAACTCAAGAACAGCGCACAGAATGGTGTTCATTTGTGTCTGACATTTTTTTAAACCATTTTTTAAAGTTTTTAAATTTTTATTTTATATATTTGGGTGTTTTACCTGTATATTTGTAAGTCTATCATGTGTTTGGCTGGGGAGGCCAAAAGATGGGACTGCCCCCTGAAGCTGGACTTTCGGGTGGCTGTGCGTCACCATGTAGGTGCTGATATCTGAGCCTGGGTCTTCTGCCAGAGCAGCAAGTGTTCTCAGTCACTAAGCCATCTCTCCAGCTCCATCACCAATCACCAGCTCCAGGATGATACGCTTAAAAGCAGAGAACACGGAGAAGGACCTGCAATCGAGTGGCTTGGCTTCTACCTTACTTTTGAAGAATTTGCTGCTGAATAATCTTAGTTTAGGTAACGCTCCAGCTAAGCTCCATATTTTCTGACTACCCTACGAATGGCCCATTTGGCTCTAATGGTGTTAGTGTTTCCACTTTTGTGGAAAATATTAAGGTTCGCTCCCACTTTCTCCAGGCCAAGTACACAGGCTCTGCACTCGGTTGCCACACCTTCCACATTATCTCCCATCTCCCACGTGTCTCACCTTGTTTCATGGTGTTGCTTGCCTTATGTGCTTATAGCTTTTCAACTTTGCTCATGCACTTTCCCTGACATGGATTTTTGTCTACTGATTAACTTGGCAAAACCTAGCTCCCAATAGTCATATGAAAAAAATCCAGCATTACTTTCAGGGGAAATTAATGTGTGCCTGTACCATAGTCTCTCAGATACATATATTCAGTACATATATTCACATACATATACTCATGTAACAGCCCACCTCCATGCTTTACTCTTTTTTTTTCAATCTGAACTCCAGGGCATCTTTTCTTGGAAGTACCTGTGATTCTGGGGATGTAAGGGATCAGGTAGAGTCTGTAGAAATAGGACTGTCTCTTTGGATTTGTTCTGGGTTAAACACCATAAATTTCTGTCTAGATTATTCCCTCTGGTCCTCAGGCTTAGAAAAGTGGCAGCTGTTCAGTACAGAAAACCCTTTCCAGAAATGAACTCTGCATTTGTTCAAGCAGAGCGTGCATGAGGGGAACACTTAAATCCCTTGCTACATAACCACATTGCCCTTCGGAAATATTTACTCCATTGGCTTGAGCTGAAGAAGCGTCTCTGGCAGTAAGGCACACTGAAGGTCTTCCTACAACTAGTGTGTGCAGCTCCTCAAAGATCCTCCATCTTGTCCTTTTCAATTCTTGGTTGGAAGCCATCTGGCCTATCATTATGAAAAGGGCTTGAATTATCGCCAACCATGGCCTCTGGGGCCCTGATTAATTCTTCCAGCCATCTAGGTGGGCAGCCAGCAGCTGGGGAATGATGAAGGTGAAACGCAGAAGATTAAGGAAGATGTGTGGAAATGCTTGAAAGTTCAGGCATTGCCTAGGGAAGGCAGAAGCTGTGACAAAAGCTTCTCTGGTTGGACAATCCTGTGGTAGATGCAAATGGAGGAAGGTATCAGGGATCTGAAGACCATGAAGGAGGTGAGACAAGAACAGGTAGCCAAAAGCTGAGAGACATCTGGACTGGTTTTCCTGTGCTTTCTTGGGGACAGCTCCCCTCACCAGACTCTGCCCCTAAACTGCTGGTCACTAGTCAGAGAATGGGACATGTCATTTGTGAAAGCCTGCATGGCTACTATCACACAAGAGGCCATCAAGTTCTTCCTGAAACAGCCCCACTGTGAGTTAGATATGCCTGAGACCCAGCTGTCAGCTGGTCCTCAAGTCCCAGAGAACAGACAGTTTGATCACACTGAAGCCCTGAGTCCTTTGCCACACATTTATACAGTGTGCTGTCATCAATATTAAAATTTAGCAATAATAAAACTACCCTACCATGTGTATATAAGAATATTTTCTTCCCATAAATCACATTTTAAGGGTAACATTATTTCTCTCAACTCATAAACATCTTCTGTAGATCGTAATCAGCATTGTCCCCTCAGCAAACCGCTTCATCGGAGGATGCCCTAACAGACCTGTTCAGCTGGTTGCAACTGTGGGCTTTCACAGCGGAGTTGGGGACGTTTGCTGGTACATTCACCTGTGTTTAATTTGGTGACCTTGGTTCAAACTTGGGCCAGGCTCAGTCTTACCCATGACTTCTGTGTCTCACTGTTACATAAAACCTTCGTGGGTTGTTTGTGAAGAGTAAGTGTGCCATGAACACAAAACACTTAGTGTGGTACCAGGCATCAGTTCTCACAAATGTGAATATGGATGAGTCCTTTTCTGTTCACTTTGCTTAAAATCCTCACATTTTACATCTTTGCATTAAGCACTAGATTCCTGCCCACGTTACTAAGTAGTCCCTTCCTGGTTTGCTTTAGACATGTCATTCATTCGGTGAACAATAAGCCATGAGAGCCTGTGGTGTGCCTAGAGTTCCTCCAGGTAAAAAGATGCCGCCATAGAAGCTCTGTGCTTCAGGAAGTTTCTCCAGACAACTGTGCCCACTTGGGAGGCTGTGTCTTCACTCTACCCCAACAGCCTCTTCCTCTAATGCAAAAGCTGTGTTGTTTACGCCATACTTACATCACACTAAACAAAAGCTTCTGGACACAAGGTATTTAAAAGAACAGTTTTAAGAAAACTAAGCCTGAGAGTAGCTTAAACAAAACAGGAATCCATCATACTGTCATGTGGAAGTCTATGGGCTTATGTTCTACAAGATCTTAGAGCTACTCATCACATGAGTCTCACATCAAGCGGTTCCCTAGATTCTTCTGATCGATATAATAATGTAACCAACAGTACTAGGCATAGTTTGGATCAGTATTTCTGGTAGCAGAATACTACGCACAGTGCTTTCACTGTTCTAATATTGCTCATTATGTTTATAGAATCCTCATGAATCAAATGACAATTAGATTTCTCTGTAGTATCTGTGGCCTTCCTCTACTTGTTGAAGCTGCCTTTCCCAAATACATCCACTTCATGGAGCAATGAAGGGCTAGACTCGCCTTTTTAAAGGCATAACTTGAGAGTTGTGCACACGTGCCTTCCGTCCCCATCCTAGGCACTGAAACTTAATCACATGGCTGCATTCAGCTGGAGGAGAAGCTGAGCAGTACTGCCACACACAACTAAAACTCAGAGGGGAAGTAAAGACCACAGGTCAAGAGGTACCTGCTACAAACAGAGAGGTCACTTGGCTGGAAAGGCAAGTAACCAGTTATCTCGACCTCCTAGATACACGCACCTCCATAGATCAAGGGTTAAGAGGGCTCCGCTATCAGATGTAGTGCGTTTCTCCATCATTTGGGCAAATGCCTTTTCATAAACTCTGGACACATGCTAAGAGTCTTCAGTGTTTAAGGAAACTTACTTGTCTTTTGAGAGAATTCATCAGTAAAATATACTGGAAAGACCACTGTCAGATACTTAGGACAAATATACTGTTATATGTGGGTCAGTCAACTGTGGTAGCCATCAACAGATACCTGCTGAATGTATGTGCATGGTGGGAAAATCTCTAACCAGGTCTTTGGTGATTCAACGGGAAACCGTTACTTAGGGCTTACTGTCTCCGTGTAATGGTTCCCTTTTCTACCTTGTGCCCAAATGCCTGATACACATGACTTGACAGAGAAAAGCTCTGTTGTTGCTCATGTCTTCAGAGATGTCAACGCATAGTTGCTTGGCTCTGTGCATTTGGGCAGAAGCCTGATAGTAAGAACATATGGCAGGGCCATGGTACACCGGAACAAGGAGACAGGAGAGGGAGACTCACCTCCCTTCCCCTGACCTGGTGACCTACTTCCTAAAGCAAACTGAAACTTAAAGTCTAACTGGAGTCCTAAGGTTTCTAGGAGCTTCCCAAAGTAAGGTCACCAGCTTTTCAATCTTGAGCTCATGGAGGACATTTCATACTTAAACAACATTCCATAAGGTACCGTAGATCTCTGTTGTCAGACAGTCCCCAGGCTGCCCGAGCCACAGGAAACTTGAGAAGACAGAAGCTCACACACCGTTGGAGTCAGGACGCCCCATCTCTGGAAGGTCACGTATCTGCCACGTACCATGCACTCCTGCCTCACTGTGACTCCAAACTGCAGAACAGCCTGCTCTGTGGATCTAGCAGAGCACGCATCTCACATGCTTTGACTTGAAAACCACAAAGAGTATGACCTGCCGGTTCCTCTGGGTTCCATTTCCATCCTCACAGGACAAAGAACCTGCATCGCCCATGTTGGCTCAGGGCGTCCTGAACTCACAGGATGGAAGCACAGCAGTTAACACACTACCACTTGGCCAGGACCGACAGAGTCGATAAAGAAGTGGGGGTCATGAGCCAATCCTGCTAGAGATAATTCAGCATAATTAACCCCAGATGTATGTCTTGGAGAGAATTAGAAGTAAATAGGCGTGTGGAGGCTACCAGAATTGAGGCACATACCAATTTTCCACAAGGTTTTCCAACAATAGTTTATCTGATAGTTTCTGTGTGTGTGTGTGTGTGTGCGTGTCTAAGAGTTCAATCTCGGCAGAACTATGAAATAAGTCAAGTGTGCCAGCTTCAATTTCAGAGCCCTTTCCCGTCTAGTTAGCCCTCTTTCCACCTGCAGTAGAGAAGGCCAGGCTGTTGTCTATATCACAGGGGGAAATCTCTCTAACCCCCATGGAACAGTGTTCCAGTCCCTGAGCATACTGCGTTCTCCACGTGACCCTAACAGATAAGATCTTTGCAAAGTCAGAAAATGTGACAATGCCGTTCTTGTTCCATGAAGACCAATGGCAGCTCATTAAGATCCTTAAAGAAAGATAGCTTAAGAGGCAAAGAAAAGCAATGGTTGGAACAGAAAATGAAGCCAGGAATGAGGCTAATTTTAAAATGCTGCTGTCTACCTAGAAAGGCTCATGGGTTCTTCTAAAAGTTATTTCTTACTCTGACTCAATGTTTCAGTTACAAGCAGTAAAATAAGGAATTTTACTTGCTTGCCCAATTCACAGTTTTTGAAACAACAAATCACTTGCTTAGAAGTCTTTCTTAGAATTGAGACTAAAATGCAATTTCTCGATTGTCTTTATAAAGATAATATAGTTTAACATCTTTGTAAAAACTCTTCATAAAGTTAAGCTGTCGATATAGCTGGTCCCATCACACCCAGCGGTGAGGCGATCAGCCAGTCTGTGAAGCATTTTCCAAACACATTAGTCAAAGACAGCTCTCAAAAGGAAGGCTGGACTCATCAAATTTAAACCAGAGTCAGTCATGTTCATCTGAGACTTGTTAAACCTTCTCAGACATGCCAATAAGAAACTTTGGTCTGGCCACAGAGAGGTCTGCATCCTCTGCCTTCAAGCTGACCTCTGAACTGAATTGGTCTCCTGATCGTTGTGAATGCCTTCTGACTTTTTACACAGTAGGGGACCCTGAAAACTCCCCAGGAAGAGAGGCCGTATCCAATGCCTTTCTTACAAATCCCATCCATATGGAGCCAACCCCAATCACCACTTCTAAGTGTGGTATAGTTTCCACTCCTCTGCCACCTTTGTGGCTCAAAGCAATAAATGTTGCCCTTTTTTATAAAACCTTGAGGCATAGTTTCCCAGGAATTGCTAGGCAGAGTTCCCTGGAATAGCATAATATACACCTATGATTCATAGGACTGGCTTCCATGACGGAGGACAACGCCCGTGAGCATCTGCATGGTAGAGAGGCAGAGAACTGGATTTCCAGGCCTAGCGGCAGGGGGGCTTAGCAGTGACCACCCAGTGCTGAGCCCCTGAGCTCCCTGGAAAGCTACACTGACAGGAGAAGAAGCAGGAGTCTGGCAACCAGGGCAGAAGTGACAGGTGTATGTGCTCAGAAAGGAAAGAGGCACTCAGACACGGCCGCCAGCCCATCAGAAGAGCCACCCACGCTGGGTGTGGGTCCTACCATTGTTGTCCTCTGTATCCAATGTCTCTTAAAATACCCCTGCAGACCTACAGGTGAGCTATCAAATTGACAATGAAGACCAACTGTCGCATCACCCTGAATAGCAATTCTTTTTTTTTTTTTAATTTATTTATTTTTATCTCAATCACAGGTTAGGTTCTTTGAATCCCAGGCATAGCCCCCTCCCTCAGTCCCTCCTACCCTCCCACTCCCTCCCTCATCTCCCTCTTCCCCGCCCCCTCCAAGTCCACCAACAG
>CM053744.1:8196808-8217469 GCA_028658305.1 Pachyuromys duprasi | reverse complement strand
AGTTTTGAGATGTCAGCTGGGGGCTGTGGACTCCGCCCTGGGCTTGCTGCTCAGGGCTCTCCCCTGGAATGGAGATTTGATGCCTCCTTTTGTGCTAGGGTCTGTGCACCACGGTCTGAGATGATATTTGGGGCACACACAGTGGGTTTGGGTTTGTGTGCATCTGCTGTATGCAGGTCTGTCTGAAATGGTGCCGAGGCCTTCTCTGTCTGGCCAGTGGACAGACACCCGAACTGGGGTTTTTGCTGGCGGATGTGTGCAGCTTTCGCCCTCAGTGTGCGGTCTGGTCAAGATGGTCCCAGGATCCTCTCAGCTGTTGGTTGAGACAGAACTCGGGTTCCTCCTAGAACTGCAGGTGGACTCACACACTGACTGAGTTTTTGCTGGTGGAAGCGTTCGGCTCGTGCCCCTGCAGTGTGCGGACTGGTCAAAATGGTCCCCAATCCACTCAGTCTGTTGTGGTTCCGGCGATCGGTTTGCGCCTGCCGCACACCCGTGGGTTGATGCAGAACTCGGGATCCTCCCAGAATCCCCAGAGGACTCACACACCCGGGTGCAGTATGAGCTCGCAGGACGCAGTTCAGTGAAAACGGCACCGGGTTCCTCCCGAGACTGCCCGCGAGACTGTGTGATCCAGTCTACAATGGCGGGTGCGGGCGCACAGTGCGGCTGCTCGTCCAGATCAGAGCTGTGCGCTGCTGGTCACCGGGAAATTTCTCCAGGTAATAACTGGGTGTCCCTAGGGTTTTCCCACTTGATTTTCTCACCGTTGGAGTTCTGCTCACCTGGTACTCACAATGCTGGCGTTTTAGGTCCCAGAGTTCAGTCTCCTGGTCGCTGCGTTGTTTCTGCTCTCCTACTCCTCAGACACAGTGTTCTCTCGTGGCAGCCATCTTGGATCTCCCCCTGAATAGCAATTCTAATTATCCACAAATAAATTTAATTTAATTTGCTCCTGATTGGGTTAATTTTTATTCACAATGGACATATGAAACACTGACGTGCTGTACTCAACAAATTAGAAAACCCACGTGAACTGACTCGGACTTCTGTGACTCAAACAGAACTGATAAAATTTCACCAGCTGGGAATTAGAAAAGAAAATAGCTGCTTTCATCAAAATGGGGGTGGCTGAGAATTACCCCTAATCTCTACATCAATTTATTATACTGTGGTACTCATGAGTAAGTTTAATGCTATAAGATAGCTCTCTGAATCTGAATAAACCAGTAAAGTAAAATTTTTCATTTAAAAATTTACATAATTTAACATTTCATGCACGAAGCTAATTCTAATAATTGATAATTGAAAATTATAAATTAACAGTTATATTTATTTATATATGTTTATATGTGTATATATTCAGTATATGTGTGTAATGTATACGTGTCTGGGATATGCTTGTGTGTTTGTTTGGGAGGATGTACAGAGGGCAGAGGAGGATGCTGGGTATCTTGTTCTGTCACTTTCTGCTTATTCTGTTGAGACAGGGTCTCTCACAGAACTTGGAGCTACACTGGAAGGCAGCAAGCCCCAGCAATGTCCCTGTCTCTGCCCCACCACTTTGTGGTTACAGTCATGTGTGGCCATGCTAAGATTTTACATGGATGCTGAGGACCCAAACACATGTCTCACGCTTGCACGCTTTGACCTTTACCTACTGAGCCATCTCCTCAAATCCTGTAAGTACTTCTTTCAAACTCTTTTAACTTGGCTATTTCTATTACTAGAAACCATTTTTCTGCTATCTCCACTGACAAGTTATCAAATCATTTTGAAAACGCTACTTTAATGGAGTGATGGAGTAACTCTAGGTTAATTTTGATTGCCACCTTGATGGGATTTAGAAATAACTAGGATATAAATAAAGCATATCTCTGTTTAAGACATTTCCTCAGAGGATTAACCAAAGTGGGAACATCTGCCCAGGTGACCCGGAGGCACCAACGGTATAAAAGGGGGGAAGGGAGGGCCTAAGAACAGGTATATTCTCTCACTTTTCGTGGTCACTTTGCCGTTATCTTTTTCATTCTACCAAACCTTCCCTCCCCTGTGAACTCATAAATCTTGAGAAAAATACATCTTTACTCACTTAAGTTGCTTTCTCCGGTGTGTTTGCCACAGTGACAGAAAGGCTGCCTAACGAATTCTTAACCTGCTATAGTCTAGACCTGATTAGTCCAACAATTCCTCAGAAGCAGTGTAGAGGAGTACTGGTGGGTTAATGTGCTGCTTTCCCCAGAAAATTCTAGACTAGAAAAAAAAAAGAAGAAAGAAGAAAAGAGATTGTTATAATGTGCTTAAGTGCCTCAATGTATCACTTTTTTTTTGTAGTAGTACTGATGCCAGGAAAATTGTATCTAGGCTATGATCACATATTAACCGTTGGATGAGAATCTACTTGGTAAAACGATTAAGAGATGGTAGCAGCCAAGATATGGAGAAAGCAAGCTGGGGCTGAGATGCCAACTTCCTCCTCCCTGCTGGCTAGCTTTCAGAGTGTTGGGTGCGCTGTGCTGGCTGCTGGAGGGAAAAGGTATCAGTGGTCCTCCCCAGCTGTGAACCCTTTGAATGTCACATGCAAAATGGTCCCACATGTGTGTAATAGTGATATGGCTGTTATAGCGGTGGCCATGGTCCTCTGATTGGTATTGAGGTCTGCTCCATGGGAGGGACCCAGGCATGGTACTGTAAATCTGGTTTCCAACCCATGCCTGGGAAAGACATTTCTCCTTGTGACTTACCACTGTTGTTTATCTACATCAGCAAAGCACAAAACTCCCTTCTAAATATCCCTTTATACCCTTTATACCCTCAGTCTTAACCAGAAAAGCCTGTCTGTGCAGTGACTAGAGAAGAATACACATTTCTGGCCCTTGAAGGTTGTAAGAATAAGGTTTAAATGGATACTTTCAACCCATAGTCATAGTGGTTAAACTCATTAAAACCAAATGAAGAGGTGTGGATGTGACAAAGAGATTTGTAGGGAAGACTGAGAAGCAGGGAAAGCCAAGAGAAGTAGGAAGATGGGAGAGGGTAGAGCATTGAATGATCGGTACGTGTTCTGCCCCATGTGAAATTAGAGATAGAGATTTAGATCTGCAGTCAAATGAAATACCAAGCAGATATAAGAGCAAGCCAAAGATCCTACAATACTAGGAAACTGTTCTAGCAACACCATGTTCGGCCATGTCACCAGAGTCACCATACAAGGCCTCAGAGGGTTTGGAGGACTCAATCAACACACATCGGTCCTCTTTCTCCACAAACCTCCAGAGCACCTTGGAAGAAAGGATTCTCATCCTCTTGGAAAAACAAAACAAAACAAAAAAAACTTTGACATTTCTGAGGACAGACCAGATGTTACATCTAAAACTTCAAAGAGATACAACGAAAGTCATGGTCCATAGAAAAATTGGAAACTCAGGAACTCAGCTTCACAGCCTCACTACAAAAAGGATGGTGACTAAAAGTATGAACTATTGCTAGATTAGGAATAACTTCCCCAAACATTCAAGAAAAATGTAACTAACCTATTCTAGAGGCTGCATAAAAAGCACACATAAATGCATTTTAGAAAATATCAGGGCTCAAAGTGTTCTTTACTCTTCAACTCTGAAAGAATTTCAAGATGCTGGACATCTTTTTAGAAGTGCAAAGACTCTCCTGGGAACGCTACCTGCTGTAACATGCCCCATGTTTCCACACACCAAATGCCGAGAAGGAAAACAAAAACATATGTGGCCAGGATTTTCTTTTTCTAAGAAAAGCAAACCATATTTAGGGTTTCCTGTCCAGATGTATCTGTGAAATGTGCCTTGTTTGTCTGCCTGTATCACATCCGCTCCTGGTGCACGATTTTATGTCAACTGAAAGATTCCTTCCACAAAGGAGAGCCAGGAAGTCTCGGAGCTGTGAGCTAGCCTGTACCACAAACTTACAAAGATGGGTCTAAGGTGTTTAAAGTGAGATTTGTTTTCTCACCTAAGTAGTTTAATTTCACTTAAAATTGATCACAGTTTAAACTTAAATGTTATTTTTGATTCTGTCCTAAGTGTGTTTGAATAATTTAGAAAAGGTCCCCCACTTCCCTTCACAATTTTCCGCTTATTGTCCCTGCAGGGTGCCTGGCTTCTAAACTGTGATAGTTAACAGTGAGAGACGGCATAGCTCAGTGTTTTACTAGTTTCTGTTAGAGTTCAGCTGCTTCTGCTTAATAACATGTGACCTTGGGCACATTATACTAGTATCTCATTATACTTTGGATTCTGTGAAGTGTGTTATAGCACACATCTCATAATGTGGCTGTTGAATTTCATACAACATAGAAAGCATAGAAAGGGCTTAAACCATAATGAGAGCATGCAACTACTCAAGGTGAACTGCTGGGAAACTATGATGCTTTTTGTAGGAGCGGTTTCTTCCCAATTAAATGGAGCTTGACAGATTAGACCAACATTCCTAGTGACAACATTTAGGTGAGCTGGACAAAAGATATACTTTTAAACGTGAACTTCTAAAAATGCTAATAAAGTAGTGGGAGAATTTGAAGCCATAGTCTCAGAGGCAGTAGCAAACTTGGAGAGCTTCACCTGGTTAGGGAGCTTTTCCTACCTCTCGGCAGATTCTAGTAGTAGTTAAGAAGTTGAGCACAGAAAACAATAACCATAGGGAACAGCAAATATGGAGGTTTTAGGTGCCGATGGAGAAGGTAAGAATCAGTTTGAAATATGCCCGTACATTACTGAGGACAGGGGTATGCCGAGAGGTACATCAACAGGTGATTTCTGTCATCATTTAAACACATAGAGCTTACTTACAAACCCTGAAGTAGTAGGTGTGATGAGACAAGATAGCTCGGCTAGTGAGCAATGGCCATCAGTGATTTTCCACCCTTAATGACTTTCAATTTATTTTTCATGCCACTCAGTATGGCTTTTCCTTACATTACCCAACCTGGGAGGCATAATGATTACAGAATAAGAGAGAACGTTAGAAGCAAGAGAGTTGGTAACCATGAGAAGCTGCTGCTTAAGTGGCATCCTTAGCGCCTAGGGGAGGGTGGGTATTTTCCTGGCAGCTCCTGCAGCTGCCGTGAGGTTGGATCTCTGCAGGTTCTGGAGTGAGGCTGAGCCTCGCACTAATGACTATGCACAGTTCTGAGGCCTCCGCGGTTGCAATACACATAGACCCCATGTTTCTCGGTCGCCTGTTAATTTTCCCAGGTGCAGCAAAAACATGGGAGTTGACATGGAGGCTGCATGAATTTGCCATCAGAACTTGATAATGATATTGCAAGAAAGAAACAACAGTCCAATTTTATTTTATTATTATTATTTTTAGATTTTATTTTAAATGATATGTGTGGATTAGCCAGGTTTCTCTCAAGGATAGCACGTACACACACACAGTCCAACAATGGCTGTCTCCCAATGGAAAAGCCAGGAATCTGATCCTTATTCAGTCCATGGCACTGGCTGTCTCACTGTTACAATCTGTGCTGGAGTCCCCGAGGATTCCTAGAGAGCTGCTGGTCTTCAGTCTGTACAGGAATCCTGAAGAAGTGGGTTTTAACACCGGTGAAGGAAGGAATGCCTCAGCAACAGGAGAGATGAGCTTGCCAGTGAGAGTGAAGGCTAGCAGGCAAGAAGCGAAAGCTTTCTCCCATGTCCTTCTGTGTGTGCTGTTAACTGGAAGGTGTGACCGAGATTCAGGTCCGTCTTCCCACCTCAAGTAATCCAACCAAGAGTGCCCAGCTGCTTGAGTGTGTTTGCTGGTTCCAGATGCCGTCAGCTGATTAACCACCACAGGCTGTACGTGTGACATGAGTGCAGTGTCACGGGGTCCAGTCCCTCAGAGCTGGTGTTCTCTGCAGTGGCAAGCTACGGAACAGGAGGGCTAGGAACTGGGCTTGGGTCCTCTGGAAGAGCACTATGCACTCTTAACTGCTGAGCAGTCTCTCCAACCTCCGATTTCATTCTTGACCCAGAGACCAAAATGCTTAACCAAACATTAGCAAACAGAATCAGAAAGCCTGTGAAATGAGTAAGTAATATGTTGCCATCAACAAGTTTGCAGACATGTAAGAATGTATCCATTCAGAAACCTATGCAGCAGTCCAAGACAGGAGAAACCTCCTTTTAAATGGTTGGGCAGGGTAGTTCAAGTGACTCCCAGAACAATGTAGGCTACGGCTGTTGCCCTTGGTCCCCTCTGAGATGTTGAATCTAAGTCCCTATTGCTGAAGACACCACATACTTATGACACAGGACTTGGATGGTCTGAGAAGGATCTAACCTAAAAGTCTCCTTCTTGTCTAGCTTCCATAGACCAGAAAGTACTATGCAAACTTCTGTGGGGGGTGGGAGGGTACTTAGTGCTACCCAGCTGTGAGACCTACGAACCAAAATGGTTACCATGATAAGGTCACCATAGGGTTCATATGCTGGTGATCTTAGAAGATAATCTACGGTCACTTGACTAGACCAGCATAATTCCTACATTCTTATTCTTTTTTTCTGGATTATTTGCATTTATTTCCTATTAAGATTCCTGGAAATAGTAGAAGCAAATATTTGAGCTCAAAATTTCTTTTTTATTTTAATTTTTATTAATTACACATTATTCACTTATCCTCCCCCAAAAGCCCTCCTTACTCCCCTCCCAGTCCCACCTTCCCCTCCCCTTCTCCACACATGCCCCTCCCCAAGTCTGCTGATAGGGGAGGTCTTCGTTTCCTTCCTTCTGATCCTAGTCTATCAGCTCTCATCAGGACTGGCTTCATTGTCTTCCTCTGTGGCCTGGTAAGGCTGCTCCCCCCTCTGGGGGAGGTGATCAAAGAGCAGGCCAATCAGTTCATGTTAGAGACAGTCCCTGTTCCCATTACTATGGAACTCACTTGGACACTGAACTGCCATGGGCTACATCTGTGCAGGGGTTCTAGGTTATCTCCATGCATGCTACTTGGTTGGAGTATGAGTCTCAGGAAAGACCCCTGTGCTCAGATTTTTTGGTTCTGTTGCTCTCCTTGTGGAGCTCCTGTCCTCTCCAGATCTTACTTTTTCCCACATCTTTCATAAGATTCCATGTACTCTGCCTGACAGTTGGCCATAAGTCTCAGCATCTGCTTTGATAGTCTGCATTCTTATTCTTATCCTTATATTTTACATAGAAGTGTAGCTACTACCTGTCATCAAAGATGCTTCCCTTAAAGCAAACGGGGGCAATAACAACAACAAAGCACAACTGGACACAATGCAGAGGTCAGTGGATTGTGGGCCCTAACCCCGATGGATACAGCTGAAATGCAACTCTTGCATCTATGGCTCAGGGAAGATCATGAAATGGGGGGGGGGGCAGAGATATTGTTGGAACCAGAATACCAGGATGTCAGCCATGAGAATGTCTTTCCTAGAAATGCCTGCACAAAGACCTGAATAATGATACTATTAATGCACATGACAACTAGGAAGGCACAGGGTCCCACCCTTAGACAAAGAACTAAGGGCAACTAATGACTGACGAGAGAAGGAAAATTAACCTCTCAAAGGAATGAGCCACCCAACTGGTCACTCCATACAAAAGAGTCAGCTCTGAACTGTATACATGCAAACAACAACAAAAACTCGGTATGATATTACATAGACATAACCTGTGCATATATGTAAAACAATAATAATCAAAGAAAAAGAGACTTCGTTTGAGAGTGGGTGGCAGAAGCCATGGAAGGACTTGGTGAGAGAGGACACGGTAGGGGCTAGAGGAAGCAAAAGTAAAGGAGAAAGTGATGTAATTTTATTTTAATTCAAATATATATGTACACAATACATCCTGAATAAAAATTTAAAACTTCTTATCTCTATAATATGTAGAAGAACTTTTGATAACATTAACATTCATTCATTATAAATGCTTATAGATAGTAGAAAGGGACATTTCTTAATCTGCAAAAAGGTATTTATAAGAAAACTCACTGTGACTATCACACTTAGAAAAAGCTGGACACAGCCCTCTGCCCCAGCCAGCCTCTGTTTGTGTTCCCTGTGTCTGGAAAGCCCCAATGCCTGGGCAGACCCAAACCTTGTCCCCAAATGGCAAGAACAACAAGGACATCATCCGGGATAATGGGACCATCATTCCTTTCCAAAGCACACAGTGCATGGGGAGTGGTCCTACAGTCGGAGAATGGTGGTCAGTGTGTGTTCTACCTCCATCACCCAGGAGACTATGAGCATGACACCACTGCATAGGTTAATCACACCACGTCTCCAAACTACACAGAATTGGAACAGCACTGTTCAGGAGTGGCCTTTTGCCACTTGATGGACAGGCTTTTCCCAGGCGATATTAGTTTGAAGAAAGAAAAATTCTAAGCAAAGTTGGAGCATGAGTATATTCACTTTTACACTTCCGCAAATGTCATTTAGACAGATGAATGTTGGTGAGGTAATTCCAGTGGACACGCTGCCGAAAGGGAGTTGCCAAGACAACCTGGACTTTATTCAGTGGTTTAAGAAATTCTACAATGCTAACTATGATGAGAAGAAGTATGATCCTGCTGAGGCATGACAAGGGCAAGATGCAATTCCTCCCTCTAACCCCGGCAAACAGATCTTCAACCCGCCCAAGAAGTCTCACCATGCAAACTCCCCCTCAGCAGGCACAGCTAAACCAAGTCCAACATCTAAGCCCGGATCCATATCTTCTTGTCCCTCTTCTGCCAAAGGGGCTTCATCCAGCAGCTCAGCATCCAGATCTGACCAAGATTTAGAAACCAGGTCATTCCACTCAACGAACAGGTACATTCATTGAAACTGCTCTATAAGGAGTGGAGAAGGAGAGGGATTTCTGCTTCAGGAAGTTGGGAGAGACTGAGCTGCTGTGCCAAGAACATGGGAAGGAAAACAATGACCTTTGTGTAGTAATTAATGGAAGGGCTCCACACTTCTGACTAACAGGAGGGCCAAACCCAAGAGCCAGAAGCAGAGGAGCAAGCCCATGACCAGGAGCCTCAGCAGCAAGAAGACTACTGAACCGTCTCAGCAGCTCTTGACACTTTCCATCATGTGTGGGGATTTTTATTGAGGAGAATTGGAGTGTGTGTGACCTGGAGCTCAGTAGAAACCAGTTGTTCCCAACCTGTTGCCATGGACAGTGATATTGCATCCACTGGTCATTGCGCTTGGTTCCCGTTTCTTTTGCCAAAAGGCATTAGCAGACGGCTATTGTGGTCACCTACCAGCCGGATCATAGGGTCACATACCTTCAACTCCACCACCTGGCTGCTTGAGATTGGTTCTGCTCTTCCCTCATTTCTTTCCAGAACAACGCTTTCCCACCCCAACACCATCATCATCATCGCCAGCTACCAACCCTTTTTATCCTGATGTGAAACAACGGTAATTTGATATATGGTATTGATATTGGCAATTTTCAACCCACTGTCGCTAGATGTCACACGCATTTGTGGTGCTTTGATGTTTACGAGTCTAACCGCCTATCATAAATTTGGTCAGATAATGAATTGGAACAAAGGGAAGCATACTTGATATGAAAGCTATACGATAGTAGCTTGTGTCGTGGGGAAAACAATTTCTCCCTATGCTCACAGTACTAGAGGAAAAAAAAAGTCGATTCAAAACTAGGACTTCAGGGCCCGGCAGTGTTGACAGATCAGGGTGTTAGACACCCACACAGTTGTTAGTTCACTCACCAACAGCAGCATCTCAGCTCCACCCTTGCTCTGTGAGTTCTTGCCCCTCCCTCTCCCTTCCCAAGTTCTCTTTTTCTTTCTCCGGGTCCTCTTCGGAAGAAGTGCATTCCCCTCAAGATGTTGCCGTTGGCAATCTGCAGTTGCAAACGTTGGGCTGGGGGGAAGTCTCAGAAGGCACGAGGCTTCCTGCCTCATCCCTCGTCCTCCTTGTAAGAGCTTCAACCCAAGTCTTGCGATTCACATTAGGGGATCCATACCAGATGGCATCTTGTTGGTGCCATCTGCAAGGTTGGAAGTGAAGATTTGATTGGTATCGTGACCTCAAGGGAGAAGTGTGGCTCTACACAAAACACCAACGGCCCCATTACCTTGTGGAGTAAAGACTCTACCATCCCCTTCCATCTCCCCCTCTCCACCCCCACAGCACTGGGATCTTCCCTCACTGACATTTGCCAGACCATGGCAGTCCATAAAGGGGAAACATTAATAAATTGAGAGCATTCCTTGTTTTTAACTAATATTTGCACATTTTCTTCGTCTTTCCTGATCACTGCCCCTCCCCCTCCCGACAGTACCCTTTCCTAGCTCCCTCCTTTCATTTTATTTTGATTTTTCACTTATTGTTACTGCTCATTTGGCCAGCAAGTGCAGAAAAACAAGAAACAAATATGCCCACCCCACTTTCCACTTAAAAAAATAAAATCTCAAAATAAATTTCTGAGTTATGCATCATAAAAAAAAATGAAACGAAAAAGCCAAAAGTGTGTCTGGGAAGACCGACAAGGTTGTGAACTCCCGCTGCACACTACTAAACAGTAAAAGAAAGTGTCAGGTGAGTGTTGGTGTGAAGGGAACACTTATTCAAACAGAAAACTGAAATCACTCTGTCTCATGGTCATGAGGCGATCCCGATGTCCACACACTGTGATGCCCATGATTTCTTTAGGGGTTTTATCCCCAAGCCTGCTGTCTCTCTTATAATCATTCAGAGTTCCCAGATGACACTGAAAATTCAGGTCCACAAGCTATTGACCATGTCCTGCAGTCCGGGCATTGCTTTAGCCGTTCTGAGAATGGCTGAGTCTCACTCAGAGGCACAAAGATTAAGCTTTCTTCCATAGGAATTTCCTGGTGGCTCCGTTGCCAAAGGCTTTGGGCTTCTGCCTCACTTTAAATGACTGTCTTTACTTAAGAATTCAACAAACTGGAACCGTGTCAATTTCTACATGTATACATTCTGGCTTTCAGCTCTTCCACAGGAGGCTGGAAAAGGAGGGCCCGGCGGAAATATCAGAAGCAGGAAGGCGAGAGCATTACTTTAAATAGTTGGGTCAGGCAAGTCTAACTGAAACCAAAATAATCTGTGCATCAGCGTACAGAAAAGATGCACATGTCATTACACAGTAGCGTGTGCAGAATAAGGTATGGGCAAAGTGACTGCACAATATAATACAATTAAAGTTCATTGTGCTGAGTGCTGTTTCACACATGTAACTTCCTTGTCTGGAAAAGCATATTTGTGGATTTCTTCAAATAATGGGTATGAAAAGGGAGTAGCCAAATAGAGAATGTTTGATTTCCTGCAGGCAAATATTTTGGCTCAATTAAATTTGTATCACCTCAGACACGATTGATGTACGCCAGTGACAAGACCAGTTTCGTAACTTGGTCAAAGCTGTGCGTATTTACAAATAATTGTGAGCTAAATTTACAAATACTGAGATAAGACTAAAAGTTTTGAATGTAAAGCCACAGGAGGCTGACCGTCCCAGACAACACACACTCACTAGTGACATGCCACCACGGGCCACTACAGAAATGCCTTTTCCACTTCATTTCCTGCTCCAACCACCTTGAGTTACATAACATGTTTAAAATGAATGAATTTGTCTCCATAATGAGTTTCCCAGCCCTCAGTTTTAAAGAGGAAATGGAAAAGACTTATGATTCCTGCTTAGAGAAAGTCTATGTAAGAAAGCTGTTCACATGCCTCATTTTAATTCAGTCCAAAGTAAACTTTGACCCACTTGTTACTCTAGGTGGCTCCTGGCGGGGGTGGGGGATTTCTGGATCAAGCCAGATCGTAATTGTGGTGTGTAAATGAATGTTTTCGGTCAAGCCCTTTCAAAGCTGTGGCACCCCCTCCCACTCTGCCCTGCACAGGTCCAAATACATCCCCATGTGACCATTCAAATTCCTCCCAAATTCTTTGGATCTCTTAATAAGGAAAATCAATGCAAAATAACTTATCCAGACCGTATTCATAAATAACTGTTTTTCAAAAGCTTATGGAATTTCCATATATGAGTTTTGCAATTGAAAAGCAATTTCAGAGGAAATCAGTTTAGGTCTTTTCTCCTCTGACATTGTCTCACCTTTTCTTCCACTGGGGCACGGGGATTGTTCAGCTGCCGGTTCCCTGGATGCCTGTGGGGTGTGTACAGTGGCTCGCACTGCAGCTGTACTTAGGGCAGTGAGATGCTCTTGTGTCGCGGGAGATCCCAAACTACACTGAGGTTAAACTCCTGGCTCCTAATGCTCCCATTAAATGACGGTCCCAGCTTCGCAGCTCTACCTCAGCATCCACATCTATAAAAAAGGTAACATTTTATTCTGCAAGGAGAAGACAAGAGCAAACCCTCACACTGACTACAACAGATGACAGTGTCCTTAAAGGGCACTGAGCCTGATTCTCGGCAAAGCTGGCATTCATTCTGCTTCCCTGATGCCACCCTCCTCTTCTTGCCTAAATTCCTCAAAAGCAATAGCTTCTGGGAAAATCCCTTTTCAAAGTAAAAGGACCAACAGGCCAGGGACTAGGGAATGAACACTTGGTTTGTCTTCTAGTGCTTTTCAGCAGCTCCAGGGAACCGACTTAAAGACCTTGGGTTGCTTGGTGTTGTTTTCTTGCTTGTTTTAGTATAATTTCAGTTGTAGTGACAATACTCATTATACATTATGTTGACTATTTGCTACATATAAAACAAGTGCCAGTGTTATTCTCGTTTGTCAGACAAAGAAGTAAAAGTTAAATAGATTTCAACTCTCACCTGAAGTGGATTCCTTGCCCCTAAGTTCTATTAGCTTACACTTTTCTTTCCTTTTGATTTTTTTCCCTATTTCCTTGAGGGTAGAAATATGATTTTCATCACTAGAGGACTGGCCCATGTAGTGTTTTCCCTTATATCTGTTCACCAACCCATATTAGAACATTATATGTGCGTTTTAGGGCACCGCCAGCACATGAGTGATTTTGAAGAATTGTAAGGACAGAAACAGAGCTGGAGTTGCGAAGCCTGGCCCTAGCCCAGGCTGCCATGCTTGTCCTCGCTGGCTTACTTTTGGCTGCTTGTGCCAGGTGGTTTATCTGAGCCTCAAACCTGCACTCACCTATTCTGATCATGTGACAGGGGTTAGTAATTGTATTCTATAAATTCTAAAGGTCAACGCAAGGCTAGACGGAATGCTCGATACCTGAAGGATCCTAGTGAATGGTGGACTGCAGGAGGTCTTGGCTCTGTCTTCAGAGAACCAGAGGTTCATTGTGGAGGAGTGAACATAAGGAGTGTGCTGATTTACACAGGCTCAGGTCAGCCTATCATAGAGCATGAACAAGGACTTCCCTGATTAAACCAGCACATTCTCAACTCTGCATCTCTGATGGTTCCTGGGACGGGAGGGCGGGGGAGGGGGGAGAAGCAGGGAGTAGGAGGGGGGAGAGGGGAGCGGGAGGGGGCTTGCTCATCGGCCCTATATACACCTGACGAGGGGTAGGTAGTGGTTCTGACAATCAAACCACTAGAATGAAACTGGGCAATGGATTCCAAGGAAGGAATTAGCTTTCTCCTCAAAGTCACAAGTGGGGAGCCTGTTCATTCACTTCCAGAGAAATGTTCAACTTGGAAGAACTGCGGGGTTTTGAAGACCGGGGCTTTTACGCCTGACTGGTCTGTTGCCCTTCTTTCTCATTTGGGTCAGCTCCATGCAGAGACTGATATTTTAGCCTAAGCAAATATCAAAAGTGGAAAAAAAGCCCACCATGGCAACAGTTCCTGATGAATGTAACAGTGCGGCAGAAAAGAAAGCCTAGCACCGTTAGCCATGGAAGAAAAGCGAACAGAGGACTGAGAGAAAGCCTGGGAAACTGTCAAGCCCACAGCCTGTTGGAGAGCCAGAATATTCCTTGGGAAAATGACAAGTGACACCCGAGACGCCTTTTTACAACCTTCTCTACAAAAGGCGCTTGTGCTCCTGCTCTAAGCCCAGGGACGAAAATCCCGGGCCAGCCAGCTTGGGAGGAGGCCTGTGGGAGTCATGGAAGGCTGCGGCAGAGGCAGAGGTCATCTTCATTATACTATAAAGGTGGGTTGGTTAAGCAGGGTGGCTGTGCCATCCACCTTCCGAAGGCAGAATTCATCTCCACTCCTCAAAGCCTTCACTCATCTCCTCAAACATGCTCTGCATGGACTGGGAAACGCTTCAGGCACAGCGGTAACTGCAGCAATCCTCTGGATCTCCAGGACTGAGTCAGGGACCAGTGTCCTTTCAGATCATGTTTCCCTTCTGAGCCTGGGCTAGTCAGTGGGAAGAAAAAAGTGGGGGTGGGGGAAAAGGAGAGGCAGAAGGACTGTCAGTGTCTGATGAAGTGTTTATCTCATGTTTGACTTTGGGTTAGACTCCAGAAAATCCTACCCAGGGTAAAGAATTTAATAGATTCCAAATGTCATTATGTACCTCAGCCAAGCACATGCCCAGTACTCAGTATCATCTCTGGGGAGTGGGGAAATTGAAGCAGAAAATAAAAGAGCAGAAATTCCTCAAACACCTCTCTCTCCCTAGATCACAATGATTGTCCTGGGCTTTTAGCCTGGTGATCATTTACTGAGCAACGTCCACTCATGCTTCCTGAATACTTGAATCTATATTTATATTTACAATATGAATCTGTTACAATGAATGTTGCTTAGTGTTAATTGCCAAACTTATAGCATCTAGAATGTTTTCTTTGCTCATCAAGGGCCTACACTGTCTATACTTACATCGTCCTATGAGAGAGACCCTGCTATCATCTGTAAGATGAAGAAACAGGCTTAGTTCAGGAAGCGCAATGAAGATATTTGAATTCAGAACTATGATCCTCAAGGGCACAGTCTCCCATTGACAGATTATAGCACAGACATTGACACCTGGGAAACGACTTACAAATTTACAGATATGGAAACAGATCAAGAACTGCTCAAAACGGGAAGCCAGGAACTCATTGGGTTTGAATTCATTGTTCTTGACCCTAGAACCTCTGTTCTTTCCTCACCATCTTGCTAAATGTCCAAGGTTTACAATGGAAAGAATGATGGCCTCAGATCCATTGATAAAGTGGATATAAGTTGAATGGACCTACGCAATTTAAGCAAACTGGTTATTTTTTTTAATGTTCTTATCTGATCTTCCTAACAATTTTATTCAGGGTTGACTATGACCCCTGAGGAAATCCAGGTTGATTAAAACATTATAAATCAGACATTTAGAAACATCTCCTTACACTAGGAGCATTCACTAGTGCTGAGGAAAACCCAGGACACTTTCCTAAGACATTAGTGTTCGATTTATCCAAGCAGTCAAGAAGAAATAAATAAATCTGACTGTTCTTCTTTCGTCTCTTTAATAACTTTAAAGCATAGTCAACTGACTGGTATGTGAAAGGCAAATGGTTCCTATCACTAGGAGACATGCCCTTGGCACACAACTGAGAAATGCAGATAAAAAGCAGACACCTTCCCTTCTCCACCGTTGGGCTCACTCATAACAGATGTGACTCTTGCACTGAAGCCTGAGTGGCTAGAAGTGACCACATATATAAGCCTAGATGAATGGCCAATAATGTGCCTTAAATTTTTATCAAACATTTCCTTTTTGACAAGAAAAATTTATGCTATTATGACTGAGTGGAATGTGGTTTTTTACACATGTTTAAAGGGAAATGAATCAGTGTGAAGAAGAAAAGTAGGCTGACTCACAGAAGATAACCTACATGTAGCCACATATCTGCTCCAAAACAAGGCTCTGTCACCAAGAAACTTCATGACTCTGCTGTGGTCAGCATGCTCACCCACATGAGAGTCTTTATGGGGTTAAGTGTGCCCTCCCTCTTCAAATATGATGAAGTCCTGCCCCGGGGGTCTGTTGAATTCACTGGGAAATGAGACTGTTACATGCATAAATAGCTGACAGGAGATCTTACTAGAGAAGGACAGACCTCTAGTCCACTATGCCCAAAGTTATCATTAGAAGATGGTGATGCAATGACAGAGACACATGGAAAGACTGCTAGATAATGACGATGGCAGAGCTGGGAATAGTCAAAGAGCTGTGGCAGAGATGTGCTAGCCAGAGAACACAAAAGAGGTTGGCAAATTACCAGAAGCAAGGAAGTGGTGAGGCAGGATCTCCTGTAGGTCCAGAGGAAGCATGATCTGCCAACAACGAGATCTTGAAACTGCCTCTAGGAAGATGAGCCTTGATATTTCTGCAGTTTTGAGGCATCTAGATTGGGGTGTTTTGCTGTCTTCATATTAGGAAACAAATGACTTTAGGTTCTATCAGGAAAAACAAAAAAACAAAAAACAGATCCGCCCAACCTATCCTTCTTGTGGTTTCTTCAGGCGACAGTCCTCATTTGAAATACAAATACCTAGGATATGGATACGTGAATGCATAGAGAGGAGGACAGACAGATGATGAAAGTGGATAGATTACAGATGATAGCTAGATGATAGCGAGATAGATGATAGAGAAACAGATAGATGATAGAGAAACAGAATAGAGGTAGTGCAGAAATCTGTTCTTACATCTCAGCATCACAAAACTAAGGAAGTGACACAGAGCTAGGTCATTCTTGAGCTTCAACTTGGACTCTTCTGACTCCTTTCCTCAACCCTCCTCCCATCAAGGACCTCAGGAAAACTGTGCTATGCAAGTTAGTCCCACTGTTAATGCTACTAAACTCCTACATATTGAGACTCACATTGTAAATCTGTTGATTTATATACACTGTGCATATCTTTACTCCTGTCTGTAATAACCTTTGGGTTTTCAGTAACAAGCACCACAGAGGGCCAGGCGCCCTCATCCCACACTCACCTGTTTGTCGAGTGTGTGTTTAAGATCATACAGCTCACTGACAATTTCAAGAAGGCAGCAAAAGGAGGCATCTGCAGTACAGGGATGAAGACGTCCCCAGCTGGAGTAGCCGGTGCCGCCAATGTACTTCAGAGACTTCTTTTTCAGTAGCCATGACCTTCTGAAGCAACTTGGAAAACCCTGACAAGTAGCAAGGACTCAAGAAAGGATGTAAGCTACATGGCCCCAGTGCAGCCTCCATATATCTAAAGAATATGCAGCCCTTGGGCTTCTTGAGTCATTGTCAACTCAAGTTGCAGACCTATATCGAGAAAGCTGAATGTTGTCCCAGCTTTCTTTGATCTTCTTAAACTCTGGGGTTCTGAGATCAATTATTTTTATTGTTGTTGTTTTCACCATTTCATCTGGCTTTAATTTGGATCACACTTTAGCTAAGCCAGCTGCTTCCATGAATCTGCGACTTTTCTAACGCTAAACCTGACAATCGTGTTCACTGGAATTTTCTGACTCTCCTTAACTAGTCATTTACTTGCAAGCTCTGTCAGAGCGTTCAAGTGTTTAATACTGACATGTGACACATGATTTACGGCAGCCTCAAACTCCACGATCCATACACCACTGACTTTACAGTCAGCTCAGTTAGATAGATTCTCCGAGTTTCCACTCAATATTGAGCTATTCAATGCTGAATTGTGCTTTTCCTTAGTTCAGAAAGGGTTTATTAACAATCCATGGTCATCACTCAATCTCTGTAATCTGTTACTATTTTCAGTCTATGCATCTTTCACTTGTTCATAAAGTAGGGTATTTCTTTGCAACTCTCTTTCTCTCACCTTCTCTACTCCTCCATCCTTCTCTCTCTCTCCCTGCACCCATCGTGTGTGTGTGTGTGTGTGTAGGCTAGAGGACAGCCTTGGGTGCCATTTCTCAGATACCATGTGCATTTTTTGAGACTGTGTTTGTCACTGACCCAGAGTTCATCAAGTAGCCTGGATGGCTTGCTTGTAAGCCCTGGGGATTTACTTGTTTCCACTTCCCCAGAGCTGGGATTCCAAATGGCATGCCACTACACCTGGATTTTTCTTAACATGAACTCTAGGGGTCCAGCTTATGGCTTTGTATTTACGAAACAACCACTGACAATCAAGCCATCTCTTAGCCCCGCTTTTCAATACCTTTACTATTGAAATCTACACTACAGATTATCAAATTTATCTATATTCCAAATACTGTTTCAGATCACATGGACCAGGCAGAACAAATGAGAGGAGCCCTTGGAGTGTGCAGGGTTCATGGTCCAAGGCAAATTCTTCTAAGCTGTTAAAACTGAGAGCAATGATAACAGCTGGCCGTGGTTCTCAGTCTGGGCCGTGCTGCAGAAGCAAATTCCCCGGGAGCTTTAGGATGTGCCTGCGCCAGGACGTCTTCCTCGAGACAGTAGCTTGAGTTAGACTGCACTTTCCACTGGAAATAACTTTAAAAGTTCAATAAAGTCTGCACAAGTGTTTGGAAGTATTGGAAAGCAAGTCATTCGGGTGTGGAGCTAAGAGGCCTGAGAAAGGTGAAGCATAGCTTCAGAACCACTCTGGCTTTTCTTCTGCAGTAAAATCCCAGAGAGGTGAAAATTGCAGGGAAGGAAGCCTGGTGTAATTCACCCTTAAATTACTGGATGTCTGCTAAATTGTGCATGTAGAGGTCCAGGCTCTCAGAGGCTCAAATGAAGGCAGCAGATACAGCTCAAACTGCAAGACAGAGACTCTTGCCCCATGGACACAGAAAATGGAGTTCAAGCCCTACAGAGTCTGAGTGGAGAATGACCGCACAAGCTATGTGCCTTATACTTATGTTTTAAGAAAGATTGCTGGCCGTGCAAAGTGAGTAGAGAATACTGTGGCATGAATTAGCAGCCTGTTGATGTGACTCAAACAAGAGATGCTGACAGTTCAGGTGGAGTACAGTACATACTCATATCTCATGGTGCAAAATAAGACCTACAGTAATCAAAAGCCAGGAAGGAGAAGGCATGCTCTGCTGGGTCACTGGGAAATAAGGCTGGAAGAGGTTTTATTTGTTTATCCAATGTATTCTCAGGGCATTTTGCCTCCTAGGAGACATGTGACAAATTCCAGAGACATATTGCTAACCATCCAACATTCTATGATTAACAAGAACTATCTTTACCATAATGTTGGTTCCATTGTCATTGAGAAACTGCTTATCTGGAGGGGAAGGAGGTGTGGAGGAGTGGAGAGAAGCAGAGGGAGGGAAAACTATAATCAGTATACATTGTATTAGAAAAGAATCTATTTTCAATAAAAGGGAAGAAAAAAAGACTTCAAGATTCACATGTTATCATGTTAATAATCTTTGCCCTGAGAAATGCCAGAAAGATTTGAGATTTTATTACATATTAAATACAATTGCAAAATTTGAGCTATTTTATAATAAAAAGTTATTGAGAAATTTATTATTAACCTTAAAATATTGATCTTCAAAAAGTGACACAGTAGAAATCAAAACTGGGTATCACAAGACAAAGGCTAGAACTGCCAATATTTTAATTGTACTAGAGAAACAATAAGCACAGTGACATTCCAAAAGTAATTTTTTAAAAAGAAACTCTGTTTCAAGTGCCACAGACTTCCCCTTCTATGTACATCTGTGTTTTATTGAAATGAATATTCAAGAAAGCAAACACCACAGCATTCATTCAACTTCATGTCTTCTGTCTTATCTTTAATAAACTAGTAATGAAGCATGGATTTGGTGGTGTAAGCCAAGCAGTGTGGAAGTGGAGACAGGAGCATAGTGATTTCAGGGAAAGCCTGGGTTATATAACGAGAATTTTGGTCTCAGAATAATTTTTTTCATCATTTATTTATTTTTATATTAATCACAGGTTATGTACTTTGTATCCCAGCCATAGCCCCCTCCCTCATTTCCTCCTACTCTCTCCATCCCTCCCTCATCTCCTCCCTGTCCCTTTTCAAGTCCACTGATAGGGGAGGACCTCCTTCCCTTCCATCCGACCCTAGCTTATCATGTGTCTTCAGGGCTGGCTGCAATGTCCTCTTCTGGGGTCTAGCAAGGCTGCTCCTCCCTCGGGAAGGGGGAGGGAGGGTCAAAGAGCCAGCCATTGCATTCATGACAAAAATAGTCCCTGTTCCCCTTACTAGGGTACCCACTTGGATACTGAGCTACCATTAGCTATATCCGAGCAAGGGTTCTAGGTTATATCCTTGGTTGGAGAAACAGTCTCATAAAAGACCCCTGTTCCCCGATCTATTTGGTCTTTGTGGAGTTCTTGTCCTCACCAAGCCTTACTAACTCCCCCTTCTTTTATATGATTCCCTGCAGTCTGCCAAAGGGTTGGTTGTGAGTCTTAATATCTGCTTTGATACATTGCTAGTCAGAGTCTTTCAGAGGCCCTCTGTGGTAGGCTCCTGTCCTGTTGCTTGTTTTCTCCTACATTCAAGGTCCATTCCATTTGTCTATCTAAGTGAGGATTAATCCTCTTACCCCAGGTCCTCTTTCTTGTTTATCTTCTTTAGGTGTACAGATTTCAGTATGTTTATCCTATCTTATAGGCCTATATAAGTGAGTATATACCATGTGTTTCTTTCTGCTTTTGGGATACTTCACTCAGGATGATCGTTTCCAGGTCCCACCATTTGCCTGCGAATTTCATGATTTCCTCCTTTTTAATTGCTGAGCAGTATTCCATTGTGTAAAAGTACCATAATTTCTGTATCCATTCCTCAACTGAGGGACATCTGGGTTGTTTCCAGGTTCTGGCTATTACAAATAAAGCT
>CM053744.1:8176159-8196708 GCA_028658305.1 Pachyuromys duprasi | reverse complement strand
AACTTTATTTTTAGACTGGTTTTAGGCTTATAGAAAATTTAAGTGGAAAGTAAGAGAATTTTTGGTTGACCTTTACCTCCCTATTACAATCTCTTCTCTCACTAGTCTCCTATATTACTTGCATATTAACTACAATTGAAAAATCCACATCAATATGCTATTACTAACTAACATCCCATTGTTTACTAACATCTTACATTGTTGTTTAAATGATACTTGTTAATAAATAATAAATTACCAATTTGTCAAGGATCATGGCAATTAAATAGAAAAGTAAATGAAATAAGTTTAATATATTATGCTTTGGGCACATACTGGTTAATTCATATATAAGTAAATTTATATATATCATTGTTGTTGTTACTCTATTTTTTAAATTAGCAGAATAAATATCTAACAGAAGCAGCTTAGGGAAAGGAAAGACATATTTTAGCTCATAGTGTCACGGTGGTGCATGGCTGCAAGGACTCTCTTTGTAGTAGGCCCTTACAGCACATCTTACTGCATTTCTACCAACCACGAAAACAGAGCGGTCCAGCCAGAACCAGGATTGTAATCCTCTAACCCACCAGTACATCTCCTAGTTACATTTCTTGTCCAGAAGGTCTACGATTTCCCAAAAGAGTACCAGCATCTGGAGACTTAGTGTTCAAACACATGACTCTGTGAGGAATATTTTACCACCGAACTGTAACATTTGTCCCCAGACCACCATAGACTCATGACCATCCTATAACTCAAAATGTGCTCAGCTCAATTTCAAAGTCCCCAGTCTCAGAGTTCCAACACTATTCAAAAACTTAAAGTCTCTTCCAAGATTCGAAACAACCCCATTACTGTGAGCCCCTGCAAAGTCAAATCAGGTTCCACAAAGTGATAGGTTAAGTAAGCCAAATTCAAGTCAGATTAAAAGTATAAAATAGGGCAGGTTTATTTGGGAACCGGGGCTCCTGGGTGAGTTCTCCATCCTCAGAGGACCATACCAGAGGAAGTCACACCTTGACTATGGTGGGCTGGGTTTCTATGGGTTGCCCAGATATGGCCATGTAAGGCGGGGCTTGGGTGGTTGGCATCTTCAAGTGAGGGAGGTTGGAACAACCATCAGGAATGCCAGGAATGGAGAAGTATCCCTCAGAGGCTTTCCTCGGGGTCAGGGTTGGAGAGAGAATGGGATTTACCAACTCATGGTGGGGTAGGCCACCGAGCTTCAATCAAACAACAAGAACACAGAGTATACATTCCCATTCTAAAAGGAAGGGCCGAGAGGGTAAATATGGGATCAAACTAGCACCAAGGCCTGCAGTGCCACGTTGGGCATCTGGAGCTCATGATGGTACTGTCTGGGCTCTAACAGTCTTGAGAACCCCTGCTCTTCTAATTCTGTTGTCTATGACAAATATAGGATCTGTCTTAGGATGGTTCCATGTGGTGCCTGCAGCTTTTCCCACGATTATCCCTCATTTCTGGCGTCTTTAGTTTTTTGGGATCTCCACTGCAATTTGGATTCCACTCTAGTCATGCACAGCCCACAGCCTACTCAAGTACGCCATGCCGTGCAGGGAGTCTGACAGCCTTGCCCGCTCTCAACATCTTTCTAGAACCTTGCTGCAATCCTCCACAGCCCTCTCATGCTTGCATCCCGCATACCTGTGAACTCCACAGCATGGGCAATGCCAAGTTCTGCAGACAGCTCAAGATGTAGCCTAGACCGAATAGATGATGCGGCGGCCTCTGGGCCCTCGCAGCCGAGCCTGGGAAGACGCTTGCGTGGGTGGCCCTGCTTCAGCTTTCTTGGGCGCTCTCTTTTCAGACACTATCCTCTCAAAAAACGGCATTTTATGCTCCAGAGCCTACTAGGCACCGTTCCTACGTCCCAGTTCAGAGCACAAGTTTCTCCATAGTGCTACCAGCATCTTTCTTCAGCCTTTGTCACCACTCTGCCCACAACTGCTTTGTCCACCATGTCTATGTCTTTAAAGGCATTTTCAGTTCTTCCCTTGCCAAACACCCCATTTGCACATCCTTATGCTGTACTCTCCGCTTTGAATTCTTACTCTAAGCCTCACTGAACATAGTAACTAGCAGCCAGTTAGTTACTATGGCTGCTAGTTACTATGTCTGAATGCTATAATATCCAGAAATCTCCTCTGCCAAGCAATGTTCTCCATATCACTTTTGAATTTAACCTTATTTAAGTGTCAACACACAGGCAACACATTACCAGGCTCTGACAGAATATAGAGGGAAATGCTGCTAGTCCAATTCCAGATACATTCTTTGTTCTCCTCTGAAAGCTCATGAGCCCAGCTCTTAGCATCCACGTTTCTACCAACAGTCGTTGTCCATGCCCTCTCCCAAACCAGTTTCAAAAGCCTATGCCTCATGCAGTCTGGTTTATCACAGCCCCAGATCCTGTTTTCAATACCAATTTTCTGTGATATTTTTCTCATCACTGGGATAGAATATCTGACTGAAGGAACTTGCGGGACGAGGGATGTGTTTTAGCCTGTAGTTTCATTATGAAACAGGCATGGTGGCAGAGGCTCTGTCCCTGCAGGCAAGAGCTTAAGCCATAGCTAGTTACATCCAATGGATAAGGAAGCAGAGAGCTGGGGCCAGAACCAAGCAAGCTATAATCCATTCTTAACCTTGTCCCACGCCCTTACAACTGCCAGGTCGATCCAACATCCAAAAGGTGCTATAACCTCCCCAAACAGGACCACCAACTGAGGATCAAGGTTCCAAATACATGAGCCAAGGAGGGATGCATCTCACTTGAACCATAGCAATAAAGATGTCAGTAACGGAGTTAAGTGTTATTATTTCAACCTTAAATTTGAAAAAAAAAATAGACTCAGAAATTTTGCAATGTTTCCTCAGTTATACAGCTATTGAATGAGAAGTTTAATCACAATGGTGAGGTCTCATATACCAAATACTCCTGTAGTTTCCCACACACACACATCCATTAGAAACAACGCTTTCTGAATTTTTCTGTTTCAAAGTAACTTCACCTGCTTCTGAAGCAAGGTCATAAGAAGCAGTCCCACATGTTCTTTCCCAGCCTTGGCTCTCAGCTCCAACATTGGAGTTCCATGTGGTTCCTGTTTAAGCCAACCCTGCTACTTTAAGGCAGGGTAATTCACTCACACTGACTCATAAAAACACGTTGCAAATAGAGGATGTTCAAGTCTCTCAGCTCCCATTCACCTCCCATCTGATCCTGGCCTAATTACTCTTTCTCACCAAACTAGCTCTGAGCGTGGCATCTTCTTTACCCATGGATGCTTCAGCCTGCATTATTGCTCTTACTGACTTTTTCTTACGGACTCTCTTCAGGGTCCCCCTGCATGTTCCCCAGCTGAATTTGAGTTTCCTGCTTTTGTTCTTCTCCTCATCTCAGAAATATCCAGGAAAGGCATTTTGTTTTCTCTCACCCATGGGTCATGTTTGCAGTTTCATTCTTTCTGCCTTCAACAGTAGTCTCAGGAGGAGGATGTATCAGCAATCACAAGCTGGAATTTAGAAAGCCGTCACCAGAACAGCAATGTTGGACTGTGGACATACTGCATGGGCTATATCCTACCTACCTCCTTTACTCCTTTGCTTGTGCAAATATATGTTCATGTTGTGTATTCATATTATCCTTATAAGTTATGAATCTCTAGGGAGAAAGAAGCATTTCAGCCCCAATGATGGCTTTCTTTTCTTATAATTCCAAGTATTTATCTATGTCTTCTGTTTATGTTTATTTTGATTGCTTTTGGTTTTGCCATAAGCTGAACTCTTTTACTGTTATGAGCATTTATATGCCTCTTCTACATATATACAAGATTTCCCCAAGGGCACACACCTAAAAATGGAAGTGCTGGGATTTAAGTGAGCATTTTAAATTTTGTTGAGTAGTACCATGTCTTTAGAGTTACACTAGTTTACATTGATCTGACTGTCAATCAGTCCAAACTCAGAAACTTCAAATGTGAAAGAGAACTTTATTCAGAGTCTCAGGAACTACAGTATGGTAGAATCAAGCTGAGCTGGCCCAGAATCTGTGTTCCATACAATGGGCATTGTAAAGGGGATTCATGACTGTTAGAAGGTGAAAAAGAACATGCCTAACTGGAATGCAAATGCCCATAAAGCAAAGGTCTGACAACCTGACATGCATCTTAAGTCTCCAGGCACAATGAAATTGTTAGCCAGTATCCATCAAGTGGTTGCTTGTGGTCAAAGGGTTCAAGTGGAAGAGCTGACGTGGTACAAAGGCCCCGAATCCTAATATTCTAAGTGGTTATGAGCACACTGCCCTCAGAGGAGACCAGCGTTCTAGCGTCAGCACCCAGCTTCATGAGGTCCCTTTATTAAATTAGAGCCAGCTGTTGGTGTTCTGTTCAGGAAGTTGTCACCTGTGCTAATGAGTTCAAGGCTCTTCCCCACTTTTTCTTCTAACAGATTTAGTGCCATTATTTCTTGGTTTAGCTTCTGTTTTCTTGGTCTGTTCTTTGATGAGAATGGGATCTACCCCTACTAATTTGTGGGGATTGATATGTGGTTTAAGCTTTATTACTGTTTCTTTTACAAATATGGGTGTTCTTGTATTTGAGGTATAGATGTTCAGAATTGAGATGTCATCTTGGAGATTTCCTTTGATGAGTATGAAGTATCCTTCCTCATCCCTTTTGACTAATTTTGGTTGAAAGTTTATTATATTAGATATTAGAATGGCTGCTCCAGCTTGCCTCTTGGGTCCATTGGCTTGGAAAACCTTCTTTCAGCCCTTTACTCTCAGGTGATGCTATTTTTGTGGCTGAAGTGTGTTTCTTGTATGCAGCAGAATGTTGTGTCCTGTTTATGCATCCATTCTGTCAGTCTGTGTCTTTTTATTGAAGAGTTGAGTCCACTGATGTTGAGAGATATTAATGACCAGTGTCAGTTCCTTTTATTTTGATGTTGGTTGTAGTAGTATACGTGTGTGCTTTTCTACGTTTAGTTTTGTTGTAGTAAAGTTATTGTTTCCTGTGGTTTCCTGGGTGTAATTAGCCTTCTTGGGTTGGCTTTTTCCTTCTAGTATCTTCTGTAGGGCTGGATTTATGGGTAGGTACTGCTTAAATTTGTTTTTGTTATGGAATATCTTGTTTTCTCCATCTATGATGACTGACAGTTTTGCTGAATATAGTTGTCTGGGCTAACATCTGTGTTCCCTTTGGGTCTGCTTGACATCTTCCCAGGCCCTTCTGGCTTTCATAGTCTCTGTTGAGAAGTCAGGTGTGATTCTGATGGTTTTGCCATTATGTTACTTGACCTTTTTTCCTTGCAGCTTTTTGTTTGTTTGTTCTATGCATTTATTGTTTTGATTATTATGTAGCAGGAGGATATTTTTCTGGTTTAATCTATTAGGTGTTCTGTAGGTCTCTTCTATGCTTATAGGCATCTCTTTTTTTAAATTGGGGAACTTTTCTTTTATGATGTTGTTGAAAATATTTTCTGGGACTTGGAGATGGAAGTATTCTTTTCCTCTATTTCTATTATTCTTAGATTTTGGGGTTTTTTTGTGATGTCCTTGATTTCTTGGATATTTTGGTTTTGTAGATTTAAGTTTCTTTGATGGATACATCAGTTTCTTTCATTGTATCCTCTACACCTAAGATTCTTTTCTCCATCTCTTGTATTCTGTTGGAGATACTTAACCTCTGTAGTTCCTGTTTTTTTCTCTAAGTTCCAGGATTGTCTCAGTTTGTGCTTTCTTTATTGTTTCCATTCCCATCTTCAGATCTTGAACCATTTTATTGATTTTCTTCACCTGATTTCCTGTATTTCTTTGAGTGATTTATTAAAAAAATCCTCTCTATAGGCCTTTCCAATGGCTTCAGTCTATTTGACTGTATCTTCCTATATTTCCTTACAGATTTGTTTCTTCCATGATCATCTTCATAAACACAGATTTAATGTCATTTTCTTGTGTTTAAGCTGTGTTAGGGTATCCAAGGCTGCTTGCCTTTGTATAACTGGGTTCTGAAGATGCCATATTGCTTTGACTTTTGGTGATTATGTTTTCATGCTGGCCTTTAGCCATCTGGTTGCCCTGTCATTGGCTGGTAGTAGGGGAAGAACCCTGAACAGGAATCTGTCTGTTCCCGAAGGATCCTTCCTCAGATTGGTGGGTATAGTCTCAGACTGTCAAGTGGTTCTCAGAAAATTGCCTCAGCTCTTATCAGGTGTATGATCCTGTGGACTAACTGGACTCCTTAAGAGCCCAGGACTCTCCTCTAACCAGGGTCAGTCCTGGAGACAGCTGTCCTGCCACTGTCTTTCTTGCTCTGTAGTTAATGACTGTGCTCAGACACTGTCTTTGCTGGATGTAGCCATCTTGGAGAACCAGCAAGACCAGAGGTTTGGTCAGTCTCTCTGCAGAGCATTGGAGTAGCATCTCCAGCTTTTTCATGACTGTCAGGTATCAGGAGATCTGAGATTGGAGCTTCACGCCTCAGTACCCAGAAGGTATTCACTGGCCAATGAGCATAGCACACAGGCATGTGGCTAGACACTGGAGACCACAAGCCTACAAGAACCTGGGAACTTTTCTGGGGATTAGCTGGGTGACCTGAGGTTGGACTCAGTTGTTTCCCTCACAGTAGGGTTTCCTCTCAACTGGGAAACACAGTAGCTGGTGTTTTATGGCCCACAGTTTAGTCTGTTGGCTGCTGTGCAGTCACTGCTGCCCTGTTCATCAGACACAGTTTGCACTCGGCACCACCACCTTGGATTCCCCTTAAGTTATGATATTTGTGTTCTGTAATAAAATAGGATGGTTTCATGAAGGTTGAACTTTTGCTTTTTTTTGCAAAATAAAATATGAGTCTTTCCAAAAGCTGAACTTTCTTGGCCAATGCATTATATCACCCACAATAGGCATGCAGTATATTGCTGCAAAATAAAACCTTCTCACGCATGATAGCCATAAATCAAAGAATAAGGATGTATTTCAAAAGCATAGTGACAGCCTATAAAAAAATGAAGTACCATTCAGTTTAAGAGATTGAGTGGAGCAAAGAGTTAGGGAAAAGTTTCCTTATGGGAAGAGATTTTTGGTCACATATCTTTTCCATTGATTTTTCATTGATTCTTCATTCAGACATTCATCTATTCTTTCTGAACACAATGCTCTCTCTGTCTTCTGCATAGATGCCATGGTGTCCAGAGTAACCCAGGACCTAGAGATGGACATTGGGAAAGTGATACTTCTTTATATTGCATAGGAATTGAAAATGAATGCTTCCCCTTTCATTCTTAACTGACCTTCTACACACATAAATGTATCATACAAAAGCTTCTGTATTAGAAGGCTAAAACAAATATGTTAGGTTCTACATTGTTTCAAATCACAAAAGAGAGTTGAATGTTTAGCTAGGTTAAATTAGATGATAACCCAGAGTTAGAGAAAATACAAAAATATGTGGTATCATAGAGGTGTGGATATTAGAAAGCCTTAGGTTGTCCCTGAGTTGATGGGCTATTGGTCAGTCTTCAACTTTGGCTAGATTACCATTTTCTTCTGAATGTTTCTACTGATATACATCTGTGCTCTTAGTTCTTAGAACATTCTGTTATTTCCACTAATAATAACTAGTTATTATTAATACTGAGTGTCTACAGTGTCAGGTACTGTGGGTTTTATCTTTGTTTGCCTTATTTAATGCTCATAGCCATCCTACAAAGTAGTCAGAACTATAATCTACTTTTGGACAATTAGAAAACTGAGCTGCAAGGGATATTGCCCAGGTAAATGAACAATCAGCAAGAGAACCAGGGGTTGAATACTTACCAAGTCTTATTCCAGGGTAGTGAGTAAAACTATTTAATATTAACAGGATTTTTGTTGCTGGGTAACAGGTTCTGAGTTTTAAGTTAGATTTCAAAACTTAGAGCTTTTGACACAAGAGTCTATGGCATGTGAGGCTGCATAAAGTGCCTGCTGATCCAGGAGTAAGCAGAAAGGTGTCTAGGAAGGAGGTCAAGCTGAAATTCAGAAGTGCTGAAGTAAATACTATGCTGAAGAATATGGGACACTAGAGGAAGGTTCAAGAATAATTTTGATGATAAAGTTAAGAGAGTAAAGAGCAGATACAAAAGTCAGTAGACCAAGCCTATGTGAAAAAAAGAAAGAAAGAAAAAGAAACACTAAGTATCTGTTTATTGGGGACATTATAACTTGAAAGCAACAGTTCTCAATTCTGGGATTATATTACAATTATACTTCTAGCTTACCCATTTGAGGACCTATAAAAATTACAGATAATGAGTTAGGGGATGTGCTGAAGTCAGTTTGTGTAACCTAATGGGTAACAAAATTAACGGAGCATTTCTACCCTGGGGATTTGCAACTGTTATAAGTCAAGATAAATTTTGTTCCTGGAATAATTGATTGTTAGGTATTTATCAGCATACTATTGAATCCTACCCTCAAAGATTCTGATTTGGTTGTTTCTCCGTATGGCACTGGCATCCAGATTTTTAAAACTCTTCTCAAGGCTTAAAATGCAGGGTTAAGTACAGGACCTAAAATTGAAAGCATAAGTTTGATGTGGTGTCTAATACCTGTAATCTCAGCACTTGGGAGATAAAGGCAGGAAGAAGCTAGCCTTGGCTACTCAGCAAAGCCAGCCTAGAATACATGACACCTTGTTTCAAAAAAGAAAGCAGCCAAGGAAGATAAAGAAAAAGAAAAGAGAGAAATAAAAAGAATAGAAAGCTAAAGTCTATGACTTAACTGAAGAGTACAGCACTGCAGCCATCCACGAGCCTGTTGAAATTTTGTTGGGGATATATAATTTCACCCACTTTCCCCTCTAACTACTGAATTAGAATTGGAATTTTAACAACAATAGAAGCATTGAATTTTGGAAAAGCATTAGTCTAAAACATTAGTAATAATCAATTGCTTATCACCTTTCTTCCCTATGATGTAAAAATTAAAATATGTAGTCACATGAAAGATACGTATTAGTGAATGTGAATGTGTGAGCAAGCTCTGAGGCCAGAGAATAAGCTTATTAGGGGCTGGGAAATTAAAGCAGCTGTTCAGAATCACAAGCAGATGTGACATTATTTACTCCAGATGAAGGACAGACATTGGTAGGCACCTAGGCACATCCTGGCTCACCTGGGCAATCTCATGACTACTCCCTTCATATGACACACTTTACTTTATCTTTATTCTAGTATATGACTTTTTTAAAATCAGGAATCACCTCCTGCTCAATGCTTCTTGTCTGGTTTTTAACAGCAGAGTTCTGCTAATAAACTGATGAAAACAATCTTGGGAGCAGATCTCTCTGGGTTTTGCTCATAGAAAGTTCAAGGCCAAGATCAAGAAGGTATATGCATTTAAAAGCTTAGAAATTCTGTGCTTTACATGAAGTGCCATTGTCAAAGACAGTATCAAACCTCAGCATTGAGTAGAAGTTATACAATTATGAAGTAAAGAGAGACGTTGAAATCCAACCTGAATCTCAATAAAGTCTGTTTCTGGCAAAGAACATACAAATCATTTCCTGACTCTTTCATCCTCTTCCATTGGAATCCAGACAGCAAAGCCTTCATCATAAACAAAACAGCCATTGAGAACTGGGTACCTGGGATTCAAAGATGAATTAAATCTTTCTCATTTTTATGAATTCACGGGTGATCCAAAGTTCATATTGTCATAGCCGTCTCCTTCTAAGTTATCTTAATATGCTCATAGAAACTTTCAAAACATAAATCAGGAACCTGAAACTTGCTGTGGGAAAAGAATGCATAATTAAGGCAGAGCATCTAGTGGCTACTTATTTAAAGAATCATCTGTTTATCAGAAGAGAACATTTATCTTCAAAACAATGGGGTTGATGAATAAAGTGGGAATGCTTGTAGGTTATCCAACAGAAGTGATCTTATCTTACTTTCCAAGTGTGGTAGAACTGACTTATTTATCTGCATGCTGACATTTTTTTGATTGCCTGATATTTGTCTTGAGACAAGAGTTAATATGACATATTAATATGACATAATTCAAAGGACAAGATTTCAATAGTGCATAGAAATCCATTCCTGAGTGAGCCCTTCTTTCAGACAGTATTAGAAGATATAAAATAATGGTCAAGAGGTTTTGATTTCTAATGGGAATCAAGTAACATTCTAGTTTGTTTTTCCAAGCCTTTCAGAGGACTGGAATTTAGCGATTTCAACATGAATATATTGAGAACACTGCAGTGTTTTGGGCCATCCGCTGCACTATTTGATTTGAGGACATGCCTTTTCTTAAAATCCCTCTAACACTGTCTTATTTATTTTTTTAAAAATCCATAAATACTTTCTCCCTCTAGTGAAGTCCAATCTTGCCTTGGTCCATGTAAGAAAGATAAGTCTAGCAATTGCTCTGTTGAACATTAGAAAGCCAGCTGTTCTGGTCTGAACGTGAAATGTTCCCCACAGGCTCACCATTGTAACACATGGTCCCCAGTAGGTGGTGCTGTTTTGGGAAAGTATAGAACCTGTATGATGTAGAACCTTGCTAGAGAAAGTATGTTACCAGAGATTGGCTCTGAAGTTTGGTAGCATGGTTATGCTCCCTGCTCTGTTACTTCACTTTCTGTTGATGGATGAAATGTGATCATCCAGCTACCCACTCTGCTGGCCATGTCTCCCTTGCCTGTTGCCATGATGAACCATATCTCCTCTGAAACTGTAAGCTAAAATAAAGTTTTTCTCTTCTAACCTGCTTTATGCTATTCCATCACAGCAACAGGAAACCAAGTAATATATTAGACCAACTAATATGAATAGACAGAATGGAGTAGGCCAAACTACCAATGCTCATGTTTATGTAGCTCATTCATCAACACATGAGAGGATAACAGGCTTGAAAGTGCCATATGTAAGCTCAGTTGTGACTGAAGACTGCCAAACTGTTTATAAAACAAAAACGAGAATTGCCCATGAGCCAATCCGCTCACATATTGCCTGGATCACATCAAATCACATTCCCTCACCCCTCCCCTCCGTAGAGCAGAGGCCCTCACTTTAGCCTGAGTTGTGATTATCAGGCAGAACATCTTTGTTGCTCCAGCTGCACCTGATACAATAACAATAAGAAAACCCAGTAGACTTAATTTTGTTGTTCTTTTAACTAGGAAAATATAGCAATATAAAGTTCCTTTAAACCAGGGTCTTGTATCTGCAATAAAGAGAGATGCTCAGGACAAATAAGCAAAAAACTTCAGATTCTTCTCCATTACAACCTTAGTGAGACATAAAATATTAAATTACATAGTATTTCAATGTATTCATATCTTTCTTTTAGACATTGGAACTTTTTTCATATATGTGTGCGTACATCTATATATGGGCATTTTGTGTCCATTATGTATCAGTTAAAGTTCTCCAGAGAAGCAAAACAAATAATGGGTTAATAGTGTATGTTCAGATACATGAAAAAAATACATAGTGAAGGACTGACACCAATGACTCTGAGAAATCCCATAGTGCACAGTGAACCTGGAGACATGGGGAGATGGTTGAGTATTTTCTGTTCAAGTTTAGTTGCCAAGAACTGGTGTGCCAGTGTTCAAGCACAGAAAAGACTATATACATTTTCTACCCCTTCCTTCTATCTCGGCCTTCAACCATTGAATTATGCTAACCTGCTCTGGAAAAATACAATCATTTTGTTTTACTGATTCATATAACTAAACAATACATTTAGAAGAATTTTAAATTAAATGATAATGGAAACTCCAAATATAAAAATTTGTATGTCACTGTGACTCACTACTAAAGCAGAAGAAATTATAGTGTTAGACACCTATTTTTTTAAAACGAGTGAAGCCTCAAAACACCCAGCTTCTACTCACAGAAGCAAAGAAGAGTTCAAATTAAATTTAAGATAGGTAGAAGAAAAACATTAAGGATAAATTAAAAATAGGTACTAAAACCCCAGCATGGTGGTGCACGCCTGTAATCCCAGCACTGAGGGAGGCAAAGGCAGGTGAATCTCTGAGCTCAAGGCCAGCCTGGTCTACAAAGTGAGTCCAAGACAATAAGTTTTGCTTCCCATTTTGGTGTTTTTATGTTTTTAATACAAGTGTATACTTCCTGTTTATTATTTTAAAAAGTGAGAAGTCATGCTGAGATAAGTGATAAAGCTGAACATCAGGGACAGCTCATGGTTAGCACCTCATGCGGCCCACCAGGGCTATGCTTTCAGAAGTGTCTCTGAGCTGTTCAGTGAGCAAAGAGTGGAATTTGAAACCTCCCATTACTGATTGGTCAAACAGAGTGTAGAGGGGGGCTCAGGTCACAGTTATGTACTTATATTTCCAAATTAATTAGGGGGGATCATGAATTATCATGTAAGTACAGATAAATGTTAAACATTCCGAGTATAGGATACACATGGTACAGAGTCAGAACAAAAGAGAGACTTTTAGGTTGGTTGACTCTCAATGAAAAGGAGAGATTTACATTATTCTTAACATATGATTTCAAACACTCAAAGCCTCAGAGAACATTTCCACTGTTTACCCAAGCCGGAGGTAGTCTACCTACACAGGATGGGTTGTCATGGTGAGTAGCGGACCACACCATCTACCAGATCCCATTCAGTTCCTGATTGTGTAAGAAAGACTTCACAGTAACAAGAAACTTTCTGCATCTCCCACATGACAGATATTGTTTGGTGTCTGCCTCCTCCGTACTTGCTCTTTGCTTACTTGGTTTCTGTTGAGACCATCTGCAAGAGTGTAGAAATCGGTGCTGATGGTGAATCTACCCCTTTGCACATGCCTGTGTGTAAACACAAAGAATGACAAAATGCACAGTGGTATGGGCACAACCTCTGTAAGAGCAATGACAGGCACCATTTGCAATGCCACCACAGAGACTAGAAAGAAAAGATGCCTCACAAATTCCCATGCTAAGCAATCTCCTCAGTCACCTTTAAGGCACAATGTCTGTGGACATATAACTGAATCTCCTACTACCACCAACACAAACCCTTGGTTAATCCAGGCTTGCTTTGATTTTTTTGAGGGGTAGATCTCCTTTCTACTAGGAACATCCCCTGAGGCTGTCCACGAGGCATCTTGTTTCACTTTCTGTCAGGCAGATGTTCTCTTGGTTAGCACTCAAGAAAGAAGCAGACAGATTCATTAAGAGACACGCAGACATACAAATTCCTCTTTGGAAAATTTGCCACCACAGAATTTTCTTGAGGGCTTGCCTTTTATGATTAGCTGCCATGGATGCTGCACTTCAGAGTGGAGCAATGCTTCTCTCATTTTGAAAGCTACTGAGGGGTTCCATCCCATGCCAGGCTTCCACAGGGCAGGGGAGGGCTGAAGGGCAGCAGGGAGGGTAGGCAAGCTGGCGCCTATGCCCTGCCCCTGCACTATGTTCTGTTCTCCCTGGCATCATCCTCTTTACTTGTGACTTGTCATTAATTCTTTCCATCTTGTACTCCTCCTGATTACATTCTGGGATTAGTTTTCTGGGCCGAAGCCTAGCTTCGTTACACATGTGTAGCTACTATTGAAACTTAATACCGCACACTGGAGTGCTGGACCCCAAGCTGGCTTTCTTCTCTGCAGGCTGATTAGGTGGAGTGGAAGACAACTACCCCTCACCAAAGCTTGTGCTTTCTATTACAGCTTCAAGAACTTCTCTGGCTGTTTTAAACACTAAAAGATGAAAAGCAAGGACTATTGGGAAAACCCATTGACTTTCCCAGTCATCAGCACATTCTCTCCACAGAGTTAGCAGACTTCTGCTTCACAGATCCTTCCAACTCTTTCTGGGTGTAGTCACGGTCTGTGTGGTCCTAGTAAGGAGCCACACACTAGATTGTGGGCTGCTGAGAAATGGAGGGGGGGGAACTATTGATCGAGACCTCTGTGTGTGTGTGTGTGTATTGCAATCTACATCACAAGGAGGTCTGTTGCTCTGATTCAAGCTAACTGTGATCATCTAGGACCATCTGGGCAAAGGTGAGGATCATATTTCAAATGGTGAAAGCAGTGTCCATGTTGAAGTGAGAGGTATGGTCACCTCCCAGGGCACAGAATCTGGAAGACATGAGGAAGAATCTGAGTAGACCTGGGACCATCTGCAGGTCTACCCATCAGGCAACCCATCAGTGCCCTGTAAGCCTACACTTTTCCTCTAAACCTGTCTCTTCACATTCAAAAGTTGCTCTTTTGGAGCCTTTGGTTCTAGGCATGTAGATATTTTATCATCATTGAAAAATAGGTTTGGGGTGGGAAGGTCATGACAAGTGTTTTTTCATGTTGTGTAAACTGTGAAGTGTATCAAGGCCAATAAAAAAAATTCTCCTGAGACCAGCAGAGAGAAGAGAGTCTAGGCAGGGTGGTCAGAAAGCCTTGAACTGCCTTTTCCAATTTACAAGGAGCCATTTTTCCATGAGGCAGTTTAAATCGGTGATTTCCAAACTTCCCTTGGTTGTCTTTCCTCAGGGAACGCTAGACCACTTGAAGGGTTTTCTAAAGAAAAAGAAAGCCCTTTGCTCACAACCAGACACGTTATCACTCCACATTGTGGCACTTCTGGTGCTGGGTGTCATGTAACTGTACTTTTAGAAGCACCAGCTGCCTCCTGTCCTCTTCAACCTCACACAGAAGCCCTGGATAGGAGCTGGGTTCAGAGCGGCTTTCAGCAGGCCCGGAGCACCAGACAGGACCTAAGAAAGCTCGAGAGGTTGGGTTTGTTTTGTTTTGTTTATTTCCTTAGATTTGTTTTGTTTTAAGACAGGGTTTCTCTGAGTAGCCTTGGCTCTCCTGAACTCAATTTGTAAACCAGGCTGGCCTAGAACTCATAGCTATGTACCTGTCTCTGCCTCTTTAAGTGCTGGAATTAAAGGAGAGCGCCACCCCACCAGCTCTTAGATTTGTTTTTGTTTATGTGTATGTGTGTCTGTTTATGGCATGGATGTGCAGCTATCTCTAGAGGCCAGCAGAGTATGGCAGATCTGGAGCTGGAGTTACAGGCATTTGTGAGCCACCAATGACAGTGCTGGGAACCAAACTTGGGTTTTCTGGAAGAGCAGAAATCACTCTTTCCATCCAAGAGTGATTTCCAGCCAAGAGTCTCTTCTCAATGTTTGTATAAAAAAAGACAAGGTTTCCATTGTTCATTAGTATTATTCTTACAAGTTTTTGTGGATTTATGAGTATATAATGTATGTAAAATATAAAAATATTTTATTTTGTGGATTATGTACCCTGATTACTCTATCTTTGCTGATCCTTACATCCACACACACAAAATGCAGAAGAAAAAAAAAGAAAGAAAAATTTTAAAATAGAATATCCCAGGGAAAAAGGAATTAATGATGAAAGATTGCTCCGTGAAGGACATTAACTCAAGTAACAAGATTCAAGATTGGAAAAACTAAGATTTAAAAAGGCATGATCTGTAAAAACACACCTTTTTATTTAGCAAGATTGCTAAATTCAGTGTCTGTAAATACTGTGTCAGGATTGTGCTACAAATGCAAAATAGTAGTAATGAAAAAGATGTCTTTTCTCAATTTTTTAAAAAACTTGGATTCTCTGAAGAAAGCTAATAGTGTGATAGCAAATTTAATGGGGGGCGGGGGAACAAAAAGCAAAAAACCTGTAGGGGTCTCTCTGACCTTCATGGGCCTCAGACTGAAGCGCTACCAGAGGCAAGCAGGCAGTTCAGCACAACAGGACTCAGTAGGCAGCGCTGGCTCAAACTTTTGGAGCCTGACTCTGAGTTGTTTATTTTAAGTGTATTCAAGCACAACACAATCTGGTGAAAACTCTTCTTATGGTGATTAACCCAACCCCATGTGCACAACAAAGTGTCTTTGAGGAACAAAGTAAGCTAAAAACAGATCAGACATGACTACATCAAAACTCTTTGTAAAGTACAAGTGATACTTTTCATAAAGATAGGTTCTGTAGACTGACTGAAAAAAACAAGTTTCTAAGAAGGGTCTGGAGGAGCATCTGGTGCCAGAAAGTCTCCAGCCACACAAACTGCACAAAAGGCACCAGACTGGAAAGCACACCCAAAAAGACTTTTTGGTAGAAAACAGGTTTACACTCCTTCCCTTGAAGGAACAACCCTGTGTGCTTAATATCCCAGGTTCCCCTAGTTCACACCTGTACACACGAAGACCACCATCCCCCTGACCCTCTGGAAAACCATGAGTTAAAGAAAAGCATCAGCTCAGGACCCTTAAGACAAAGTTCTCAGCACAAAAGAGATTTATTTGTCCCAGAGGGACAGAGGGTAGGGAATAAGAGACAAAGACAGGAGACAGGGGACAAGGGAAAGGGGGAAGAGAACAAGGGAGAGGAGAGCATCTGTCCCAGAGGGGAACAGAGGACTGCCTCTGGATAGAGCGGAAACAGGTGCGACACATGGGAAAATGGGTCCATATAAAGGTAAAAAGGGAAACCCTGTGTTAGGACAAGGTGTTTCATTCTAATTGGGCCTGTTAATTAGGTGAGCCACAGGGGGCTTTTGATTGTTGGACTTTAGTACTTTGATAGCTGGACCTTGGTAGTCAGCCTCGGGAAGAGGAAGTGGCCAAATAAGGGACTAGACCTCGGTGGCTAGCTTTTGGAATATAAACTAATGGCTTTTAGAAAGGCAGAGGGAACTGGGGGTGAGGGTGGGGTGTGGATGAAGGGGAGAAGGACAAGGCCTGCCAGAGCCATGCTCGCCATGCTCGAGCTGGCCAGAGTTCCTTCTACTGATGGTGAGCAGTGTATAGAGAGCACAGCAGATACAATGCAACCTGAAAGGAGGAGGAGGTATTTCTAAAATCAGTGTGTTTCCCCAGACCACACAGCGAGGCAAAATGAAGAAACTGGAAAATCTATCAAAAGTTGGAAAAGTAAAGCGGCAAGCTTTAAATTTTAGTACTGAATAATGACACAGATGCTGCAGCATGGCCCTGTTTGCTGTTTTCACTTTAGGTCTCAGTTACGGATGTGACATCCCTGGAAAACAAACTGTCTCCATTAGTGCCATTAAAAGACACAACTGAATCAAGAGGCTTACGTGAAGCAGTAAAAATGTATGTTCTAGCAACTTTCTTCGTCTATTGTCAGCATATCTAGCGTAGTTACTAAGTGTGCCCAAGCAACTGCAGGGAAGAGAGATGGACTTAAAAATGAAGACACCTTTCAAATTGTCACCAAGAGCTGGCCCTGGATGTGGTGGTTGCGGGTGAGCCTACCCCGAGGGCATGCGCTGAGGAGCGCTGTCCCACTGTCCCTGCCTCTGCTATGCCAAAAAGAAGAGATGCCCTCCTCCCCTCCTTCATCCCTCACCATCTGTGGTAGGTGTGAGAGTGGCCCCCAGGGTCATGAGAGTGGGAGAACTGTCCCTGTCCCTCACCAGCTGCAAAAAGCAGGCCTCACCTCACCTGGGCAGCACCAGAGCCAGCCCTGAGGGCATGAGTGTGAGAGCTGACTCTGCCCCTTGCTGGCTGCAGCATTGGGTGGGCCAGCCTGGGCAAGGCAGGAGAGCTTGCCCCAGTGGTGACCAGCTCAGATACCTCTCAGGCCCAGATCCCAGGCTTTGAATTGGCCCACCCCAACATCTACCCCACGGGTGAACTGCTGGAGTGAATGAAGGGGCTGGTCCTACAGATCCAAAATACAGGATCTCCATGACACCAGGCAACAACAGGATATCAAAAAATACCAGTGAGGTTCCAGGATTCATAGACTAGCAGAAGCCAGAGTCTCATGCCACACCAACAAGTCATTGCAAAGAAGTGTGGACACACTGTGATATACTACAGCTTCCACAATAAATTTTTTTCTCCTTTGGGGGTGGGGTTCCAAGGGTGGGGACTGGGTAGGAGGGGCAGGGGAGATGAGTGAGATTGGGGTGATTAATGCAAAATTCACACACACACACACACACAAATAGAAACTTAAAAACAACCCAGGATCGCTCTCGCCCACGCGCGCGCGCTCCCACACACTGTTCACTAAGGGATTGTGCCACTGGAGCATCCGAACTTCCCCCCTGATGGGACTGCCCTACCAGGCCACAGTGAAGAAAGAGAACTCAATCCTCATGTGAAAAGACGAGCTGGGGCGAATGGACAGGGGGCTTCCCGACCCTGAGGAAATAGTGAGGGGGACACCGGAGGATGGGTGGGACTGAAAGGGGAGGAAAGAGAGACCTGTGACTGAGATGTAAATTGAATTAATCAATAAAGTTAAAAACAATAGTCAAACAAAAGACTGTGCATTTCAAAAGGACAAGAGGTGAAAGCATCCCGGGAACTCCTGGACTTCCTTTAAAGTGCTGGCAGCATCACCCCAGAAGTGAGATGGCCAAGCAGAGGTCAAAGGCTGAAAAACTGTTGATTTACCTTGTGCAAGTCTAGAAACATCAAAATAAATTACTTTGGAACCTGATGGTGAAAACCTGCAGCTAATAGATTTAGAATATTTAGTAGATTTGAATACTTATTTAAATGAGTTAAACAGGTGTTTCCCAGGTGAAAACCAAGTTACCAAGACAATGTTTCAAATCTTAGCAGTGGCCCCAGATGAAAGTGAAATGAATTAGGCCAGCTTAAATGAAAGCAAACATTTTAACGTGTTTTGACACATCAGCTACATGCATTTGGACATACTAGCTTCACACAGTCCTCTAAACAGTGAAAAATATGTAGCTTTGTTGTTAGATTTGGTATGAGAATTTGCAAATAGATCTAAAGAGCTGAGGGAAAAATAATACTTTGGTATGTTTATGACTCCATCTTCAGTCAGCAAAACCATGTTACCTTGTCAATCTTCAATCTTGTCGACTGCATCTCTTTTTTAGAATTTTGGAGGTCACATCTTCCCAGACACAACTCTCTCTAGCCATGCAGTCAGCTTACTGATGTGTGCCATTGTGTTTTTTGGCAGCATTGTCATTTGTGAGTAACTATTTTAAAAATAAAGTATGATAAGAGTGAAATAAGAACCAAAACACTCTAAAAACTCATTGAGAATAATAGCCACCCCATCAAAGCAGATACTAACATCCTAGTTTCTCAAATATGTATCCCTCCCCCCCCCTTTTTTTTACTTTTATGATTAAGATAGAAAGCTTTCTTCATTCATGAAAATACACAATTCTCATCATGCTCAAAAGTACAGATGCTGCTAAAATACATGTCATGAGCAAAGGCCGATTATTTGGTCAAAAGAGTGCTTTGCTTAAGAATAACTAGTTAATATGTGTTAAAAGTCAAAATATGTTGACAGAGATTGTTTTGAATCTACAGATCCGTTTAGAGATAACTGTTCTCAACAGTGCGGAGTCTTACATTGTTGGGTATGGGGACACCATTTATTTAGATGTTTAATTTCAGTGATGTTTTCAGTGTATAACTGTTATACTTCTTCGCTCAAATTCTCTCTGACTCTGTTCATCCCTTTGCATCTATGGTTTCTGTATTCTTGCCTAACTGAACCATCATTCTATGAACAATGTAGCATAACATGTCTATACCACTTACATTGTATTAGGCATCATATGTAATCTACAGTTTATTTAGAGTATGTGGAGGATGTGTGAAGGTTGTATGAAAATGCTAGGCTGTCTGTACAAGTGACTTTAGCATCCACAGAGCTTGGAACCCACACAAATCCTGGAAACACTCTCCCCAGGCCGCCAAAGCACAATGTTATTTGATTACTTCTGACACCAACGTAAATGGAATTAGTTTTTCAATTTTATTTTCATATTCTCGACATTTAAATAGAACTTGTTTTTTTAATATATTGATTTTGTAGCTTATGAAACTTCTTGTATTTTATTGAAACATTCTTAATTCCAGTTAATTAAAATTCCTCTTGGTGTTTTCTGCACATAGGGTCACATGTTTGTTTGTTTGTTTATCTATTTATTTATTTTGCTTATTAAACCATTGGTGGTTTTTATTCAACAAACTTAGAGTCTTTAAAAACAACAACAACAACAATTAATATGGTATGAGCCGCTAAGAGGGCTCAGTGGGTAAGGATGCTTGCCCCAAGCCCTTCTCCTCTTTTTTTTCTGTTCTTTTTCTTTAATTTTAAATATTAATCACAGGTTATGTACTTTGTATCCCAGCCATAGCCCCCTCCCGAATTCCTTCCCTCATCTCCTCCCTGCACCTTTCCAAGTCCACTGATAGGGGAGGACCTCCTCCCCTTCCATCTAACTCTAGCTTATCAGGTCTCTTCAGGAATGGCTGCAATGTCCTCTTCTGTAGCCTAGCTAGGCTGTTCCTCCCTCAGGGGGCGGGGAGGTTGAAGAGCCAGCCATTGAGTTCATGTCCTAAATAGTCCCTGTTCCCCTTACTAGGGTACCCACTTGGATACTGAGCTACCATTTGCTACATACAAGCAGGGGTTCTAGGTTATATCCATACATGGTCCTTGGTTGGAGAAACAGTCTCATAAAAGACCCCTGTGACCTGATATATTTGGTCCTTGCGGAGCTCCTGTCCTCTCCAGGTCATTCTAACT
>CM053744.1:8157948-8175659 GCA_028658305.1 Pachyuromys duprasi | reverse complement strand
TCACTCAGGATGATTGTTTCCAGGTCCCACCATTTGCCTGCAAATTTCATGATTTCCTCCTTTTTAATTGCTGAGTAGTATTCCATTGTGTAAAAGTACCACAATTTCTGTATCCATTCCTCAACTGAGGGACATCTGAGTTATTTCCATGTTCTGGCTATTATGAATAAAGCATCTACGAACATAGATGAGGTTGTGTACTTGAGCCTCTTTTGGATATATGCCTAGGAGTGGTAGAGCTGGATCTTGAGGAATCACTATTCTTAATTGTCTAAGAAAGTGCCAAATTGATTTCCAGAGTGGTTGTACAAGTTTACATTCCCACCAGCAATGGAGGAGGGTTCCTCTTTCTCCACATCCTCTCCAGCATGTGTTGTCACTTGAGTTTTTGATCTTAGCCATTCTGACAGGTGTAAGGTGAAATCTCGGGTCGTTTTGATTTGCATCTCCCTGATGGCTAAGGACATTGAGCATTTCTTTAAGTGTTTTTCTGCCATTCTACAGTCCTCTATTGAGAATTCTCTGCTTAGCTCTGTACCCCATTTTTTAATTGGATTACTTGATTTGTTGCTTTTTAACTTCTTGTGTTTTTTATATATACTGGATATTAACCCTCTGTCAGATTTAGGGTTGGTGAAGATCCTTTTCCAGTCTGTAGGCTGTCGTTTTGTTTTGATGACAGTGACATTTGCTTTACAGAAGCTTTTCAGTTTCATGAGGTCCCATTTATTTATTGTTGATCTTAGAGCCTGTGCTGCTGCTGTTCTGTTTAGGAAGTAGTCTCCTGTGCCAATGAGTTCTAGGGTCTTTCCCACTTTTTCTTCTAACCGATTTAATGTAACTGGTGTTATGTTGAGGTCTTTGATCCACTTGGACTTTAGTTTTGTGCAGGGTGATAAATATGGATCTATTTTCATTTTTCTGCATATAGACATCCAGTCGGTCCAGCACCATTTGTAGATGATGTCTTTTTTTCCATTGGATGGATTTGGCTTCTTTATCAAAAATCAAGTTTCCATAGGTGTGTGGGTTTATTTCTGGGTCTTTGTTCGGTTCCATCGATTTACTATTCTATTTCTATGCCAATACCATGCAGTTTTTGTAACTATTGCTCGGTAGTACAGCTTGAGACCAGGGATGGAGATACCTCCAGATGATCTGTTGTTGTACAGAATTGTTTTGGAAATTCTGGTTTTTTTGTTTCTCTATATGAAGTAGAGAATTCTTCTTTCAAGGTCTGTAAAGACTTGTGCTGGTATTTTGATGGGAATTGCATTGAATCTGTAGATTGCTTTTGGCAGAATGGCTATTTTCAAGATGTTAATCCTACCAATCCATGAGCACGGAAGATCTTTCCATCTTCTGATATCCTCTTCAATTTCTTTTTTCAGAGACTTGAAATTTTTCTCAAACAGATCTTTGACTTGCTTGGTTAGAGTCACCCCAAGGTACTTTATGTTATTAGTGGCTATTGTGAAGGGTATTGTTTCCCTAATTTCTTTCTCGGCCTTTTCGTCTTTAGTGAACAGGAAGGTATCTGATATTTTTTGAGTTGATTTTGTATCCAGCCACTTTGCTGAAGTTGTTTATCAGTTGAAGGAGTTCTCTGGTTGATTTTTTGGGGTCGCTTATATATACTAACATATCATCTGCAAATAGGGATACTTTGACCTCTTCCTTTCCAATTTGTATCCCCTTGATCTACTTTGTCTTATTGCTCTAGCTAGAACTTCAAGTACTATGTTGAAGAGATATGGAGACAGTGGGCAGCCTTGCCTTGTCCCTGATTTCAGTGGGACTGATTTAAGTTTCTCTCCATTGAGTTTGATGTTGGCTATAGGCTTGCTGTATATTGTCTTTACCATGTTTAGGTATGTGCCTTGTATCCCTACTCTCTCCAAGACTTTAAACATGAATGGATGTTGGACTTTGTAGAAAGCTTTTTCAGCATCTAAGGAGATGATCATGTGGTTTTTCTCCTTCAGTTTGTTTATATGGTGGATCACATTGATGGATTTCCGTATATTAAAACACCCCTGCATGCCTGGGATGAAGCCTACTTGGTCATGGTGGATGATATCTTTTATGTGTTCTTGGATTCGGTTTGCAAGTATTTTATTGAGTATTTTTACATCAATGTTTATAAGAGAGATAGGTCTGAAGTTCTCTTTTTTTGTTTGGTCTTTGTGTGGTTTAGGTATCAAGGTGACCGTGGCTTCATAGAATGAGTTTGGTAATGTTCCTGTTTCTATTTTGTGGAATAGTTAGAGAGAATTGGAGTTAGCACTTCTTTGAAGGTCTGGTAGAATTCTGCACTGAATCCATCTGGCCTAGGGCTTTTTTTGGAAGGGAGACTGTTGATGACTGCTTCTATTTCCTTGGGGGATATAGGTCTATTCTATTTTTCTACCTGATCTTGACTTAATTCAGGTAGATGGAATCTATCAAGAAAATCGTCCATTTCATTTAGATTTTCAAATTTTGTGGCATATAGTTTTTTGTAGTAAGACCTGAAGAATGTTTGGATTTCCTCAGTGTCTGTTGTTATGTCCCCCTTTCATTTCTGATTTTGTTGATTTGGATTGTTTCTCTCTGCCTTTTTGTTAATTTGGCTAAGGGCTTGTCTATCTTGTTGATTTGGGTCACATGTTTTTAAATGTGGACACTTCTGATATTTTTTCCAATAAGGGTGCTTAGTTTTCCCCCTTGTCTTCACTTACTACCACTGCCTCTAGGAAGATGCTGAAGGCATGTGGTGACAGCAGACACATTTGCCTTCTTTCCAGCCTCACAGACGAAGCACTGTGTTTTCAACATGAGCATCGTGTAGCCACAGAAGCTTTGCAGATGTCTTTGACTGGAGTATCTTATTCCTAATTTATAGTGAGGTTGGTTTTTTTAATCATTAAGTTGTTCAAATTGTTTTTTATCTTCTAAATTATCATATTTTTTCCTCTGCTTCTATCAGTGTGGCACAATTCATCAATTGGTTTACATATATTAAACCACCCTTGCATTTCTGGGATGAATCAAATTTAGTCAGAATTCATACTCTTTGCTAGATTCAGCTAACATATCTTGCCTCATGTGAGACAGTGACCTGTTTTGTTTTGTTTGTTTTTTCCTTTAGGAAAGACCTTTTCTGTGATGATTGTTGGAGCTGCTTTAAAAAAAAAACAACTCTATTTTATTTACGTTTGTTATGACTCTCTCTACTCCATCCCAATCCCTTCCAACACCCCAACACCAGGTAGGAAAGAAAGAAGGTTAGTGAGAAGAGGAAGCCTAGTTCTACTTCCTATTGTTTAGGGTCACAGGGTTCTTTGGGTCAAGTCCAATCTTCCTTTCAGGAGATCTCCAACTTCTACTCTTTAAACTTCCACAACAGCAACAGGAGCAGCAGCCACCTTCTTCTTTCTCGGAGCCTCCCAACGTTCTCTAGGCTCTGGCATTTATTCCCTCTCAAAATAAAACTATCTACAGATGGCAAAGAGCCCCTCTCAGAGCCCTCACCAGGCAAATAGTTTGCTGCTGTGGACAATCTGAACCAGCCCCATTTCCCACACCTGGGATTAAAACAAAAATGTTCATGTAACTGAATTTTTAAAGACACCAAAACTTTCCACTATAGGGTGTCAAAAAAACAAAAACAAAAACGCTCATCTCACAGTGTTGTTTGAGAAGCTGTCTTTGTTTTTGCAGTTTATGATGAATTGATGTTCTACTTTCTCCCTGTCCCTTCCACTCACCCACCTTTTTTTTTAACTGTTTGGAGGAATTCACCAAGAAAGGTGCAAAGACCAGAGCTTTCATTTGTGAGAAGTTTTGAATTACTAATTTAGTTTATGTAGTTGTCAATCTATTTTTTTCCATTTTCCTGATGATTTTGATCATTTCTTTCTAGGAATTCTCTCATTTCATCTAGGTTGTCTAATGTGTTATAAAATCCTTCCTTTTGTTTTTATAGATTACACAGAAATCACTTCCCTTCTTTCATTCTTGTGTCATTTTTAGTCCTCTGTGTGTATGTATATGTGTGTGTGTCTTGATTTTAGTCAGTTAGCTAAAGGATTATAATTTCTGTCTTTTCAAAGAATCAATTATTTGCAGCCAGCCCTGAAGAGACATGACAAGCTAGGGTCAGATGGAAGGGGGGAGGTCCTCCCCTATCAGTGGGGAGGCAGGGAGGGGGGCAGGGAGAAGATGAGGGAGGGATGGGGAGAGTGGGAGGGAATGAGGGTGGGGGCTATGGCTGGGATACAAAGTATATAACCTGTGATTAATATGAAAATAAATAAGTTACTTAAAAAAGAATTATTTATTTCATTAACTGTAGTTGTGTTTTTTATTATTTGTTTGCTTTTTTATATATCTGTGTCATTTATTTTTGCTCAAATTCCTCAGAAATCAACACATTATTTTCCTGCTTTCTTTTATTCTAATAAATAGCAATTCTGATGCCTTTCAAAGTGTGTGTGTATGTGAATAATTACTCAAATAAAACCAAAGAGAATCCTGCAATATCAGGTCGGTCTTTGAAGATGTAAAATTAACATCAGAACTGATCTGACCTTTATGTAATCGGGAGTCCCAGCATTTAGGACATATATGTTTACAGTTGTTATATTTTATAGGTTAATTGTTCCCTTCATTAAGGGAATGTTTTCTGATGTTAAAGATGTTTCAACACTCTTTTTAGATTGTAAATAGAAGTATATGATGCTATAAATTTAGTAATAATATTCACTGGGTTACATACTTACAGTGGATGCATTTTATGTTTTGTAAATTGTGTCTTACTAACATTTTGAAAAGATTAGAGGGTAAGCTGTTCTATAGTTCTATAGCTCTTATAGATCCTAGGCCTGGTCCTATTTATTGAACCCTGAGTAAGTATACGCTGCTGTTATAGCCTGATGAAATGTTTGACTTAATTATCACAACAACTCTCAGAGGTAGGAATTATTTTCCTCTTTATATATGTAGAATTAGACACAGAAAAAAGCAGAAATTCAGTCACTTAAGGAATAATATAGAGAGGAGAAATGTGAACTCCGTTGACTGGTGGCAAGGCTTTTGCATTCTTAATAGAGCTCAGCAGCTCTTTGCAGACTTCTAAGCAAATTAATTCTGACCTTGCTTCATGTGTGAAATAGACTACCTAGCTCCCTACAATTCTTTAAGATTTTGCAGACATATTGGGTTTATTTCCCCCTTCCTGCCTGTGTCATGCACGGCACCATCAATTTCTGTGCTTCATCCTGTTTTGGTCTCCATCTGTGGTTTAATACCCACTTGCTTCGGGTAACTACAGCATACTTGACATCTTGGATCAACAAAACAGAGGACTCCAGGCTCAGAGAGATTTCTTTCTTGGAGTTTGGAACAACAACTTTTCCATATCTTAAATATTGCATTAGCTGTGGATCAACCATTAATTCGACCTGCTATTGAATGTGGCAGCTTTTAAGTAAGATATAAATTGGTCCTAGAGTAACTACTCTAGACACCAGTTGTCTCTGCTTGGCTTCCTGGGAGGAATAGTTTATTCTACAGGTTGACTTTCTAAAGTAAATCTTCCTCTAAAGTCAAAACACTAAGAAGAACCAGACTTCGTAAATGAATAATGACTTTTTCAATAATGATAAAAAACAACTTGAAGTTGAACAGTCTGCTAGACAAGCCCGAAATGTGGGAGCAATTTGTAACTTAGGGTCTCATGTTTCATTAAGTAAAATCTTTTTTGAGATATCATCAGACAAACTTGATGATTCTCTACTGCTGCTCCTCTCCAAGAAAAGATGCCAGTTTGACCACACATTTAAAACATGAACCTGGGGAATTTTGTGTAGCTCTTCCTATAAACTTAAGGAGAAATAGATTCTATGCCACCAAAGAAAATTGGTCTTTGGGGAGGATTGAAAGATGGGAAAATGTGGAAAGTAAATATGAAGGTCCTTTCACCCTCTACCTGGGCCTGTGCTGGCTGAAAGCCTCTTGAAGCCTTACACAAGGCTGTAACAAACACTCCCTGGAAGAAGCGCAAGAAGAAAGAGGTGGGATAGCAAGGCTTCTCAGCCGGCCTGTGAGCAGTTGTAAAAGCTGTTCTTTGGCTAAGCATCTATGAGGTGACCCAGGACCTGTTAAGACCTCAGTGTCAACCACTTATGGGGACAATAACCAAATGGTGCCGTTGCCAGCACAATTGTAAACAGTTGTGTACCTTTTCAAATACACGAGAGGCCTGGTGATTTCTACTTTGATTCTTAATTCCTTTGCTTCTACCATCCTCTTCCTCTTATCTAAAATCCATTGTGACTTCTAAACTCACTTCTAAGACTTTGTGTCAATTTCTCTCTTTCACGAGATGGTTAGTTTGAAAAAAACAAAAAACAAAACCTGACAATCTCCGCTACTTTTGGAGAGTAACAGTGGTTATTGGGACCGAATCAGGGTCACAGGATGTGATCCATGACCGAGACCACAGGTTGGCAGGTGGCAAGGGCCAGCCACCCTGCAGAGCTGGAGCAAAGCTACTCACACCATTTTCTGAAGTAGAATGTTCCAAGAAAAAGTGGTGTCAGATTTGCCTCCTGGCACTGTCTGAGGTATGAAAGCCGGGGTGGTGAGGGCAGACCACCACAGAAGAATGATCTTAATACTCAAACTGGGAGATGGTTTTATTGTATGCCAGACAAGAAAAAGCAGTTAGGTATGCCCCCGGAGAATGAGTCTGGTTGAGGGCTTTGGAATTCCTCTCCAGCCCGAGCATTTAGAGGAACTGGTCCCCTTTGTGTGAGACCCCAAAGGAATATTGCATACACAGCAGCAGAGCCTGTGTGTTCCATCACAACCCGTGACAGTGTAAGTGTTAACATCTACATGAATACTCAATGCTTCTGAGTTTCAGGGATGGGCAAGAGAGTTGCAGCAAAATAGTAGGGCATCTATGATGGAGTTGGGTTAGAACCCTGGCCTCTCCCTTAAGTGATTCAAGCCCTTGAAGTTATAATTTTAGCGAGGTCCACTATTCTTTTATATGTAGTTAGAGGCATGAGATTGGGCTGTAGTTAGGATAAGTACTCCATTGTACCAATAGCATAGAAGCCCCAACTCTCTACAGATGTTTTTAGCATTTTCTCTCCTATTCCTTCCTAGTTCTTTTTCTTGGTTGGTATCCCACTCTATGCGTCCTTGGAGACCACAGCAGAAATGCCAATTGCCACTGGCTAAGGGGCTCCATGGTTTCCATTCGAAGGGGTTACAATTCCACATTTGAAATTTGGTTTGGATTGAATTTTGGGCCACAAGTCTCACAGATTCAAAAGGAAAAAAAATTCCTCTTTAAAAAGGTTCTTTGTTTTAAAGTTTCAAATAGAAAGGGGGGAACTATAAGCCAAATCCAAATTACAGCTATTATTGACGATTATTTATAAGCACAATTTTTCAAAGACCACAGTTCCAATGCGCAAGTCATGACTATGAAATGAACAGAAACCACTGCTCTGGCAGCTGTAAGGACCAGGGGATGGACAGGAAGGAACTCGCATCTTAGAGCATCTAAGTTGTAAGAGTTTTCCACAGCATCTAAGAGTGTGTCTGTCCTCCATATACCTCCAAAGTGCTATTTTGTGTTTAAGGAAAAAAAATATAAGTTAAAAAGAACTATGTTAGTCAGTGTTTACATATCACTGTAAATTTTCAGAAACTGCTACACACTCTTTTAAGTGACATTTATTACCCTTGTTATACAGGGCTTGCAGGGGGTGGGGAATGAGGCTTAGCACAGTTCAGTACCTTACTTAGCTTCTCATATAGCTACCACAGATAGAACCAACTCCCAAACCTTAGCTGTATTCACAACACCTCATACTTCATTAGAAGATTTAAAAGATCCCTGTTGGTTGGGACTCTCTGCATAGATAGCACGCAGAATGAAAAGTTGGGAGTTGCTGAGTCCTGGGTTTATGCAGAAGCTTCTGGCCCTGTCACAATACGTGGGATGGATGCTGTTCTTCTCAGCTTGTCACCCAGCAGAACACAAATGGGTAGAAATACTTCTGTAGTTTTTAACATGCCAGAGTCACTGTTAATGAGAATGAGAAATTGGGACCTCAAAGTGCCCCTGTCTCTTGCATCTCGGGGGGGGGCTGCTGAGGCTAATGGAGTGAGCTGCTAATGCCAGTCTCTGTCTGGACTTGGAGCCAGGTGCAGTCACACAGCTTTCCAGCAATACCTCAGAACGTTTCAAACAACCTAGCCCACGTTCAGTTAGGATTTTCTCTCCTCTCATCATCTCATCCTGCCTTTAACTAAACAGGAACTCTTTGGGATGCTACCATTCCTTCTAGAATTTTGGCATCAAAATTGCATAGCACCTGGAATAGGCTTCACAGACACTCATGACATCAGTAAGTATGATGTCAGAAGACACTGCATGAAAGAACGGAGAGGCTGGGAAGCTGGGGCTGCACAGCAGCCCTGTGTGTCAGGGAAGCATTAGCTACACTGTTTTGGTCAACTGTGTAATCCATTTTCTGACTAGGAGGAAATTCTAGCATGATGTTAAAAAATGAAATTCCTCTTCACTTAAATTTACTTCCCACATCACAGTCTTCATTAGAGAGAAAGCAGACAGACACTGGTGCTTTATGTCACTGAAGGATGGTCTTCCTTCTTTCCTTCAACAGTGGAAATGCGCTGCATCAAATCATGGGTACTTTCTTAGCCTTCCCCTTCCAAAACCACAGCAGAATCTACAGGATGGGAATCCTGAGGGTCAAGTGTAACCTGGAGTTGGCATACAAAAGCTGCTAACAGGAAGATGCACACGTCAAAAAATCAGTCTTGGGGAAAGAAGACACTCGTGATGAACGGCATGGGAAGAAGAGGCTCTCTTCATGAGGACCAAAGATGAGCTATGGGGCTGCGGTCTCCAGTGAGCAAGGAGGCACAGAATGGTGAGAGCCAGGAGTAAAGGCATCTCCACAGATTTACTATCTTTTTAGTAAGTGGTAGAGTGAGTCTATTCTCATGACTCAAGAGTCTAGCCATAGCACATCTATAGATCATGCTGTTTCCAAACACATCTGTACACATACTCTCAACTCATCCTCTGGGAAGAATCAGGACAGAGTTATTAATAGCGAATTGTCCAGGCACTGAGTCAAACTGGGTTAGGTTCTGGCTTCTGTGTACTTGCTATGTGAATTTGGACAGACTTTAACGTCCTGGAGCCCCGGTTTCCATGCTGACTGAAGACATACTAACAGTGCATATCTTGAGTCTCTAAGATTAGATAAGATAGCATACATAAAATATTTGCTCGTCTCATATAGAATGAGTGCATAATAAAAGACAGCTGTAAATAAAATATTCTCATTGAAGAAGATGCCTTATTGCTGCCCTCCCTTGCTGATGGACAAGTGAAGGGAGTCAGGGCTTACATGCTGGCCCTGAGCCAGATCTCAAGCTGAGGCCTGGAAGCCCCAACAACTTCATTTAGTTATGGCTTCCACTAACTTGAGTTAACCTCCTGCCTATCTATGTGGCACTAGAGCATGCAACTTCTCTTCATCACACGGCTCTTCTAACCTCACCGATCGCTCATTGCCTGCTGTCAGCTGCCGGCAGGGCATGATGTGGCCCTCGGAGCAAGATGTTTTATGATTCATGAAGCCAGCCAGGAAGAAAGCTTTTTCTTAGAGAGACTTTTGGGGGGAAAATCCCCCCTTTCAAGTCAAATAACAGTGACTGGAATTGCTGGGCTCTGCCAGCGCATCAGGGCATCATTAAAGAAAAGCTTTGACTAAGCAATGTTTATAATTTCAGAGTTGTTTAGAGTTTATGGTCTAATTTCTGCCTTGTGTTCTATCATTAACAGTTTGAGAACCACCCTACTTTTTTTTTTAAATCAACTGAGCAACACAAACCCCCACTTATGACATGGCATCTCCCAAAGGAGAGAGATAGTCTTTCATTGAACTGGGAGGTTCCCTTTGGATTCCGTGATTTGCTGGTTATCATCTCCTTTCAACTACCTAACTGGATGGAGACAAAAGAACAACTTACAGAGGGGAAGAGCTCAACGTCAGGCTCTTCTTGTCCACAGTTTGCATTGTGAGCTGTCTGTTATAAGGTAATCTGGCTTGCTGGTAGGAACCTGCTTTTATTCATGTTTAAAACCTCTGAATAGGATCTAAGTAGACAGTTTTCAAAGAAGACATATAGATGGCTGGCGAGTACACCAAAGACTTAGGACCACTAACCAGCAAGGAACTGAAAACCTGTCACTCCAGATAGATTATCTATTATCAAAACCACAAAAATCCATATGTGGTAAAGATTAGGAAAAAGCAGAGCTCTTACACACTCTTGGAAGAAATGTAAATTGATGTGGCTATTATGAGAAACAGAAGAAACGAGTTAATGAGAATGAGACACCTGGCTTGTTCATGGCAGTTAAGAGATGGCATTGGCCAAGTTGTCCATCAATGGGAGAATAAAGAAAATGTGATGTATGTGGTGGAATATAAAACATAAATCATTCATAAAATATAAAATAATTCATAAAAACAAATTCCTCTAATTTGTGTCAATGTTGATGAAATTGTAACTATGTTACATGAAAAAAAGGTAAATACATATTCCTCTGCATTTGTAGAAACTATAATATCAACTTCAAAAAGGGAGTTCACTGTGATCAATGGAGTCAAGAAAAGCAGTAGAAGACAAACAAATGTTGAAACAGAGGGGGATTTCTTCTGGTGCTCCATAGCACAGGAGGAGAGCCAGAGTTTCCAACAATCTGTGATACAAACCAACCAGAAGAATCCGGAGTTTCCCAGCACATAAATGAGTAGTGTTTGAGGAAATGAGAACACTAATTCCTCTGAATTGATCCTCCTATTGTACACATTATTGAATTACTGTACTGAACCTTCATAAGCATGCATAAATTAGACGTGTCAGTAAAAAGATAATACAAGCAGAATTGAATCAGGAACATCTCTGCAGCTGAGCCAAGCCTCACACATGCTTTGAGAATGTCTCCGGGGCAGTGGGAAGCCACAGGTGGGAAGAGCGAGCTCCGATCCCTAATCCACAGAACGCACTGCGTCACTGACCACTGTACTTAAGCATTCTCAGAGGCCTGGCTATAAGAAAGTGGCTAAAGAGGGCAAGTGCCTAAGGAGAAAGAAAATGCACAGTGTATTTAAAAATACATCCACACACAAACTAACATACCCTTCATCATTATAACATGAAGCACATTCCAAACCCTAACCTCTGCTTTGGTTTCCCTGAGTAAGTCTTGAAATGCCCCTTCTTTGTTGATAACATGGAGATTGGATTAGGCGACATGACCTGGTTGAGAAGGCAGAGTCTAGACAGAAGGGAGATATTGGTCCCTGGCTGATTTCTAAACTCACATGCGTGCTGAAGCGTGATGGCAGGTGTCAGCCTTAGCGCAGGCGCATCTGTGCTGCCTCTCAAGCCTTCCCAGGTCAGAGAGAAAACACACTCCTGGGGCTGGGAGTCTGAAGAAAAGACTGCAGACATCTACCGCTCACATGCATCCATCCGCTGAGTCACCGATGATGCCTCCCTTCCTTCACTCCCACAACCATCCTTTCCCTAGGTTCTTCCAACATCCCTGCCACACGGGAAAGCCCGCAGCATCTCTTTGGCTTTGTTTGGTGCCGTTGCCATTACTTATTCCTGGAACTGTACTAAGAGCTGCCTCTGCTCTGATTTTTCTTTTTTCCCTTTTGAAATTATTTCATTTTCCCACCCCCGCAATGGTCTCCTGAAAACACAAATCAACAAAAACCCACTGTTTTCACTCCCTTTCCAGACAGGCTCCAAAATCCTGACACTCCCCAAAGGTCGTTCCATGTGCCATTTCATAGCCTAGAGAGGGAGTCTTCCACAGATGAATATTTGCCCTTCATCTGTCGTGGTTCCTACCGCCCATCCATAACACTACTCTCGAAAGGTGGTTGTGTGGGCAGTGGATGGAGATTTCTATGGGACGCAGTGAGAGAAAACCTTGGCACAATTACTCACCAAGTGCTAAATGGATGCCCCTTGCTGTCTACAACACCCAGATCCTACATCACACACCCTTCAGACCCAGGAATAGACTGTGAAATGTCTCTCTTATCTCAGAATCTTTGTGCCTGCTATTTTTAGTTTTGATTGAATATTTATTTTTGCTTTGATTGAATATTTATTCATCAGGTATTTACAGTGGGTGCCTAAGTGATAGCCAACACCAGGACACAATATATGCTAATTTATATAAGTTATAATATAACTTTATATTCTTTATATTTATAACTTTATATTCTGGAAGTGATGATTAAAGGATGCTTAGCAAGACCCTGTCTCAAAATAAGGCAAAGGGTTGAGTATATAGCTAGTAGTAGAATGCTTGACCAGCATATGGGAGGCCGTAGGTTCAATCCCAGTACTAAAAAGAGGGACAAGAGCTGATCCACAGGCAAATCTAATTGTTTTTTTTATAAACAACTCAATGTTATAGTCCACTTAATAGTTAAGAGCAAGTTAATGACTATAGAAAGTCAGGTATAATTTTGCATTTGAAGACACTGTTTCAGGACCCTAGAAGCTGGAAGCTGGCTGGGCTGTTTACAGAGGTCCAGTGGACCTATCTGAAAGGGATGGGCAGAAGCCTGCTAAGAAGCATCTGGAGGCACCGAAGTCATTAAGATCTGCCCAACAGATGATGCTTAGTCAAAGCGAAAGCCAGCTAGACAGGCAAATTCTGGGGTTGTATTTTTTTTCCTTCCCAGATAAATTGTGAAGATCATTTCCAGCATTCTGGTTTCAGCAATTGGCTACTTTTCCTGTTTTCCTTGGTGTAAGCACAGCTTTTATATTCAGATGTTGTAATCTGCCAGATCACATACTGAATTATAGAACAGAGTAAAAGAAAAAATTCTATTTTTAGTTGGTGTCACTTTTCACTTCACTTCTTAAGCACAATGTTGGGGGCTTCTTGGTTATTAGTTTTAAATTACAAGTCAGCCCTGAACATGGCTATTGCTGATCCTTTGTAATAAGGTTAAGAAAAAGTTGCACAATCACAATGAATAAGTGGCTGTAAATAGTCAGACTCAACTCTGAGTCCAAGGACACAGTCTCGTCACTGTGTTAAAAGAGTATGTTCTAACTGACATTCATTTTGTCAAAATGATGTCAAATATAACAGTACAGCAATAGTAAACAGTTGGTACATGAATCCTAATAAAAGGCCGTTCTCAGCATCATTAACCACAGTGAGAATTCAAATTAAATCTCACTAGAAAATTAAATTCAAAAAGAATATCTAAAACTTAAAATAAATAGTAATTCAAAGTTAGGAGAAGATAAAGGGTATCTAGAATTCTCACCTATTGCAAAGGAGTATATAAACACTGCTATAAACACTGAACCTTGTCGGTTATACATGCAGCAATAATCATGTGGTGGCCAGCGATTCTTTTATTACGTTATTATCCAGAACAAAGCAAAAGTCTATGTTTTCAAAGGCTGGTATATTAATACTCATTACAGCTATATCCATAATACACCAAAAGTAAGAACATCTCAAATGTTTAACGGGTAAATAGAATAACCATGGTATGTACCTAAAATTTTAAAAACAATTAAAAAATATAGTTTAATGACCTACTGAGCTATGTAACAAAATAGATAATTTCTAAAGGCATGTTGTATCTAAAAAGCATAGAATACTGAATACGTGTTATTGGTCCCACATATGTGAAATACTAAAACAGACAACTTTGTGATGTCGGGAACAGACCATTCACTCCCAAATGTCAGGGTATAGAGGGACCAGGAGGAAACTGCCTGTCTCTGTGATGGATATGTATTTGGTTGAGGTGAGGAGCAGTGTCGTTCAGACACCTCTAACTAGTGCTTTTACTGGTGGCAAACATACTGGACACATTAACATACTGTGCACCACAAGGTGACCTCTTTTCCCAAACAAGATTTTCAAGTGTTCACTAGCTAACAAAGTATAAACACAAAGAAACCCATCGGCTATGATGAACAGCCCTTTCAGTCATTAAAGTTAGAGGGGAGTTAATATTTTAAATGAGGGATGTAGTGTTTGAATATAACCCAGCTGATCTGAGGCATTATTCAGGCTAACACTTCTGGTTTCCATGATGTCTCCTGTGATATCAATGTGCTAAGCCTTTGGTCAACGTGATAAGTCTTTGTGAGGAAGACAGAAAGGCAAAGGAAGAGGAGGAGGAGAAAAAAGATTATAATACAGAGTAATTAAGGGTTTTCACAGTTATTCACAACATTATGGGGCCCTCTGGAAAAGTCGTAAGACTCTGGACTAAGCAATGCTGGCAAAGAAGCCAGGCAGGAGTGGGTGGTGGCGGCTTTCTTTTGTACACGAGACCCTGAGGTAACACTGAGGCATCAGGTGGGGATCCGATGGGGAACTTGGGTTTGCACATTGAGTCCTCTTCCCGGGGTGTGGGGGTGGCGATGCTTTCTACATGGGAGTTGAAGCAGAAGAAATGGATGCTATTTCTAAGGAAAGAGTAGAGAATATGAGAGCTGGCCAAAGAGCTCTGAAGGGTCAGGAAGAGGGAGAAATGAAAGGTCCAGAAGAGTGGGAAGGGAGTGTCTGACAGTCATGGAAGATAGGGCCTGGCGTTTGAGGGAGTATCCCTGCGCATGCTGCAGGGAAATCAGGAAAGATAAAGATCTGACAGCCCCTTAGAGTCAGACAAGTGCGGTGAATGTGGGAGCAAAGGCTGGGCTGGGTGATAACAGAGTGAGAACTGTGAGCCGCTGGGGAGCTAACGGTGGGGGGCGGGCAGGATCGAGGGGACCACACGTGGGTTTTCACAAATGCTGAAGAGACTGAAGTACAGAAAGGTGAATGGCTGGAGTTTCCTGTAAGCTTCATTGTAACACCCAGACCAACAGACAGGTTTCATCTCTACCTTTAAGAGGTCAGTTACCAAAACCAATTGGTTTATTTTTTTACTTTTTAAATTTTTATTAATTACAGTTTATTCACTTTGTATCCCAGCTGTAGCCCCCTCCCAAACCCACCCTCTTTTTCTCCTATGCCCCTCCCCCAATCCAATCATAGGGGAGATCCTGCTCTCCTTCCATCTGACCCTGGTCTATCAGGTCTCACCAGGACTGGCTTCATTGTCTTTCTCTGTGGACTGGAAAGGCTGCTCTTCCCCTCACCCCTTCAGGTGAAAGTGATCAAAGAGCCAGCCCATGAGTTCATGTCAGAGACAGTCCCTGTTCCTATTATTAGGAAACCCTCTTGGACACTGAGCTGCCATGGACTACTTCTGCGCAGGGGTTCTAGGTTATCTCCATGCATGGTCCTTGTCCAAAACCAATTCTAATATCAAATAGAAAGTCTCTAGAGGCCCAACCTCTTCTACATCTACCATGTTCTTCTACAGTTTAATTTTTCCCATTTCCAAGCACCTCTTTATACCTGGCACTGGACTCATATATGATCTAAAGAATGGGTTTTGTGGCTTGCCTGCCTCTGGGTGGTATGGTGAATATGAACTGCAGACACTTTGCATAAAAAATTTATTTGAAGTGAAAGAAAGAAAAGTCAGCCACCTATCAGAATAATGCTGTTCTTAGAAGGCACATAGATAATAAATTATATTCTCGTAGAAACCTAGCTCCTTTTTGGCACTGCCTGTGCATTTGAGATAACATCACCAGGCCTGCTGTTTCCTGGGTCATGTCCATAGCCATACTGCATTGTCCTTTGCTGGCATTTAAGTTGCCACACTGTGTTGGCTTCAAGATGGCCACTGCAGCTACTGCTGCTTCCCTAAAGTGCACAGTATGCATCAAGAATGACCTTCAGCTTAGATAGTAATACATGCATTTAAAACTCTCAGTGGAAGATTAGGCATGATTTGCTGTCAGGACCCATAATCCCAATATGTATCACTTCTACTAGGTCTCAGTTTTCATCTACCAAGTGAAAGAACATTGTGTATCACCCTACATTTGTGGGTAGTTATAAGTATAAGCCAATCAAAATTCTATTTATACTTTGAAATCACACACATTATCTAGTATAATTTATATGCAGAGGGTTGTTTACTTTGGAAACAAAAGAGAAGTTAATGATTTTTAACTAAATCATGCAGTTAAGGAAATTTCAAGTAACTCAATAATCCTTCATTCTATTAATTTGGCCTAATACTATCTGCCTTAATTTGTATTTGCTCCTTCAGGGTGAGTCCTTAAAAATAATTTTTTTTTATTTAAGACGTTAACTTTTATGTAAACTCCTAATGATTCCCTTAAAACAAAGCAAAAACACAAAACAAAAGAAAAGAAGCAGGCAACAGTTTAATCCAACAATTGTGGATTTAATGTTTAAAACTTACTGTATACATGAAAGTCCCACTTTACTGAAGAGCTTGCCTTGGTTTATTTAGTGTGTACAGATTCAGAGTCTGGCCCAAACATTATTTTGGAATTTTATTATTTATTATCTTAAATAATGCTGCTTGGCAAGATAACTCCTAGAAAATGGCTTTTATGAATCAAAGTTCAGAGAAAATGAGCTTTATTTTATATTAGAACATGAATAATTGGAAAGAAAAGAGCAATGGATAAACTACAAACTAATTTGTAAAAAGAACCAATAGGGGAGATCCAAGATCGCTGCCACGAGAGAACACTGTGTCTGAGGAGTAGGAGAGCAGAAACAACACAGCAACCAGGAGACTGAACTCTGGGACCTAAAACGCCAGCATTGTGAGTGCCAGGTGAGCAGAACGCCTACGGTGAGAAAATCAAGTGGGAAAACCCTAGGGACACCCAGTTATTACCTGGAAAAATCTCCCGGTGACCAGCAGCGCACAGCTCTGATCTGAACGAGCAGCCACACTGTGCGCCCGCACCCGCCATTGTAGACTGGATCACACAGTCTCGCCGGCAGTCTCCGGAGGAACCGGGTGCCGTTTTCACTGAACTGCACACAGCGAGCTCACACTGCACCCGGGTTCTGCTTCAACCCTCGGGGGTGCTGCAGGCTCAGACCGATCACCGGAACCACCCAGACTGAGTGGGTTGGGGGACTGTTTTGACCAGTCCGCACACTGCAGGGGCATGAGCTGAACGCTTCTGCCAGCAAAAACTCAGTCAGTGTGTGAGTCCTCTGACGGGTCCGAGAGGAACCCGAGTTCTGCCTCAACCCACGGGTGTGCGGTGGGTGCGAACCGATCGCTGGAACCACAACAGACTGAGAGGATCCGGGGACCATCTTGACCAGACTGCACACTGAGGGCGAAAGCTGCACGCATCCGCCAGCAAAAACCCCAGTTCAGGTGTCTGTCCATGGGCCAGACAGAGAAGACCTCGGGCACCATTTCAGACAGGCCTGCATACAGCGGATGCACACAAACCCAAACCCACTGTGTGTGCCCCAAATATCATCTCAGACCATGGTGCACAGACCCTGGCACAGAAGGAGGCGCCAAATCTCCATTCCAGGGGAGAGCCCTTAGCAGCAAGCCCAGGGCGGAGTGCACAGGCCCCAGCTGACATCTCAAACCTGGACACTCAGACTCTAGCACAGAGTGAGGAGTAAAGACCCCAGACCAGAGGGGTGACCAGCCTGCAGTGCTCACAGCTTCTAGCACAGACCACGAAGC
>CM053744.1:8114351-8157448 GCA_028658305.1 Pachyuromys duprasi | reverse complement strand
CTGGCTAGATCCCAGGGGAGGACATTGCAGCCAGCCCTGAGGAGACAGGATAAGCTGGAGTTGGATGGAAGGGAAGGAGGTCCTCCCCTGTTGGTGGACTTGGAGGGGGCGGGGAGGAGGGAGATGAGGGAGGGATTGGGAGGATAGGAGGATTGGTGGAGGGAGGGGGCTAAGCCTGGTATTCAAAGTACCTAACCTGTGATTGAGATAGAAATAAATAAATTAAAAAAAAAAAGAACCAATAACAGAACAGTTGGTAGTCTGCCTCTTTGACCATTTTACAAAAAAAAATACTTCAGGCGTGTCCAAAGTCTGAAGAAATGATAGGATGTTCTTAACTCAGTGAAAGTGAACCCAGCTCAAAGGAGAAAGGAAAAGTACATGAGAAGTCACTTTATGAAAACAAGTGTTTGCAACAGTGTCCCTACTAAAAGCATCAGACATCTTACACAGTCGTAAGGATGATGACATCATAACAAAACAATTCTATGATAAGCTTGCTGACTATCAAGCCATCTGAAAACAGTAACTTCATACTACTCTCTGAATGCTGTCCTTTCTAATGATGTCTTATGGGAGGAAATATATATATCCATTTTCCAGAGGGAGATCAAAGTCCCAGAGACATTGCCTTGACTCAGGCTTGTAGAAAGGTGAATTAATAAAAGGATCAAACAGGAATAATCTGGTTCTTTTAAAAGTACCATGGGAACTCCCATGATGAACTTGAAGTATTGTGTTGTATAAATAATCTACCCTACATAAGAAGACAGAGATGAAGTGTGAGCTCATTTTAACACATGAGAAATGTTGGCCTTTCCATAACTCCCAAGGCGCTGACTTGTTCCACAAGGCAGAGACCCAAGAGGGTCTGCAGGGCACAGAGATAATTCCTGAGAATGTGTCTAAGGTCCTAAGCTCTCCCGGTATTCCCCAGGAGATGAACGAGTTCAGTCATTCTATGTAACTGAGGTGAAAGCAAAAAGACCAACTGCTGGGAAAGCCTGCCCTGCTGGAAGTCTGGGAGAAACCACAGTCGACATGGCTGACCACAAATATTAGACAGTGAATGCCAGTGGGTTCTCCTGAAGAGATACAGCTAGTTCCTAGCTGCTCAATGTTTCCAATAAGAAACACACTTTTAAAGGGAACAAAGAAAAGGCAAAAATAATTTTTCATTTAACACAAACCAAAAATGTTTGCAAAAAATATAAATACTATTAATGTTAGAATACATATCTACTTAAGTATAAAGGGATCATGTATAATCCACAAAAAAGAACACTACCTTTTGTAATACTAACATCGAATTAACTCTTAGAAAATAAGGACAATATTAGAACCATAATTGTATTTATATAGAAACAGAGTATAAATCTATTCATCTAGAAATATGCATCTTATGAAAACGGAATGTATTATTCCTTTGAATATATTTGGTTATATAATTGACTACAGAAAAAAGGCCCCGAACAAAAACACTATCATAGAAAGAAAAAAATTTCCCGGCATTACTTTCTTATTGTAAACTAATAAATTAAAATAAGAATTAAAACTCAACTACTGAAAATTAGGTTATATTCAAATTAGCCTAAAATTAAAATAAAAACACAAACTATATAAAAGTGATTTAAAAACCACTTTATATGCATTCCCTGGTAATGGGAACAGGGGCTGTCTCTGACATGAACTCAGTGGCTGGTTCTTTGACTATCTCCCCTTGAGGGTGGGGGCAGCCTTGCTAGGCCACAGAGAAAGACAATGCAGCCAGTCCTGATGAGACCTGATGGGCTAGGGTCAGATGGAAGAGGAGGAGGATCTTCCCTATCAGTGGACTTGGGGAAAGGTCATGAGAGGAGAAGAGGAAAGGATGGAGGGATTGGAAGAGGATGAGGGAGGGGGCTTCAGCTGGGATACAAAGTGAATAAATTGTAATAAATAAAAAAATTAAAAATAAATAAATTAACTAATTACATTTTAAAAATCACTTTACATTAAAATGAATGTGTTATAACGAGCCAAATTCAGGAAAAAAAATCAACACTTTGATTAAAAATGAAAGAAATGATATAACTTTAAGAAGTTACATCATTTTTTAAAAGTATTTTTAAAAAGAATACTCAAACAAACCAGAAGGAAGTAGAAGCCATGAATGAATAAAGATGTGCACAAAGGATTAACACCCATTATAGCTATCATCATAACACATCAAAAGTGGGGACATCCCAAATGTTTAACAGGTAAACAGTATAACCACCATATGTCTCTATAATGGAAAACGACTTAGCAACACAGTAGAATGAACCACTGAGCTGTGTCACAATATGGATAATCTCTAAAAAGCATGTTGTGTCTAGGAAGCCTGACATAATGAATATGTGCTATTGATTGCAAGCTTGTGAAATTGTAGGACAGACAAGTTTGTGGTGTCAGGAAGCAGACACAAGGCTACAGAAGCTATTTAGGGATGGATCTGTGTGAGTGAGGTGAGAAGCGTGGTTATTCAGACATGCATAATTAGTGCATTTTTACAGGTGGCAAGCGTACCGCATGCATTAGCCGACTGCATACTGGATGTGGTGGTTTGAATAGGAATGGCCCCAGAGGCACATAGATTTGAATGCTTGGTTATTAGGGAATGGCGTTACTTGGCAGGGATTAGGAGGTGTGGCCTTGCTGGAGGAAGTGTGTCACTGGGAGTGGGCTTTGGAGTTTCAAGTGTTGAAGCGGGGCTGAGTGTGCGTCTTTCCTTTCCTGGTGCCTGCAAATCCTGCTGTAGCGCTCTCAGCTCCTTCTCCAGCATCGTGTCTGCCCACAATGAGGACAATAACCTGTAAACAAGCCCCAGTTACATGCTTTCCTTTGTAAGAGTCGCCATGGTCACGGTGTCTCCTCACACACAGCAATACAACTGTGACTAGACACTGAGTAACACGGATTTTTTTCAAACAAGATCTTCAAGTGTCTACTACCTAGCACACTTTACAATGCAGCAGAACCCTGGGCTGCGTGTTTTGAGTATGTCTAGTTTATCTTCCTCTTGCCCAGGAGGAACCTAAGACATAACTATACCACAATCTTAAAACTGTACAATTTCAGGTATTCCTCTCTTCTCTCTATATATATCTATTTAAAGACATTCGTTTTTATTTTGTGTATACAAGTGTTTGCCTATGCGCACATGTACCATGTGTGTACCTGATACCTGTGGAGGCTGGAAAAGGGCCTTGGATCCCTGGAATAGGAATCACAAAATGCTAGAAACTGCCATGTGTGTGCTGGGAACTGAACCAAGGTCTTTTGCAAAAAGTGTTCTTGACCGCTGAGCCACCTCCCCAGCCCCTCTACAATTTTTTTTTAAGATGATCAAAATCCTTACATCTCCAAAGTTAGCTATATTAGTATACTAGCTGCTGCGGTTCAAGTAAAATATCAACAAAAGCCTAGAAGTCGACATTTGTTCTCCAAATGTCAATTCTCTCCATATGTGTTTACTTAAATATTTATTGTGCTTGAATTTTTGAAAGAAAAAATGATTAACTTCTGCCATATGACAATATTAAAAAGCCAAAATTAATAAAATAGATAGCATGCTTAGATGAGAGAATTTGAGGGAGCTATGATTAAGAACATATAAGCTTTGCGGACAGATGTCAACAAGCTATGTGAGCTTTCTCTGCCCTGGTCACCTACTCAATGACAGGAACCGTGTTTACATCATAGAGTTGCAGTAGGCTTAGATCACGTGAGGGGTGCTCGGTGCTTGCTTTACACTGGCTCATTATAGTAAAAAGCAGTGTTATCAAAACATTCTTATTTGGAATCTTCATTCTAGAAAACAAAAGAGTGAGTACTCTGTCTAAGTTGTCTTTGTCAACATGGTTTGAGATAGTTTGGGGGACCAAGTAAAGCTTTGGGGCCTTAACAACTAGAAGATGTCATGCTTTCCACTCACTCCACCTAATACACAGTCTAGAGTGAAATGCAGAAGGCTGAATGTCTCAGTTTCTATTTGCAAGCTGCAGCTGAAAATGCAGATGCGGATGTTAAAAGCCTCTTTCTAAGATGTGAGTTCAACCCTTTAACAGATCAGAGGGCTGTCCACTAGAGGGCATTTTCTCTAAAGCCCAAGGCCCAATCACCATAGAGCAAACTGGCCAGAAGACTTTCAGCTAGGAAAGAAGGCACAGTCCTGTAATCTCAGTACTTGGGAGGCTGAGGGAGGAGGCTCACAAGTTAGAGGCTAGACGGGCTACATTTTAAGTTGGAAGATAACTTGAGGTACACAGAAAGACCCTGTTGCCAAAACAAAAATGTACCAAGTTATTTAGGCTCATCTGAATAATACCTCTAGTCAGTTTTAAAAACCAGTTTCAAAGATACATTGATTAGAAACAACCTTAAAACGTCCCAAGATTGAAAATGTAGACGTAAGTTTTTCAACACTGTTGCATTTTAAAATGTGTTCAAAAGTTTGCCTTGCTCTCAAATGTCCCATTTGGTAATAATTTTATTAGACTCAATAAAATCCCTATCCACTATGTCTTAAAGCATTTAAATATGCTGCTTTGAATGTTTTTCTGCAGCCACAGCTGGTGTCAATGTGTTGATAAATGTCATTCAAGGAAGCAAGTCCAAGAACACTCCTGACACTGATATTCTTTCCAAGCCAGGTGTATAGGTCAAATGTCAAGCCGTGCTTGCCAGCAGTGCATAATTAATGGAGACTTAGACAGTTGTATCTCACAGGATGGAGCTAAATAAACATTAAGCAAGCTTTGGAATCTTGCCACTGGTTCTATTGCTGACACAATGACAATAAGTAGTTTATGTGGTGTCCCCTTCTATCTGCCACCAAAGAACACTAAACAAAGCCCTTTACTTAATTACCACTTAAAACTACTTTTTCTTGAATTGCTCTTTAACCCTCATGTCCAAATAAAATCTGGGAAACTAGCAAAGAAGATATTCACATTTTGAGAACTAAGAAAATTGAAGTGACCTATTGGCAGAGAACGGACAGATAAACTCATAACTTCCTTCTGAAGTGTTCCAATCACCTAGACATCAGCACTAATTAAGACCAGCATCTCATTCAGTATTTACACCCCTTTAGTCAGAGACCTAGAGGCAAGACTTAGGTCCATATTTAACAGGGAACAGTGCCATCCTCCTGATGTCTACTGGAGGCCAGTGGGTCATGGGCTATCTTTGGAGCCTTTAACTCTGAAAGATAAAAGGATATCAATTCCAGAGTGTTGTGTGGTGTCTTGTCATCAAATGGTTAATAATGCTGATGCTGTCGATGAGAAAGAGTGAAGCATCTGCATTTTCTTATACATGGCCAGGTCTCAAATATTTTCAGACCATATGTGGATTCAACATGGATTTGATGATAGTTGCTTTTTGATTTCTTGGTTTACTTTTTTTTTTAAGTTGGAAAGAGAAGAGAAAAAGCCAAATGAAAAGGATCACTGCCAGAAAAAAAGCGCTTTAAATTTTCTTTCTTTCCAAATCATTCTTGGGGTTTTTTTGAGTGTATAATTTCCTGATGCTTTTGTTTAGCTTTTCTTAAAGCAGGTATGTAACCGAATAGCTACAAAATGATCTTATAAGTTCATTAAGATTAGATTTAATACATGGTATAACTGCAGTTTATATGCCAACTAAAATAATTTGGATATCAGAGTGAGATAAAAGTGTATTTGTTATCCATATTTTTGTACCCTGAGAAGGTAGAGGGTATACCATTTTAAAATTAGGAGAATGAGAAAGAAAGGAAGAAAGTGGAAGGAAAAATATTACTTGCCAAATATCTGGAATAAAATGATGCCATTTAAAATGGTACCTTCAATGCCATCATATGAACACTTCACGAAACTAAATTCTAAATATGGATGACAAAGTAAAAAAAGAAACATCCTAGTTTTATCCTTTCCACATACAGGACCCAGTGTGTCTAAATAGTAAGCAACCAAGAAATTAGGTAAAGCTCTAGTTGTAAAAGTAGCAATGAGAACAAAATGAAAACTCTTACTAAGAGAAGAATAAAGACATGAGTAAAATGAAGATGACATTACATAAATAAGTAAAATGAAGATGACAGAGGCTGCCTCATACAACAACCACTGCATCTTCTCATCTCCCTTCTATGGTCTCATGAGAAGTTCTCTATTATTAGCAGACAGAGGAAGGGAAGAGCGTGTCCTCAGTCACAGATGTTCTAAATGATATGCACAAACCACCCACAGGTGGACAGCTGCAGCAGTACAGTCCCTTCAGGAACATCCCAGGAAAACAATCCTGAAGAGAAATCCTCCCAGGAAGCTGTCTAGGCAACACATCCACTTATGTCCTTTGCTTAAGAAGAAAATGATCAGACGTCTGCTTGTATTCTAATATATGAGCTGTGGCCATGGCCCTGGCTTAATCAGAGGATGAGGGAAAACATATGATAGAAATGATAATGAGGAAATCTGAGGAACTAGGTATGTGAATTTATTGAGCTTTATTGTCTGAGTCAAAAAATCTACATGAAAACATTTATTTTCTATATGAATGCCCACTAAGGGATGACATCATCAGACAGGGACATGGAAGAGTGGTCCAATATGTGGGATTTGTCACTTTCCTTCCACTTCAACCAGTCTTTACCAATGAAATCAGGAACATGGTGGCAGCGATATTGGCCATGCATAGTCTTAGCAACTGATTCTGCTCAGAAATACTGTACGGAGGGTGGCTACTGCTGAGTAATCATTCTGTTGGCAGCACAGACCAGTGCTCAGTCGCCAAATGGATATCAGCAGGGGCCATCAGCTAGCTCTTAAATGGCAGATTGATTATGTCAAATTTCTTCCATCATGGATATGAATGTGCTTCTCCTACCTGCAGTGGTTCTGCCAAAGCTGCCATCCATGGCTCAAAGAGTGCCATGTTATTCCACATGGCACTGCTTGTCACCAAAGAAGTCACTCCATAGACAAAGAAGTGCAGCAACGGTCCCCGACCTGGGGAAGTCACTGATCTTGCCTTGTCCTCTGCCATCTTAAAGTACTCGCTTGACAGGGTGGCTTAGTGGAATGGCCTTTTGAACATGCAACCACAGTATCAGCAACATTGGCAATGTTATCCAAAGGGCTGTGCATGCTCTAAATGAATGTCCAGTACATGATGGGGTTCCTCCTATAGCCATGATTAATGAACCACACATCAAGGAGAAATAGGGGTGCTAATACACTTCCTTGCTTCTAGGGATCCACGAGCAAAGATTTTCCTTCTGTTTTTACAACCTTATGTTCTGGGGGTTTCATAGTGATCATTCAGGGAGGAAGAAAGATTCTGCCTGAGGAGGAAAAAAAATCAATGACTAAAATGACCCGAAAGCTAAGTCTACTACTGGAAATCCGAAATTCCTTGTGTCTGTAATCAACAGAGCATAGAACTGAGATACTATCCTTACTCTAGGGTTTATTGATCTTGGCTACTCAGAGGAGCCTTAACTGTTGCTTAATAAAGAAGAGGGACCAGCATGCAAGAGGCCCTCGGGTATTTCTCAGTGTTCCTACGACTAATATGAAAATAAGAACACTCCAGTCTGATCCAGGATTAGTAATGTGTCAGTCTCTTTAAAAGATTTGGTTCACTTCTTGTAAAGAACTATAGCCAGCAGAGGTCCTTGCCAAAGACAAAGGGAATACAGAATGAGAAGTGAAAACAAAGTCCCAAGTTACCTGCAGCAGCCGCATGGCTGGCAATAGAAGCAAGCACTGTCCTCGTCATCTGTGTTTCTGATGTTTTCGATGCATGGAACGCAAACCACTCCAGCCTGGATTTTTTGGTTGAATTTAAACATATTTATAACAAAAGCAGGAGATATAAACATCGAATATTGTTTCATTCTTTTTCTCTTAACCAACCCTTTTTTATTTTATACCATAATATTTAAATAATAATTTCATAGCATAGTATTTGAGTTAGAGCTATCAAGAAGAAAAATGAACATCAGTGAAGGACTTAACCATCTTTTTAACTCTGAAGTTTGAATGGAATAGAAGCTCTTTCCACTTCTCTCTTCCCCTCTCCCTCTCCCCCTCTCTTCCATTTTCTCTCTTCCATTCATTCTCTCTGTCTCTCTCTCTCTCCCTCCCCCTCCTCTCTTCTTCTTTGCTTTCCCCTTCCGCCTCACCCTCTCCTCTTTCTTCTGCTTCCTAACTAAATTGGACATCGTCTTTTACCTTTAGTCTGAATGGGACTGTATACCACCATCTGTCCTGATCATGAGCCTCTGTTCTCAAGCTGGATCTCACAGCAATGTCCCCTGGCTCTACGGCTTCTAACTTACACTATAACTGTGTGATCAGATATCCTCTGAGTCCCTGAGTTTCTGTGACCCCTGAGTTGGTCACATAACTTTATAAAATCTATAGTCTTGCGAACTAGTCTCTCATATCTATCTATCTGTCTACCTCTGTTAATCCCCTACCTGTCATATTAGTTTTATTCATCTGGAGAATCTTTACTAATGTAGATTTATGAGGTATTGAGAATGTTAAAACTGTGCTTTTAAAACATGAGAATAGGGGCCTGGAGAGATGGCTCAGTGGTTAAGAGGACTGACTGCTCTTTCAGAGGACCAGGGTTCAATTCCCAGCAACCACATGGCAGCTTACAACTGTCTGTTAACTTCAGAAGCTGTCACTCTCACATAGACCTACATGCAGGCAAGACACCACTGCACATAAAATAATAAAATTCTTTTTAAAAAGTCCTTAAAAAACATGAGAATAAATCCAGTAAACTTTCTTACTATCTGCAGAAACATTCACTGAAAAAAAAAAGAGAAAAAACAGATATCAGGGTTTATTTTAGTTGGGCTTAAAAATAATCCACAAATTCATGAAATACAGCATTTGATGATGAAAAAAATCAAATACAATTGTCAGTCAAAATGACAACTGCAGGCAGGCTTAAGTAAAGTATAAAAGATTTTCACATCACATTATTAAATCTATTATACATTGTCTTCAAGACATATCATAAATTTTCTTAGTAGTCAATTGGGTAATAGCATATTCAAAAGACAAGAGAAAGAGAGAGGGGGAACAGGTGGACAGACAGGAAAATAAAGAAGGGAAAGAGGGGAAAGCAGGGAAGGAGGAGGAAGCAAAGAAGAAGAGAGGGAGCAAAAAAAAAAAAAGGAAGGAGTTATAGAGCAAAGATTATAATCTACCAGCAGAGAGAGAACTGAAATTAAGAACAGAAAGACATTTCACAGCACCAAGGATAATCCACAATAAATACACAACAATTAGAATTCTATAAATCACAAGTTAGTCAAAGAAACACAAAGAGGAATGTGTACCTAGTAACAGAAGAAAACTTTATTCACTTAGGACAAGCCCTCAAGAGGGAAACACATCTTGCTTAAATGCTTATGAAATAGTCAGAAATACCGCAACCCTTCATTAATACATTCAAAAACAGAAGGTATTTGGATAACATTTTCTGCTTATTATGAAATACTAGAAACCAAAATAAAAACAGAGAAAAATCCCAGTATCTCTTGATGAAAACAGTCTACCTTCAATACTCTTTACATCTAAGACATAAATACAAAACTAAAGCCACTGAACACCTAAAAAGCCAACATTCAGAAAACTACTGACAGCTAAAAAGAAAAGAAAAAAAAAAACTACCAAGACCAAGCATAGCTTTCAACGTTTGACTGTAAACATCTAACAATTAAGAATAAATTAATTCAACATTCTACTTAAAAAGTTAGAAAATAAACAAAACAAAATAAACAAGGATGAAGGAAGGAAACAATAAAGATAAAAGGACTGAATAAATGGAAGCATGAACTGAAAGCTGATGCTTTGTAAAGTGTCAATTAAGCAGATGAGATGCTAGCCAACTTCATCAAGAAAAGATGAATAATGTGCTAATAAACCTAGAATTGATAAACAAAGAACCACAGGTTGAGAAAAGAGTCTTACAAAATTGGACTACTTTCTTTCTGGAGACTACTGACACTGACCCCATCATGGTCAAGGCCATAGGTTCAATTTCCAGTACTGATAAAATATAGTACTTGTTTTATACACACATATGCACACGCACACACACACACAATTTACATAGAAGAAAGAAAGTCATTAAAGAGCTAAGATTCTATTCTAAGTAAGGAGCTTAGGCTCTGTTGACCATGTCTAATGTAATAATTATAATAAATTATATTTAAAAAGAAAATGAAAACATTTTGAAAGATAAATTCATCAAGGAGCTTTGCCCACCTTCCTTAGCCCAAACAAAAGAGAAAGGCCTTTAGTAAGGGGACCCTACAAGACCTTTGAAGAGCAGTTCCTCTTTCCTAAAGTTATATTATTTCAGTTCCCAAATCAGTATTATATTTCAGGAATAAACAAGAGAGCAAACCTATTCAGCAACAAGTCATCAAAGTTCCTTTAATACTATGATTTAACAGTGTGCCAAAAAGTACTAGACAGTGCAATTATACAAGACAAAGAGACTGGAAATGTAAAAATTAACAGAGTAGCAAGGTTATCAATATATCCAGAACATGTTGACTAGACTTGAAAACTCAAGGAGATCAGGTTGCAGTACTAATACAAACCCAAACTTCAGCAAACCAGCAAGAGACAGAATTAATACTCAGGACTCCTTACACATAATTAATATTATTGCAAATGGAATAGGAGGTAAGATCCTATTCTAAGTAAATAGAGTAGGGACCTGTTGACCAAGTCTAATATAAAAATTATAATAAATTATATTATAAAATGTTTAAAACATTTTGAAAGATAAAGAAAGGATCAGTGGGCAAATAGAAGTATATTTTTGATGAAAGGTTCAACATAATAAAGATGTTTGTTCTATGATTCATTTATAAAATTAGTATGATTTAATTAATAATTAATTTTGAGGGCTTTTTCTTCTAGAACTAGATCAGAGGATTTTCAATTTCATTTGGAATAGAAACAAAAAGGATTCAAGAAATCCCAGAAAAAGGAGAGCACTGAAGGAAAATTTTCTTCCATAACTAATAAAACATTGACATAAAGACGGCCAGAGAGAAAGCACAACAGAGCGTATAACCAGGCAGAGACCTGAGGTCAGCAGAACTTTATGATTAGTAAGTGTAATATTATAAATCAGTGAGCATATGCGATGTTACAGTGAATCATACATCTTCTCAGAGATGAACCAGGAGACCATGTGGAGAAAAAAATATTGATCTTTGTCAGTCATTACAATTCAAGATAAGTCCCAAATGAGTTAAGAACTCACTCTACAAATAACAACACCTAGAATTAAATAACTTCTGCATGTGATTCATTAAAGTACTGTCTGCTGCTAGCAACAACATACTGGAAGTGACTTAAATGCTGATCAATGATAACTAGACAAGGGTACACATTGTGTGTCTAGAAAATGAGATGTTAGAAGTAGAAGAACAACAAAAGAACAATTTTATCAGTACATCATACTGATAAAATATATAGAATAGAACATATAGAATAAAATAGAATAGCTCCAAGCGACACTGAATAAAAGAGTGAAAGGTGGTAATACATTTGGTTAGCATTATCTGTAATTTTAAGAGGCAAGAAAGACAACCAATATACCTTATTAATATTTATATAAACACTAGTTCATTTTATATTAGTTTTTTTTTTAATACACTCTGACCCTTGCTCAGATATAGCCCATGGTAGCTCATTATCAAAGTGGGTTCCCTAGTAAGGGGAACAGGGACTACTTCTGACATGAACTCAATGTCAGGCTCTTTGACCTCCCCCACTCCACCCTTGAGGGAGGAGCAGCCCTGCTAGGCCACAGGGGAGGACTTTACAGCCAGGCCTGAAGATACCTGATAAGCTAGGGTCAGATGAAAGGGGAGGAGGTCCTCCCCTATCAGTGGACTTGGAAAGGGGCAGGGAGAAGAGGGAGGGTGGGGTTGGGAGGGAATGAGGGAGTGGGATACAAGTTAATAAACTGTAACTAATATTAAAAAATTATAAGAGAAAAAATAAAAATAAATAAATAAGCACATTCTGTAGTCCTGACTGGCCTTGAACTGGAAGCAATCCTCCTGTCTGAGCCTCCAAGTACTGGAATTATAAGCATGTGCCATGACACTTAGATTAAACACAAATTCTTATCAAGAATAAATATAAAAATAAACAACTGTCTGTCATTGGAGAGTTATGGGTGTTAGAAATGTTGAGAAAGATTTTGGGTTCTATGCCTTTTTTGTACTTATCAATATTTAAAACAAGCAAATGAATGCCTGTTTCAAAAGTGAATAGTATTTTAAAGGACAAAAGTGCTAATGTAACTAAACATAATTAAAGCTAACATAACATAGCAAAATGAGAAAAATAAGGTCTATAAAAGACAATCTGTCAATAAGCAGGGATGAATTCATTTGTTGATAAATTTGTCCATAATTCTTTTGATACTTAAGTGTTGCTTTAGTAGGAAAAGACGTTCCTGATCTCTGCAGCCTTGGTCAAAGTCCCTGCTGTACACATAATTACACATCCACCCTGTACTCTCTCAGAGAAGCTATCAATTAAATAATCCCAAGGATGTGTTCCTTGACCTTCCTTCCTGGAACGGCGGCAGACAGACCTGCTATCTTCACTTCCATAAGTACAATTCCATGCATCTACACAAGGCAGTATTCGCCACAGTGACTGAGGGAGTTGGTATAATTTAATATCTCGGTATGTCTTTTCCAAGACGGTCAAAATAGCTCTGGTCCTTTCCCTGCCACATTGCTACTTAGGAGAGACTGAAAACTATACTCTCTGATCTTTACACAATGCCCCACACCCCTCACATATACCTATTTAGAGAAATTGGCTGTCTAGTGACAAGCTATACCAGTGGTTCTTAACCTCTGGATTGCAACCCCTTGGGGCTCAAATGACCTTTTCACATCACAAAACATAGATACTTGTGTTACAAATCCTAACAGTAGCTAAGTTACAGAAGTAGCAACAAAAATTATTTTAGAGAACTGGGTGTGGTGGCACACACCTTTAATTCCAGCACTCAGGGAGGAAAAGACAGGTGGATTACTGTGAGTTCGAGGCCAACCTAGTCTACAAAGTGAGTCTAGGACAGACAAGACTACACAGAAAAACCCTGTCTCAAAAAAAATAGTTTATGGTTGGGGGTCACCACAACATAAGGAACTATATTATAGGGTCACAACATTAGGAAGGTTGAGAACCACTGGGTTACAGGCAAACGACTTCTGGTAGCTTGAAAAATGGATGCCATCCTCTTGAACACTCCCTCATATCCATTCTGGGAAAACACCATGTCCTGATGAAGCTTCAGCTAGAATAATGACCATTTTACTCTCTGCATTACATTTTCTTCTCTTGGATCTTAGATAGTGAGACTTCAAGCCTTGGTTTTACTCTCTAGGTTTTAGCTGCAACTTCTACTTCATGTCCCTCATGAAGAAGTTGCATGTATGCCATGTGTTTTCTTTTCTGTGGCCTGGAATGTGTATACAACACAGTTGAAGACAAAAGTAGCAACTCCTTAGACCCAGAGAGAAAAGCCATGTAAAGAAGATGGCAGAGTTTCCCCATCAGCCTTGGCACTTGGATGACTTTGTGAAGAATGATCCCAATACTCATGTTTGAACTGTTAAATGATCCATAAAGAAACTTCTAAAGCTTGTAAGCCCCTGTATTTGGAGTTGCCTATAAAAACAATAAAACAATAGATTGGCTAGACTTAATCTTCAGTGATACCAACACATTTTGGTGAGTTTCTTAGTTAAAAAAAATCAGCTTATTTCAACCCACTAGAGGACGAACATTTGGAGGGCGGAGAGAACACTGTTGGATTAAATATCGTCAGGAGCAGTGTAGACAGAAGAGCACCCAGCTTGCTATAGACTTCTAGGAGAAATGTTACCATTAGCAAGACCCCAAAGAGATCTCTCTCTCAGAATCACCTAACACCCAAGGTCAGATGCTGTTTGTGGATCTGTAACAGGGCTGTAGAGCTAGCCACAGAGCTAGACTCACCCCAGTCTCTGTTGGACAAGCCAGGGTGGTCATGGCCACATCAGGATAGATGCCAGCTGTACAGGGCCAGGACTGGTTCTGACTGTGCTGCAATGATGCTCTTAGCTCTCTCCTTCCTGGTATTGATGTCTGTTGTCAAGACACTCGTGTTTCAGTCTTTGGGGGGGGGGGGAGGTTCACTGCTCTCATCTACTCTTGGTAACATTACTGAATTCACTCCTTAATGAACTCGTAGAAATGTGATCTTTCAAATATTTTCATTACAGGTTTAGTAGAATAAAATAAAAATAATAAAATAAAATAAAGCAGTGCCATTTCCAGTAACAGAAGGGTCATGCCTAATTCCAGAAATGTCTCTGAAAACAAGAGTGACATAAGGCACGAACTTAAGTAATAGATTGGCAAGCAATCAAGATGGATTGGTTTCCCTATGAATGTTCTGTGCGAACTGAACGGAAACTAAATCTTCCAGCCATAAATGCTAAGATTTGCTATTTTCTTCCTGTTAGTTTAAACTCATGAGCACATGAGAAGCACGTGCCTTCATAAAGAAAAAGAGACCAGGCTGAATCGCTCTGCTTATTTATAATGCTGGAATATTATTTCACCTTCTTTCCAAAATTTTACTTATTTTAATCCAATTCTGCCAGTGGTTTTCAAAATTTGCCTCGAGGGTACTCAGTAATAGATCAAATTATGCCACATTCACAGATTTTCACATTATCCACAGTTTGAAAATTGTTCTTCAAGTCTTTCCATAGTCTGTTATAACCTTACCTGTCATGTTTCCAACACAAGATGCTGCCTTTGATCATCCCCGTGACTAGTTAGCGCCAAGATAACCTTTTACAGAATGAAAAGTTACATTTTTAATAGTTTTTATTTCTAAAATTATATGAGCTATTTTGAAATCTATTTTCTTTCTATAGCATTGAAAATCACATGACATTATACCATTTTCTAATATCTATGTCTACAGAAAATTTCTGTACATACAAGAAAATCGACTTTTTATGATATTTGGGATTACATTAAATCTATAGGTCAGATTACATGTACATTAAGTCTATAGGGCAGGGCGTTGTCGTTCCTGCTCCGATGGAAACGTATCCTGGGACTTGGGAGTCCAGGAACCACGCAGCTATGAGGTGCAACAGTGTCCCAACGGAAGTGCATGCTGAGACTCGGAAGCCCAGGAACCACACAGCTCTGAGAGGAAGCCTCCTCAGCAGAGGCTTTGCAGCCCTGAGGGAGGTTATCCTCAGCGGAGCTCCAGTGCTAGTGTGTGGCAGCTCCCAGGGGCCGGTACCCCCCAGCTGAGCTGAGGAGCACAGGAGCTTCGGCCTGTTCTTTGTTTCTTCTTTTCTTTATTTCTTGGCTTCTTCCAATGAGAGTCACACCAGGCAGCAAAGCTCATAAAGAGATTTATTGGGTGGGATGAATCCAGGGGTTAGAGGGACAAATTCAGTGTTGTCTGCCTCTGCTCCCGGGAGAAGATAGCAAGGAACTGAGCAGCAGGCAGGCCTTAAATAGGATTTCTTAGGGGGGCGGGGGCTTTCCAGGGCAGAGATTTCCAGGATGAGGATTGGTGGGATTTCAAGTCCTGAGCTTGGGGGAGCTCAGGGATTGGTGGGTTTTCCTGTTCAGGGATTGGAGGATTCTTCTTGCAAGGTAGGGGCTGGGAATGACAGTTACAGCCCTTAGAAAATGACCATAAGGGCTTTAGGGATGTCTGAGGGTTGGGGCTTGACCACTTTCCTGCCCTGAGGGAGTCAGGGTGAAAAGGTGAAATCACTGGCTCCTCAAGCTGTTCTTTAATTTTTCTCAACCCTGTTACACAGCTCTCAACAAGCGGGACTTCTAGCCTTGCTAGATCCATCCTGGAAAACCTCACATCACTGCTGTAAATGATAATTTAAACTACGTACCTGCCAGAGTACAGTCCAAGAATGGAGTCATGAGAGGAGAATTTTGAGTGCTTGTGACAAAACTCCAGGAATCCAAGAGTCTTGTGACCTCCGTGTCTTCACACACGTAGAATTGTCCTTGGATTGTGCTGTCCTACTCCTCCCAGGTGTGGTGGATAGGAGTGAGTTTAATTCAGGTTATTATTCTTCCTTACATCTGGCTATTGTTATGTGTTTATTCGCCTCTACGGAAAAATGTGGCTTCGCTGCATGAGGCTTGTCCACCGTGCGCAGCCTCTTCTTGTGACGGCCCACTTTACATACCTGACTCTTCTTAACCCGGTCCCCCCTCCCCCCGAGTATGAATTCTCTGATGCGCTGAGTAAAGTTGACTATCGCGTAAGACTTCAGTCCATCTCATTTTTAGGCTCCGTTCTCCCAGGCCCCACCCCATCTAGAGCAGGAAACACATCGCAGCTTTATAGATCTTTCTAGTATATCAAAAGCAATGTCAAGTACGTGGACCTTGTACTCTATGGCCCCGCTGAATTTACTAGTTCTACGAAGAACTTTTTAAAATTTTTATTAATTATACTTCATTCACTTTGTATCCCTCCATAAACCCCTCCCTCCTCCCTTCCCAACCCTATCTTTCCTCCCGCTTCTCCATGCATGCCCCTCCCCAAGTCCGCTGATAGGGGAGGTCTTCCTCTCCTTCCTTCTGATCCTAGTCTATTAGGCCTCATCAGGAGTGGCTGCATTGTCTTACTCTGTGGCCTGGTAAGGCTGCTCCCGCCTCAGGATCAAAGAGCAGGCCAATCAGTTCATGTCAGAGGCAGTCCCTGTTCCCATTACTATGGAACCCACTTAGACACTGAACTGCCATGGGCTACATCTGTGCAGGGGTTCTAGGTTTTCTCCATGCATGCTACTTGGTTGGAGTATGAATCTCAGGAAAGACCCTGTGCTCAGATTTTTTGGTTCTGTTGCTCTCCTTGTGGAGTTCCTGTCCGCTCCAGATCTTACTTTTTCCCACATCTTTCATAAGATTCCCTGCACTCTGCCCAACGGTTGGCCATAAGTCTCAGCATCTGCTTTGATAGTTTTCAGGGCAGAGACTTTCAGAGCCCCTCTGTGGCAGGCTCCTAACTTGTTTCCTGTTTTCTTCTTCTTCTGATGTCCATCCTTTTGGCCTTTCTGGCTGAGGATTGAGCATTTTAGCCAGAGTCCTCCTTCTTGATTAGTTTCTTTAGGTATACAGATTTTAGTAGGTTTATCCTATATTTTATGTCTATATGAGTACCGTGTGAGTCTTTCTGCTTCTGGGATAGCTCACTCAGGATGATCTTTTCTGGTTCCCACCATTTACCTGCAAATTTCATGATTTCCTTGTTTTTTATTGCTGAGTAGTATTCCATTGTGTAGATGTACCACCATTTCTGTATCCATTCCTCAGCTGAGGGGCATCTGGGCTGTTTCCAGCTTCTGGCTATTACAAATAAAGCTGCTACAAACATGGTTGAGGAGTGATGAAGATTCTGAAGAATTTGCTAGGTAGGTGATCATGCCATCTGAAAAAGTGGTTTGGGTCTATATGTGCTTCACTCTTTTGCCTTATTTGGAAGCTGGAACATTTTAACTCAATGTTTTGAAGCAGTGGGAAAGTGTATATCACTTCTTTTATATCAAAGGAAATTCATTTCTGTATGTAGAGGCAGGATATTTAGAGCTTACCTCAGCCCATCTTTGACCTCCTGAGCTCTGTCCCTGTTCATCCACCACACTCACCTGAATTTCCCTCACAGCCTTTCCTACTGGGAACTCAGATAGTAAGCTGGGGCAGAGACAGGCTCCTTTTGCTTATTTTGTGTCTCTCAGTGATCATTGTTCTTTGTTGCCTTCAGAGTCTTCAAATCTTTCCCATGTTTTGTTGATATCTTTTAGTGACATTCAATTCACTTGGGGAGAAAGAAATGAGAAAGGCGACCACGCTCTTTATAGGATCAGCATATATTCAGTCACTCTCACGTAGACTCTATAGTTTTAGCAACGGGTTGGTTTGTTTGTTTCTTTAAGTTTGACAACCCAACCTGTCTTTGCAGGGAATACTTTAGTGCTACTTCTCTGTAGCATTGCAGTTAAAGAATTACATCCTTTAGAATGCCCCTTACTTCATACCATTCCTTTACTATTTGCTCTCTATTTTTAGCACAAACTAGCCCCTGTCTGCACTGTGAAGTACTCAATAACATAGGGGACTGTTATTACCTTCAGACCTTATCTAGAAACTTAGCACATGCTTCCATTTATTTTACCTCTTTGCAAAGCTTTAATATTACTTCCTCTCTTCTGTTTCTTGTTTCTCTGCTCGCTTGCTCTTTCTCACACACATACTACCTCTCTCCCTCCCTCTCTTCCTCTCTCCATCTTGGCATTAGGACAGAGTCTCACTATGCAGAAGGCTTGACCAGCCTAGGACTCATTATGTATCCCTGACTGGCCTAAAACTCATACAGATCTCCCTGCCTCTGCCTCCTAAGTCTTGGAATTAAAGGTGTGCACCATTATACTTAGGTCAGATCCTAACTTTAACTACCTGTATGAGAAACCATTCACTATATTTGTTTTACATCTAGCTGCTCAACTGTATTACTGGTTCCAATTATTTTCTAGCTCCTCTTATTTTTTTAAGACTTTAAAATTTTTTGTTGCTATTCAATTTGTTTGTTTGTCCAGTTGGTTTTTCAAGACAGGATTTTTCTATGTAGCTCTGGCTGTCCTGAAACTCACCTTATAGCCTTAAGCTCAGAGAATTGCCTGCCAGGACTAAAGGTATGTGCTACCACTACCCGCCTGGACCTTGAAATTATTTTAATTTTGTGTATGTAAATATTTTAGTTTGTATGTATGTAAATGCTTTAATTCGTGTGTATGTGTATGTATATATGACTGCATGTGTGTAGAAGTCAGAAGAGGGCGTCAGAGCTTCTCGAGATACAGACTCCAGCTAGTCTGGTGAGATGCCCAGATGGTCATGGGCATACATGTGCTCAGATCCAGAGCCAACTCCCCAGCCCTGTTTTCTGGCCTCTTAATCTGCTTCCGACTGAACCTTGTGCCTGCCCAAAATTTATACTGAAACTGTAACCTCCAGCATGGCATTTGGTGGTGGAGTCTCAGGAAGGTATTTAGGATTAAATGAGGTCAACAAAATAGAGATTAAAAAGAATAACAACAAGCTCCTTATGGATCACAAAATCACTTGCTGTCTCCCTCTACTCTGCGCCACATGAAAATAGTGAGAATCCAGCCATCCGGAATTCAGCAGGAGACCCTCAGCAGCACCTCACCATGTTGGCACCCAAGTCTTGAGCTTCTAGCTGGAAAAGGCAGAAAACTGTATTTGTGCTGTTTACAAGAATGCTGGTCTATCGTATGTGATCTACTAGCCTGACCTAAGAGCCCAGTTTAGGACTCTTGAGCAGAGAACCCAGTCAATAACGAGAGTTTCTATCTTGCCCCCAGTCTTTGCGTTTAATTTACTTCTCATCTCATTTGCATTGTTGATGACCCCAGAATAGTACTATTTCAACCCTCAGAAAGACTGCACTGTGCTACCACGAGCCAGTCAATGGACACAGAGCACTGAGGGCGGAGTATGGTTGCATATTTTACAGCTTTAATCACCTGTGCCATTCAACCATGGCCTGAAAATGTTAAATGGAAAATTGCACGGGTGATATATAGGTTCTAAATAACTATTATCACAATATATTGTTATAATTGTCCTATTTTTATGATTGATTATTGTGAGCCTCCTAACATTCCTAATTAATAAATTACCCTTCCTTGTAGGTGAGCATGGACTTCAGTACAGTCAACAGTTTGAGGCAGCGCAGACACCTTGGAGACTGCCTACCCAGACCAGCATCTGTTAGACAGGTTGGCACTTTTCTCGTTTACATACATGTTCCGTCCAAACCCCTGCATGCTCACTGTGGTCTCTCAGGAGTCAGACTTCTGTGAGAGGTATCTCAACACAAGTTCCTATAACTGCCATAGCAGGGCACAGTAGGGGTCTCCACCCCAAGGCAATGTATGATCTAAACAGAGCCACATGTCACTTGGGAGTGGAACAAGCGCATGTCACTGCATTAAATGCTAATGTCATGCGGGTGTAAGATGACAGTTCCATCAAAGGTCAGGGGGCTCACATATGAGATACTCTAAATACTTTTTTCGTTGTGCCTTGGTCCTTATTTTAATGAAAATGTCTGTAGGCTTTAGTAATAGGCCTATGTCTTGGTTTGGTAGCTGGTTTTTGCAAAATTCCTTAGAATTATGCCCTGCAGGTTTATTTCTCATTACCATGAGTTTTTACAAGGGGAAATGGTGAATTTCACCTGCTAGTGTCTGTGGAAACAAACACTCATTTTTTTTCCCTCTTTTAACTGATTACTTATGTATTGTCCATTGCTTTTTATTAGCGGGTTTTCACCTATCACAGAAAAGCTCATGAAATCACTGCTTGCAATATTGTTCACATGTTCTGAGCTTGACTCAGCTCATCAATGGTTTTATAATTTTTGTGATGCGTTTTGCATGTGCTAGGTACCTTCTGTCCAGCTGCACCCCAGCCTTTTACAACACTGTTTCCATTGCCGTAACTGAGACCCCAGTTTGATATTTTTGCTGATCTAGAGAATATTTTGACGATATTTTAATGATCTAGAGAATTTAGCCAAGAAAAACTTCTGAGTTTAGCATCTCTAAGATATTTTTCTATAGCTGCTGGCTTGCTTAGGTTTCTGTCTTTTTATTAAGTTGATTTGGGTTAACTTAAACCAGTAGTTCTCAACCTGTGGTCTGCGACCCACTTTGGGGTTGCATATTAAATATCCTGTATATCAGATATTTATATTACAATTCATAACTGTAGCAAAATTACAGTTATGAAGTAGCAAAAAATAATTTTATGGTTGTGGGTCACCACAACATAAGTAATTGTAATTAAAGGGTAACAGCATTAGGAAGGTTGAGAGCCACTCTGCCTCTGTAAAAATATATCTTTATCATTCACAGTATTTTCAATGCTATTCTTTATTTTTCATCCAGTCTGACTTCTTAAACATTTATCTTTATAATTAGAATATTAGATGAACTGGCTCTTGATAACAGTTATTAATTCTTATTTATTTTGTTCTTATTCTTAAATTTCTACTTTCTATGCCTTTATTGAAATGTCAAATTTATGGACTTTTTCTTAGTTTCTTAAGACAAATATTTAGTTTAAGTTCAGTTGCTTTCATTTTATCTACTATCTATAAGGTATCCTTAATCACAATTTATATCTAATATCTAAAATGTGTGTGTGTTTGAACCAAAATTTTAGAAGATATTTGTACAAAAGGAGACAACATACGCTTCGTGTGGCCTAAATTGCTCAGTTTATGATGGTGGTTTTTTTGTGCTCTGATACTTTTGATGAGGAAATAAAAATGTTTATTTCTTGTTTACTTCTCCAGTTTGAATCTCGCATACCCAGAATGCACCCTTCCCATCTCTGCTAAGTCTAGTTCAAGGTCAATTCGCCAAAAATCAACTAAAGAAAGCCAATTTTCCACAACACCAAATTGCCAATTTTTCTTATTCCTTTGAACTATTTATAAAGTTTACAACAATTCACATTGAATAGGATAGTTTTAATAGCTTTTAAAGATTTATGTAAATGTTTAGTTGACTCGTTTTCATAACGGCCTTTTAGGGAATGTTTATCTCGTCTCTACCCCGCTTTGAGCTGCTGTAGCTGAAAGGACAGAGACAATCGATGGAGGGGAGCTCTCTTTCACAGGGATCGGATACAGAGGAGGGCCAGCGAGAGTTGCTGATTCCAGAGAGAAAGAAGCCTTGGCTGGTGGAAACCGCTGCATACACGGGACCGATATCCACAAAAGTACGCTCTCAAGTCTAACGACTTCACACAAACAGATCCTTTTTGGAAGCAAAAGGCCTCCTCATGTCTTCCTCCCTCTGTTCCCCAGACCCTATGGCCCAAGTCTTCCCCTCTCCCTAGGCTCTGCCTCCTCCAAGAGCTGTGCTGGGTGCTGACTGCTCCTTCCTGGGATCACCCTCTCTACTCCATCCGGGACAGGAAGCAAGGAGCTGGAGCAGAGCCAAGCCCACTATTCCTTCAAGCCTATTGTGATAGAGTACAAACAAAAACCAGTGCATAGAAGCTAAACAATAAAGTGTGCCTAGTAAATTCAAAGAAGTAGGTCTACAGTGAATTAGACTCTTGTCCTCCAAGACATGTGACTACTTTTTTTTTTTTTTTTTTGAAAACCCTTTTCCAAGTCTCAGCTGAGTTTCTGGCTTGTTCCTCTGGAATCCCGGGTGAGGCTTTTCACACCACATCTGAGTGGCCGAGAAGAGACTGAAAGGTAGCATAAGGGCTCCCATTTCTACACAGTTCATTCGACAACTGCTGAAATTAAGTTTTCTTCATTGTATAAATACGAATTTAACGGAGAAGTGTGACCTCATTCTGAGTTGGCACTGTACACTGACCAGGCTGCTGGCAGTGGAGGTTAAATAAAACCCAGCCCTTACCCAGAACACGCTATCCAGAACCACTAAGGCCTGGCTCTGAGATTCCTTCAGGTAACAAGTCTTAAGCACAGCCACAGCTAACATTAGGAACAGCAGCAACAAATGCTAAAGCGGAATCAGCGATGCATGCTGGTCCCTCATCCTGTCCCTGTGTTTGTGTCATGTGATGCCCATTCTACCAACTGACCTATCCTCCCAGCGAAACCTCTGTTTCTTTAGAGCAAGTATATGTGTTACACATCACTGTGACATAGTGGGCTATGTGTGTTTGGGGGTTGCTTCTCCCCCACCTTCACAACTCCTCTTCTCCCCTTGCAGCCCTCCCTATTCCTCTTTCAAGCACTGTGTGTCCTGTTGCCCATCCCTTATCCTGCCTCACTACCTGATATTAGCCTGTCTTAGTGTTCTTTCTGGGTTTTTAGACTTTATTTAAGGAAGTTTTAGAATGACCCTGGTAGCACATTTTGGGTAGGAAGATCTGAGAGATATGACTTTGTCTCCTGAATGACTTTGGGTCAGCACCCCCTCCCCAAATTTCTAACCTTGTTCTCTACCCTTCAGACGATGGCTACACAATTTCAAATCCTAAGAAAATCTCAGGTTAAAGCTTCAAATCTCTATCTCTACAACTAAAGGGAAAATGCTTTATATACACACATAACCCAAGAACTTTTTAAATTAAAACATTTTGGAAGAAATATTTTCCATTTGAGAGATGGTGAAAAGTCTAACTTGATTCTGCTTGGGGCATTAGTTTGATATAAATCTGATCCTTCCATAGAATATTCTGTAATTCCTCCACTGTAAAAATACCTCAGCCAGACATGTTCTCTTTGAAATGAATTCCAATCTCTTAAAATTAAAAGGTGATGACTAGATGGAACTTAATTTCATGCTGGTTTTTCTATGGCTCAGAATAGAATTATTAATGTTTTTATGCTGGCTAAATATGTGAGTTAAGTCACTAAGCATGGTAGACATATGGCACCATGTTTATCTTAGCTACACCCGGTACAAGAAAAAAAATCAATTTATAAATCTATTTTTGTTCCTTTATCCACTATTTTTTTACATGTGAATTTTCTGCTAGTAATGTTCACCAGCTAATATGAACTATGGAAATATATCATACACTATTAAGTATATGTTAGGAACCAGACTATATTTTTTTAAAGATTTATTTATTTTATTATGTATACAATGTTCTGCCTGCATGTATATCTGAACACCAGAAGAGGAAACCAGATTTCATTATAGATGGTTGTGAGCCACCATGTAGTTGCTGGGACTTGAACTTAGGACCTCTGGAAGAGCAAGCAGTGCTCTGAACCTCTGAGCCATCTCTCCAGCCCAGAACCAGACTATATTAAAAATAGGTGATTGTGATTATAGTCAGTGACAGGTCTTGTAGCCTGAGCATGGGGCAGAAGAGTGAATGGCCCTGTCCAGCCTTAATATGGATACCACTCTTCTGCCAGAGTCACAGTGGGAGTTGCTAGGGAGGTGAAGCTGGTTGCCTTCATCAGTGTTGCGCTCAAGTGTGGATGCCCCAAAGGCTCCCGTGCTTGAGCATGTCCCCAGCTGGAAAACCTTTAGGAAGGAGGGCCTTAGAGCAAGAGGTGGCTCACTGCAGGCGGGCCTTGAGGCTTTCCAGCAAGACCCCATTTCCTGCTTCATCTCCCTCCTGCTTGAGTGCGGATGCAATGTGACCAGCCAGCCAGCCTCTCAGCTTCTACCGCTGTGATTTCCCTGCCGCCACAATGTCTGCTTCCATGGTGTTCTGGATCCCCCTGGAACTGTCAGCTATAAACAACCGTTTTCTGCTTCAGTTGCTTCTGTTTGCTTATTTTATCACAACAGCAAGAAAAGAAACCTGCTGTCCATTTCAGCTCCCTTCCTGTACTGCTGAGCTGAAGGCTGGTTGATGATGCAGACCCAGCATGGAGCAGAGCTAACGGAAGGAGCACTTTACCTGGAAGTGTTTGGAAACCTAGCATTTCCTTGGCCATTGCCCCTCAGCTCCACTTCCGCTCTCCTGAGCTTTCCTCGTCATTGCAGGGGAAAGAGACATTACCATGTTCCTGTCTTCTCGGCGTATCCTTCTCAGCTGTTTCCCTGGGACATCCTGGTGGTAGGAAGCTGTCAGAGACTAGAGTGGAGGACAATTTCCCTTCTGGAAGTGGCTTGACATACACGGTAGAAGCAAGAGAGTGTGAACCACAGGACATCCATCTGTTCAGTCAACATGGTTTAGACAACAGCAGGGGCCACACACACCCTCCGCAAACCATGGTCCTGGACAACAGTAGATACAAGCTGGGCACCAGGACCCCTGTGAGAGCACTTACTCCCCACTTCCTGGGGAGTCACAGTGAGTTCCAGATGCCTTGCGGAGCACAACAGGGGTGTGCTCTGGGTAGCGAGCATCTTGCTTTCTGCATCTCCATTGCTCGCACAGCCATGACTTCTGAGCATTACTACTCTCTAGATGAACACATCGGACCTTTTATGCTCCTCCATTCCTCCCAACTGCCTGGAACCAGTTTTCAGCAAGACTCCACCTCTGTTAGTTCTGACTGGTTGAGTGGACAGAGAGCAGGATGGGCTCTGGTGGAGCATGGATGGTACTCAGCACTGGTACAAGCACAGAAATGTCATAGAGGCAGTGATGCCTAAGGAAGTATGGAGCCAACAGGAACTGGTTCGCTGAGCTAAAACACAAAACTCCACATGATAAACATGCCTACAGAGAAGAGGCTGAGAGCCCATGAGCACGTGGAACATCGTCAGTGGTTCACACTGGACAAGCCTTCAGGAGAAGGTAGGTGGTAAAGCTTCGCAAATGCTAGAATCGGGCTTCATTAAGGGGTCTGTAAGCAGTCCTGCTCACAAAAGCTTCATCTGCAGTAAAACCTTCCAGACTGACTCACATTTTTTTAGGACCTGTTATCCTTAGTGTGTTCTAAATTGGGGGTATGGAGAAGGAACAAAAGAACATTGCCCCTCAAAGGGCAGCATTTCAAGTGTTAAAATGTCCAAGAATAATACTTTAATTTACACTTAAGCCAAGGGGTTCTGACAAGGGTCCATGAATACATATGTAAATGGAGGAGGGAAATGAGATATTTATTTTCACTAACTTTGTTGAGACAGGTTCTCTTTTATCCCAGGTTGGCCTTGAATGATCTCTGCAGCCAAGGATAACTTTGAACTTGTGGTCCTCCTATGCCCACAGTGCTTGGAGTACAGGCATGTGCCTGTAGTTTATGCAGGGCTTCGTGCATGCTAACTCAGCATTCTACCGACTGAGCTACTTCCCCACTTCTGTCTTCACCACCTTCTACCCAACATTCTGGCTTTCTTCCTATCACGAATGCCAACTGCAGAACACACTACAAAAACAGAATAAGTGATTCTGTCACCAACAGCAAACAAACGTCTGCATCCTTCCAGTTATTGTTACAAATACCTCTGAACGCCATGGGCTCGAACCACTACTTAGAAATCATTCTTGTCATTGAGTCGCACACTGTGGCAGGGGCAGCTTTTCTAGCCTTCACACCTGTACAAGATTATCTGGCTGCCATTCCCTAACTGCATCCCAGGAGAGCTTCACCTTTCTTCTCAGTGTGTAGCCCGGACGCCCACATTGCCTTCTGATAGAGAGCTTATCTCCATTGTTACTGTTCTGCAAAACTAAGTGTTTTAAGCGAGGGTTCTTAGGTCCAGGAAGAGCATGAAAGTTGGACAGGCACAGAAGCCGAGTGCAGATATGCCAAGTACAAATACAGCTGAGGGTTCAAATCATGAATGCAGTGAATAGCCACTCCCTGTTGCTAACAGATCCGAACCAGTCCAGAGCAGAATGCTTCCACGTGCTTCTCTCCTTTGTATATTGGTTAGACCAAGAAGTTCTGCACAGGCCTTCCACGAACACACAGACTATCTAAAACCAACTGCAACTGGGTTGCTCAGATGGGTCAGCTGAAAACACACTTACCCCGCAAGCCTGGCGACCTCGGTTTGATCCCTGGAACACACTATGGAAAGAGGGAACTCCTTCTGCTGAATTTCCTAAAGTTGTCCTCTGATCTCCACGCACATGCTGTTGCATGCACGCACCCATACCCACACAGACTCACATACACAATAATGAAATTTTTAATTTCAAATAAAAGCATGCAGAGTCTTAGAGCGGAGAGCTAGCTCCCAGCTCTAAGACGGCATGGGAAAGCCATGTGTCCGACGCTGGACAGAGTGCTGAGCCAAAATGAATCTGTGGCACAGAATTGTACAGTTTATTTGCAAAAGTTTAAACAACGCCAAAGAGCTCTACAACATGCACAAACTATTCAAAAACCTTCCCGGGGCAAGCTGTGTGCAGTTTGACATGATAGAGCATCATTACGGATGCTGGGGCAGGGGACGGCTCTGCAGTACTGTGGGGATAGACATCATTAGTACTGTGATCTACCCTGGATCTGCAGACTTCAGGTCAGTTGTGACGGCTCTCTGCAGCTTGGCATGACAGATCACTAGCTTTCATCTTGAGAGTCTGTGTGTGATAAACAGTCAGCACTCCGAAGCCCTCCAAAGTCTGTACCGGCCCCTGGATTACTTCTTCTGCCCGACCTCTATCAGTAGGGCAGACAACCCCTCAACTCCATTGTCTAAGTACAATTTTCACTGAACACATCAGATCTTTCCAGACCAACATGGGTGTTTATTTCCCAAGTACATTCTCCTCCACTGATCCTAACCCAGCTTAACAACGCAGACTCATCTACCACTCGGTTTCTCAGACAGGCGCGGTAGGAGTCCTTCCCGGAGGACCGCCATTGGAGTTTCGGGTGTGCATGCTCAATCTATCACTGAGGGTTTCTACTTTCATTTGGCAACTTTCCTCTTTCCTGTGACCAAAAACCTGACCAAAAGAAACTTAAGGGAGGAGAGTTTCACTTGGACTCAGGGGTTGAAACGATATAAATTGTCCTGGTGGGTCAAGGGCCCTGGGCAGCTTGAGTCTGGTGAGGACGGCGCTGGCAGGCCTTGCCTTTCTCTCCCATTCCCTCTGCTTAGCTGAAACCACTGTATCACATTCCTGAAGCTGGCCGCCAAGGTCTGCTCCCGTATTTTGCCACTTCCTCCTCCTGAGGCTGAATACCAAGCTCCTGCTATCAAAATACTTCAACATTTTTATTGAAGTCCAGCAATCAAAAGCTTCCTTGGGCTCAACTAATGAACACGCCCAATTAAAATTAAAGACTTCATCTTAACACAGGGTTTCCTCTTGTGACTTTAGGAACTGACATTTTCCTGTGGCAGCCCTTTGTCCCACTCTGGGACAAACACCCTTCTCTTGTTCCCTTCCCCCTTTCTTTCATTCTCTGTCCTCTGTCTTTGTCTCTTATTCCCTGCCTTCTGTCCTTCTGGGGCAAATAGACCTCCTTTGTGCTGAATACTTGATCTCGGGAGGCCTGAGCCAATACTTTTCAGTGGGGGAAGGTATGTCGATGGGAACTGCCTGACAGGAGCATGCAGGAACTGCCTGTTCACATCTCAGCAGACTGAAAGCAGAGACAGAACATAACAGGAAACTGCCAGCGACCTACGTCCTGCAGCTAAGATCCATCTTCCAGAGGTTCCACAACCTCCCAACCACCACCAGCAGCCGGACCCTAAATATTCAAATGCACAAAGCTGAAGGAGCATTTCGCATTCAAATCATACCTTCCAAAATAAAGGGGGAAATCTGCCCATAGGATTTTATCCCCACAGCCGTTGCTTGTATGGCCCAAGCACACCACTATTTGTCTAATTCTAACAATTTTACTTATTCATTCGGCAACTCTCTCCTACAACTCTTAACATGTGCTCAGCTCAGCTACTTCCTAAGGGCTCTTACCTGTGGTGGTTTGAATAGGTTGTCCACCATAGACTCAGTGTTTGAACGCTTGGCCCATAGGGAATGGCACTATTAGAAGGTGTGGCCTTGTTGGAGTAGGTGTGGCCTAGGGAGTGTGTCACTGATCTTTGAGGTCTCCCATGCTCAAACTATGCCCAGTGTGGCTGACAGTTTCCTTCTGCTCCCTGTGGATCAAGATGTAGAACTCTAGGCTCCTTCTCCAGCACCATGTCTGCTTAGATGCTGCCATGTTTCCCATCGTGATGACAATGAACTAAACCTCTGAAACTTAAGGTAGCCCTAAGTAAATATCATCCTTTATAAGAGTTGCCATGGTTATGATGTCTCTCTTCACAGCAATAAAACCCTAAGACACTCTATTATGATGTGTGGTTAATGAACTGGGAAAGGAGGCAGATTCTCAATGAAGTGACTTCAAACTTCCAAATGCTACCTTTTCCACAAGTTATACTCAATACTACTCAGTTAGCGATGAACCAAAAGAGCAGAGTAGGGGCTTACACAGGCAACAAAGCTAAAAGATAAGTTTCTTTTCACTCCCGAATCGAAACTAACCATATCATAAAGCTATAAGCTAAACCCATGAGAATAAACACATTTAACTATCCTTCCTAGCCCAAAGTGAATGGGCTAAAATGTAAACTCATGAATGGCTGGAGAGTTCCAAGTAGCACAAATGACGATTTGTGTCTGTGGCAACTGGAGAAGACTGTTCTCCCCTAGTTTCCTATAGGGCCTTATCTAAACTCTAATTTTTATAACAATCATCACCGTTTTCTCTCTCTCTCTCTCTCTCTCTCTCTCTCTCTCTCTCTCTCTCTCTCTCTCTCTCTCTGTATGTGTGTGTGTGTGTGTGTTTCTCTTCTTCACTGGGTTTCACCCACAACTCACTCACTCCCATATCCTAAACAATCTAGGACCTACCTTGTGGCCCTCATATTCCCTCCCAACTCTGGTTGGAAAGACCTTCCTATGTCTGTCTTCTTCTGCCCACTCAGGTTTATTTAAAAATTTTCCTTCTTTAAATAAATCACACATATCCCTACCTTGTCATTTCTGTATCTTATTCTGCCACAGCCATTAGCACCAGGAGAAACTGCCTTGCTTGCTCAGTGTATTCAATAATTTGCCTGCTATATTAAAGCAGCATTTCAGGGACGTATGGAACTTTTTCTGACCTGAATAGCCAACACTGGTGCTGGAAGATCCCTGACCCTTCAGCGCTGAGTGGGTAGAAGATGCTGGCAGCAGCATGTCAAACTATGAATCTCCATATGAACAAAAGCATCCACATCACACACAGGACATGGCCATCTCCTGAACCCTTCCCCGATGTCCTGTGGGATAGCTCTAAGCCAAATATTTAAAGTTGGATACCTAAAAGAATACTACTTAAAGCACAGCAAAGAATCCATCAGTTTATTATTCCCTATTGGTAAGTAATAAATCATTCTTACATTCGGCAGCACATGACAATATTATGTCCCAGGGAGGGAGGGTCAAGAATCTGAGAGAGGTCAGCTGGGTGGCTCCGGCTCACAGTCTGTGGGTCTCTGCCAAGGCTGCAGGCATCCGAGAGGACCACAGAGTCAATTCTTTCAGCCAGCCTTAGCAAGAGCCTCCAGCTTCCCATTATGGATCTCTCTATGGTGGCAGGAATTAGCATTAGCAGGTGCTCACAAAACATGGCAGCTGGCTTCCCCAGAGTGAATGATGAAGAGGGAGAGAGGGGAGACCAGGAGAGAGGAAACTGTGGACTTTTCATAACTCAGAAGTCAGAAGTCACACGCCCTCATTGCTGCTGTATCCTAATTGCCCACAAGCTGGCTCTGGTAGAGAATGGAAGAGGAGCCACAGTGAGCACAAAGGAGACAGGGTCATGGCGATCTGTCTTGCAGAGGGGTCACCACAATCGAAATATGGATCTAGCAATGTGCCTGTTGCCATTTGGTTATTTTTTCCTCACTAACACACACTGCCATCAGTGGTTGGCTTATTCTATGCTATGAGAAATCCCAGAGTGGGCAATGGACAGATGCTGTGATGGCGCCCTGGGCCCCTTTTGGGTTCCAGGCCCTTCCTCCACTCCTTGCCCCAGACAGCCTCAGCATTTGCAGATGTGCCAGAGGGCCAGTGCAGCATCACCGACCTTCCCTCTACTTACTCATGCAGTATCTGTAAAATAATCTGGGGAAATTGAATATTCAGCCACCCCAACGCCGGTAACAGACAGAGTAGGAGGAACAATTCAGCCGATAAAATAGATCCAGCTAGTAAGCCCAGGTGCTAGTGGGGCTAACCGTGTCTACTCCCATTCCAACCCAGCACTGGGTGGTAAAGAAGAGAGCCTCAGACGTCGTGGGTGCTAACGAATGTTCTCAGACATAGGTTACCCACTATCACGCGCCTCGTGTCTCTAGAAGTAGGCCTTCCCTTGTACAAGCCTTCCCCTCAGCTTTGCATGCCACAAATTTGTATTAACTGAGAAAAAGAGATTTCCCCCACTACTAAGAATTAAATATAGTAAATGAAACTTTCTATCTTTTTTATCTTTTCGGTTTGAGCTTAGTGTTTTCATCAGTGCGTGAAAAGCTAAGTCCATTTCCTCTTCAGTCAGATGTTCCTCCAACCACACCTAAGCCTCTGGCTTTCTCCCTCCTTCCCGCAGTCCTACCTTAAGAATAAATATTACTTCTGTTTTTAATTGTCTTTGTTTGGTGGGCTTTAGGCTGGGGGCTGTTGTTTTATCTTTGAGCTAGTGTCTCATGTAACCTAGGATGGCCTACAATGTACACTGTGTAGCCCAGGATGGCCTTGAACTTCCCAATCCCCCTGCCTCCACCTCCCAGGTACTAGAATTTCAGGTCTACCAGTTCCTTACACACACAGTCTTTTCCTGCTATTATTTTCTTGGCTAAGAATTTGCTTTGTAAAAAATAATACAAAAAAGGAGGCTAGGGCAAACTGATTAACTATATCACCTTTAGGACAAAGAAAAGCAAGTTCTAAAACTACCTACGTCCTGTAAAAGGGACAGTCCCAAACAACCAACTGCATTCCCAAAATACCCTGAAATGCCAACATAGCATTTTTGTACCAAAATAACCCTTCAACTTTTATGCCAAAATTGACTTTAAAATTGAAGCTGTTAAAAATACATGCCTGACTTAGTAGCTTTTAATTAACTGGGCTTTTTCATGGGTGGGGCTGCTTCGGGGTGCCTTGACTCCTACCACAGAGGAGTGTCTCGCTTCTGTAAAAGGCGCGCTGTTTACTAAGAATAGCTGTGTGGGCGGCTGGGTAATTAAAAAGCACTTGGCATAATTGACGTTCTGGTGAGGAAACAATTAAGCCTGGCCTTACATGCCGGGTGTACACAACCTACTCTAAGGCCTCCATGTTGGAATGTGTGCCTTACAAGGATTGTATTGGAATGGAGACAGTTTACAAAGCATCTGATAAACCAGGCTTTCCACTTCTCAGTGGACTCAGACCGCTAAAATCACACATTAAATGGACAGAAAGTCCTGCTATGCCTACCAGAAACACAGACAGTCATCCTTTAAACGTGAAGTTTCCACTCTTATTCAGAGGAAACAATGGAACTTTTAAAAAAGTGATCACTTGCCATGTCATCACCCGTCAATCTCTTCACTGCATGTGTTAATAATTTCTAACATGGGTCTCACTGAACTTTCTTGCCCCTTATAAGGGGGCAGGCTCTGTTTCTCCCCATCAGCAGGTTACTCAAAGGACTGGACTTTCCGGATTAGGGACACATGGATGGCGGCTAATTAGGGGCTGGAATCTAGAAGAGAAACAGCTCAAGCTGTACTTGTCAAGCCCCGCTCCTCAGCAGTTTCCATTTATTTTCAAGTTTAAAAAAAATCGTAAGTTTCATAACCGTTAACAGCAAGATGAAGACAGGAGCTTTGTGCGAGCTAAACGGTGCTCAAGAAATGAAAATTGGTGAGGGAACTAGGAGCCGCCTGTTTCAAAACTCGAAAATCACTACACATGGGACACAAATAAACACACTTCAAATCAAATCCACCCCCAAGATGTGATTAAATTCAAACAAGAAAACCTTTGAATATTACTTTGGGCTGGAATAAAAATACACTGATGTGAATCTGTCTCTGCTCCCTGCTCTGTAGAAAATCACCAAAATGAAACAAAGTATAAACAAAGTATAAACAAAGCAGGCAGGGAGGGGGAGGGACCCCTCACTCTGCGGAGGAGTCAAGCATCCATCTTAACTTTGTCCTGCAGTCCTTATGTCAGAATAAATCACCAGTCGGTGAAGGACGTTTCCACACAAAGCACAATAAATAAATGTAGACAAATAATAGAAAACAATAACAGCAAAAATCACCATTTTACTGCTCCTTAATGAAATAATGGGTTTCGGTGAAGATCGACAGTGACTGCTTAAAAGCATTAAGGAAAAAAAAAAAGCTGACCTAATTATTTTAATGAGCTAGTCAGTCTGACGTCACTTGAAGCACATCCATTTTAGCACTGATGGATGGGACAATCCAACATCACAGTCCCCTGATGTGATACACCAAGAACTGAAAGCACAGCTAAGTAAACCTGAATTCAATCAAGATTTTGGCCCCAACTGCTGGCTTACAGGAAATAGAAATAAGGAAACATACTAAATAATGTCATGAGAATAAAATAACCAAATTCAGACTGTGGGAAATTATATAGGGTGAATGATCCAGTATGTGTCTTGAAAGTAGACGTGAGAATGATTACAGATGACAAGGACTCTTCCACCAGAGCCATGTGTTGGGCCCTGATATGGAGACCCACTTGTAAGAATATTCAGAGCTGATATTTTTTTTCAGAGCTGATATTTAATGATGGTGTAATATTAATTACAGAATTACAATATGGACAACTAACTGATGAAAGGCACGGAAAACCAATTGGAAGTCTGACAAAATGAATTAACAATATATCTAAGTATGAGACGAGAATTGCAGCATCCATAAATGCTATGAATGATGGGGAGCTTGAGTTAGAAGTGAGCACTCTTATCCGCAAAACCACAAACTGCTGAAGACAATTTTACTATTAAGTAGGTGTAAGCAGTTGGAATGAAACCAAGAAAGTATATTGATAAACACATAATAAATCTGATTTTATACGTTCTCTTTCATTTGCCTTTAAAAAAATCATTAAATATGAGGGTGGAGAGATGGCACAGTGGTTAAGAATGCCCCCTACTCTTGCAAAAGAGCCAACTTCAGTCCCCTGCATCTACAAGCGTAACTCTAGCTCTGGAATCCAAGGGCCTCAGCAGGCCTTTGCATTCATGTGCATATGCCCCAGATAGGCATCCACAAACATATGGCTTAAAATAATCAAAATGAATCTTAAAAATTATCACTAAACATTAAATTTTCTTTCGCTCACTTCATAATGTATCTGTGCCAATTTATAAATACGATTGCTATAGGTAGCTTAATTATTTGTTTTGGTAAATGTAATTCTCCTTAGGTATCCCAAAGTCATGCACTGAGTGTGTGGTTATAGAATCACCGAATAATACAGGAGGCTGGAGAATCACAACCAGGTCCTTCCACCTTTGGGGCTGCTAATTCATCTGTGGCCATTGGGACTGGGAAGTCATTGCAGCTGCACAAAGTTCTATATGGGAACTCAGCCTTTACCACTTCTGATGGCCTTGCCTCATTAAACAGCATTTGCCTGACTAAGGCTTGCTCCCAGTACACCCGTGTGGCCCATCACTGGTGAGGCTCACATCAGCACCAGTTCTGTAGACTTGCTATGGGACCTTACTACCCGGGGCCATTCCAAGTTCTCAATTTGAGTGATTGTGTGATTACACCATCAGTTATAATCCAATTCTACCAAGAATCAATTCTGTTAAGAGGAAATTACTTTCCCTACATATTTATCTTACAAAAGATACCACATCAAACCGATAAGACTTCTAATATGTGAATATATGCTGCCAATCTAGTATATCATCCTCCGCTAAGCACCATGGAAATAACCACGGGTAATTTGGGGAGGAGGTTGTGGATGGTGTGTATGTGTGTCTAAACATGTGTATATGGGTGCACCAATGCATTCATATGTAATCCTCTATCGCTCCCCACTTTAGTTTTGAGACAGGATCTACTAGACCTGACCAGCAAGTCCCAGGGATCTTCCTGTTTTCTCCCTCTAGGACCAGAGTTACAGTGCTGGCTTCTCTGTGAGTGCCAGTGATCTGAACTCAGGTCTTCAAACTTGCATGGTAATCACTTTACATAATGCACAGTCTCTTCAGCCCAGGCTCAACATCTGCTTTCAAAACAGATTGTGTAGAGAGAGTAAAGACAGACCTGTGGCACAAACAGCCTGACAAGACACTGGTCTCTATGTCTGTGCAAGTAGGTGTCAGTGATACAGAAGTACCATAAGGAGTCCAGACTGAGAAGGGATGAGAAGGGATCAGACTCACTCTGTGTGCATGTGTGTGTATGTGTCTGAGAGGGAGAAAGTTAGGGTGAAGAGAGAGAGACAGGAAAAAGAGAGAACACACACACATATTCACATATATGTGTACACACACACACATAATCTCAGGTTCAAAGCCTTCTATTGACCAAAGCTATAGATTGATATCATGGTGAACATTATCTCATGATAACGGCTAAGGAAAGCCTTGCACATAAGATGAAAGGCCAGCAAATGGATGCACACACAAACAGGTTATAAATGTGGAAGACACTACTCTCAGGTGGAATACAGAGTCACCTAGATAATACCACCCATGTTGACCAGAGAACTGGGCCAGAATGGCTAGCTAACCAACAACCATGTGAGCTTTTTAAAATATGTATTTTTTTAAAGATTTGCACCATGGTTTTAAAAAAGTTAAAAAGCTTTATTATAACTCACAGAAAGAGGCTGTAAGTATTTTCACGTGTTTGTGATGAAGTCCAGTGCTTGGCACACAATGTCATTCATGAGTTTTCCCATTTCCTCATTCCCCTTCAGCCTGATGGCACAGAAAATAAAGGAGTCACCACCCCTTCCTGTGCCTTATAGGTCAAATCTGTAATTGAAAATTAAGTCAACAACTCTCCCTCTTTACCTACACATCCCCTAGCTTTCAGCAGAACCCCCCACGACAATTCCACAGGTGTGGATACAGCACAGAATTGCTTGTTTTGTTGAGGCCTCTTCATTAGAGCTGTATTCTTTGAAAACTGCCCTTCTTCTCATTGTTTAAAGCATGGGGAATTAGGAGTGGTTTTTCTAATGCTGGGGAGGATAGTTAATTCATGATGATTAAACTTCCAGTTCTGAGTAAACATAAAGAGTTTCACAGCCATCCAGACTTCTTACAGATCTTTAGACTCACCCACCATCCTGGTTTCCCAAAAGCCATCCCAGTGTTGACACTGAAAGCCCTCAATCCCAAGCAAGATATGTCTTACCAAGCAAACTTGGATATGTGGCCACTGCATGATAAAAAGAAAGCCCAAATAAGCACACAAATCCTTACAAAAGGCGACAGAGATCTGGGGAAGCAAGGATGACTAAAGGAAATCATTTTAAGAGGTAAGCTCAGGATTCTCAGCTTTGTTTTCCCAGAAAGGTCACAGGCTAAGAATTTCAGCTTGGCCAGGCAAGGAGCCGCAGCTGGGCCTCAGCAGCCTGGCAAAAGCTTTGGAGATCTCACATGGTTAGAGTGACAAAGTTGGAGGCAGAGTGAAATCAAATGCATGGCTGGCTTATACTTCAACATTTTGTCAGGATCTGAAGCTATGCAGGGTAGGAGACTAAAGAGCTAAGCAGAAAACCACAGAAAAGCAAAGCATAATTTCATGCAGACTCACAGCGAAGAAAGACAAGACCTACCGAGAGTAGAAGAAGCCCTCCAGCAAGTGGGAGGCTGGAAGCTTTGAAGGAGCTGCCATTTTTTTTTGAGGAAACTTCTGTCAATTCTAGACATGACTACAGGCTGTGAACCTAGGAATGGCCCTTGGCATGAGACACCTCTGGAGGGCAAGGGATATTAGAAAATGACAGAGGCTTTAGTAGTTGTACTACAATACAAGGAAAAACAAAGATGAACATAGCTCATGGTCTTGAACATATAAGATGTATGCAGAAATCAGGGCTGCCCGGGGAAACTGGCTAAAGTCTTAGGTTGGAAAGTTCTAAAGAGCAGGACGCACGTGCTCTGTCAAAGCTGAAGGGAAGACAACACATTCAGCACTCAGACCAAAGCCCAAAAGAACACAGGATTTGTATAGTTAGCCAAAGATAATGTGTGCCTTATTAAGACAAATCTGTAGCTCCAAATCTGCTAACTGGATGTATGGGTTTGTTAGACATGCTCTAACAAGTATCACACTTGGTGGCAAAAATGACTGAAATTTGTTTTATCACAGTTCTCAAGCACAGAAATCTAACACCACATAACCCTCACCAGAGAAGCCTCTTTCTAGAGCAGAAGAGACTCAACAGAGACCCACAGTAGAAAATGTGCAGAGAGCAAGAGACTTCGGAGCACTTAGTCTTAAATGGGATGTCATCAAACCCCTGAAGGATCTGTGCAAAAGAGGAAGGAAAACATACTAAGAGCCAGAGGCAACAGGTTACTCTAAGAAAACAGTGTGTTCCGGACACAACGGGACTGAGGCATGTAACACTCACAGGGACCACAGCGGCCTGCACACACAAAACCTGCACAGTTCGAGCCAGACAGGGTCCCACGACTGAAGGGAGGGAAGTGAGTGCGAGGAAGAAATGAGTGAACATGAGGTCACACCCCTAACCAAGAAGCTGTTTGCAATTGAAACTTGCTGAGAAAGGAGAAATCAGTTTTCTTGTCCTGGGAGTATCAGCCACACTCCACAGCAGGCTCCGTGTCCAGAAGTACTTGGTCAACACAAAATGTATTTAATGGACCATTTTGATGGACGTTTGGTTGAATTTTGTTTTGTTTTGACATTTTTTCCTTTTTACTGCTTTTTTGTTGTTTTGCTTTCCTTTGGTTGTTGTTTGTTTTTGTTTTGAGAGAAAGACAGAAGAGAGAAAGTGACACAGAACATGAAATTGGGTGTCTAGGAAGATGGGAAGGGCCTAGGAAAAGTTAAGGAAGACAGAAAATATATGAAAACTTTTCAATAAAAAATAAAAGTATGCAATAAGAACCAGTGTCAGGTTGGTTTCTCCTGACCCTTTTTGTGATCTTACATGTGGCTCCTTCTGTCTGTACATATTTGGTCCTTCCTCTGTTTCTTGTCCTGTGTTCCCTGGTATCTCTTTTTTCTCTGAAGAGACTGAATTAGGTTGTACTCCAATGCTCCAAACATCGACATTTTAACTTAGTTATTTATTAAATGCCCTATCTCAATAGTTATATCCGAAGAGATTGGGGGTTAGGCCTTCCACATATGAATTGTGACACACAGTTTAATCCAACCACTGGGCTAAGATTCCCAGTGCCTCCTTCCACAATCTCCTTAACACTACCTCCTCCCACCTCCAAAGAGACTTGCCCTGCTGAAAGGATCCCTTCTTTTAAAAATGCAAGATAACACCTGGAGCTCTTATGGCCTTCTAAAAACAAAAGGAAAAGTGAAATTCAAAACATTTGACTATTTACAAATAGAATCCAAGGGAAAGGGAACATAAATGGATAGATCAAATAGAAAAAGAAAACAAACAACTAGTAGGATAGTAGGTTTATACTGAACTATATCTAAATTATATTAAATATAAATTGGCCAAATATTTTCATCAAAAGGTAGTGATAGTCAAACTGAAAAAGCACCCAAAGAAATAGAAAGCAACTAACAAAAATAGCAAGTTTGAGGCCAGCACTTGCGCTCTGCTCCAACTCCTGGCACACTGAGCCAGCCTCACTGCCCCAGGCTTCACTGTCCTCTCCACCCCACTCTAGCAGCTGTGGTCTTAACCTCAGGAAGCCATCCCTTCACTTTCCCTCTTGCATAAAATTACTACAGCTCTGAATATCACACCCCAGAGCTTCTTTCTTGGACCATGCCTACCCACCCCCACTCTTGTCCACCTAACCTGTCTTCAAGATTTTTATTTATCTGAGAAAAATTAACATAAAATTTGTAAAATTGCATTAGAATAAGCAAAACAGAGAACTGGGACAGAATGGCTAGCTAAAAACAACCATGTGGGCTTTTTAAAGCATAGTTTTAGATTTAAAATTGTGCCATGGTTTCTCTCTCTCTCTCTCTCTCTCTCTCTCTCAGTTTTCCAAAACAGTTTTCTCTATATAGCCTGGCTGTCTGAAACTTGCTCAGTAGACCCGGGTAGCTTCAAACTCAAGACATCTGACCATCTCTGCCTCCCAAGTACTGGGATTAATGGCATATTCCATCACCACCACCAGGCCCTCAGCCTGTTTTCTTACAGAACACAGGACCATCAGCCCAGGGATGGGCCCACCCACAATGGGCTGTGCCCTCCCTGTCAATCACTAATTAAGAAAATGCCTCACAGCTGGATTTTTTGTTTCTTTTCTTTTTTCTTTTTTTTTAAGACAGAGTTTCTCTGTCCTGGGCTCACTTTGTAGATCAGGCTGGCCTGGAACACAGAGATTTACAGCTAGATCTTAATGAGGCATTTTCTTAATTACAGTTCTCTCCTCTCAGCTAACTTCAGCTTTCGTCAAGCTGACATAAAACTAGGCAGGACAAGGGCCTGCATCATTTTCCCACAAACCTGGCTTTTGACTGGAGTCCACCTCTCAGCCTGGCTCTTGGATGCTCCAGGAAAAGGAAGATGGCTCCTGAGACCAGAGAGTGCCCAAATCCCAGACCTACTGTGTCAGCAGCAAGCAGAGTGTCAGAGACAAAGAGCTGCACAAAAGACTAGATGGTGACCAGCCCCCTGTAGTAGGTGTTCTGCAGGGGACTACTCCTGAAGCCCCGCGAGAGCTTAGAGCTGCCGAACCTGCCAGTCATGTCTCCAAGAGCTCAATGTAGTCACGCTTGGCTTCTGTCAGGGGGCCCCACTGCCCCTGGGGGTCTGGGGTCTATTGCTACCTTCCTATCCAAATTTCTAATTCCCAGTTTGAATTTTTCCCCCATGGCAAATAAAACTTCTCCTATGTCCACCCTTGACTCTGCCCACTCCATTCCTGGAGGAAGGTTCAGAGGAGATCAAGAATGATAAGGAATGGAATTGTGAGCATTTGTCTGAGGTTTTTGTCCTCAGCATGGTCCCCGAGAACTGCATGGTGTGGCGCCCAACTCCCTCTTCTTCACACAGAGGAAATTGATAGAACTGACTACCTCCTGGGGAGGGAGTATAGTTAATCATTCTCTCACAATGCAGCTTCCCCAGTTTCTTAGGCAAATCCTTTGTACTTCGAAGGTCAAAACCATGGCATCTTCATCCATTCACCCATTTGTCCATCCAATAGATGTGTATTTGCTTCCTGCTGTACGACAGGCTCTGTCAGATACTGCCAGAACAGTGAAGGAACACAGTAGGAATATCAACAGCTAAGGAGAGAAGTGTGGGAACAAATGGCTACAAAATTCAGCAACTGTCAATCATGAAAGAATAGGAGGGTAGCTGAGAAGAGCAGATTTCCTCAAGTGTTTGGAGATGGGCGTGGGAAGAAGGAGAAGGCTTGGCTCTGAAGGGAAAGAAGCTGTTTCCACTGTGAGGAAGAGGGAGTTGAGCAGCACCGGACCATGCAGCCCTGGGGGACCATGCTGAGGACAGAAGCTCAGACAAAATTTCACAACACATTCTTTATAGCCTTCTGCTTCTGCTCAGTCAACATGAGCACTCCAACTCCTGGCACACCAAGCCAGCCTCACTGCCCCAGGCTTTCATCTTACCCACACTTTCCTTCTCATAAAAATTACTACAGCTCTGAATATCACATCCCAGAGCTTCTTCCTTGGACCATGACCTCTCACTAATCTCACCCTGAGAGGTTCAAAAATTTAGAGTTAATTCTTGGGACTGAGGCAAAGTCACCATAGCACAGTTCTTTCAGAGCAAGGGTCCGGCAATCCCCCACCCAGATTAACCTTGGGATGTGACTAGGGTCACGTAGTCGCTAAGGAAGCCTATGGAATGTGTTAACTCCCTCCCCCTTGCTACAACCTAACCTGCATGTAACAAGGCAGGTATCCTCAGGTAGCCAGATCTGATCATTTGCAGTTTTGGTGCCTGAAAACAAACCAATCATTTTAAGGTCAACTCCCCTAGGGACCCTTTCACCCAATCCTGTAGTGCCAAGACTTACACTTCCCTACTTTCGTTTTTGCCCCCTTAAAAACTCTGTTTCCCCAGAGTTGGGGGTCGCTCGCCTCTTTGTTCTTGCAAAAGGCAGCCACCCAGGTCGAGTTTGTAATAAAGGTAAAGGCCCTCCTGTATTTTAATCGGACTCAAAGCCTGTTGGTCATTTGGGGACTCGCGATATGGGTATTTCAACCCCACCCCCACTCCTGTCCACCTAACCCATCTTCAAGATTTTTCTTTTTCTGAGCAAAAAATTAAAGTAAAACTGCATTAGAAAAAGCAAAACAGGTTCCAAGATGGCGGCGCCCGGAGGACACTCTTTCTGACCTGCAGCACAGCAGGATCTGCTCTGTGACCAGCAAACAGAACTCTCGGTCCTAAAACACCAGCGACCTGTGTTCCCAATTGAGAGGACACCCCACGGTGTGGGATTCAATCAGCTTCAGCTCTCCCAGCTAAATCGCAGAAGAGGTCCCGGCTCCACCAGGCACTTGGTGGCCAGCCCAGAGCCACACGCCGGAGCCACACGCCGGCGTGCTCTGATCACTGTCCTGGACTAAACTATGGGCCCCACAACACGAGAGATTGGGTGCAGGAAATGATGGGACTGACTTTAGGTCACCCAGACAATCCCTGGAAAAAGACCCAGGCACCAGCCCAACGTCGGGGACGTAGAGTCCTGCCTGCAGGCCTGACTAGCTTCGCCGAATAGAACTGTGGGCCCCAGGGCTCCAGAGACTGACTGAGTCTCTCTGTTGGGGGACCCATGAGAGGGGAACAGCAGGTTGGTTCTCAGAACACTCAGCCGTCACTCCCCTCCACCCCCCAAAAAGTTCTCAGGAAAAGTTACAGTTTCGGCAGACATCCAGGTGCCCAATCGCCAGCAAGGCAGAGGCAGGCGCACACCTGTGCCTGCGGGTTCTACTAGCCATCCCAGAAAGAATTGCTGTCCCCAAAACACAGTCTGGATGTGCCTGCCGGGAGGAAACCCCACAGCAGAGGCATCATCAGGTCCATCACTCAGAGCACCCAGCTCCAGAAGACATTCTGGGTTCACGCAGGCCCTAGGATCTAGCCTTCTACTGCAGGCATGAGTGCCCTGCTCACCTGCCATTGATTACTGCTAGAGCGCAGGGGCACACAGCTGCAACCTCAGACCTACAAAAGCCTGAGAACCATCACAGCAACCCTCAGATACTGGTCCAAGTTGCGACCTGTTATCCCTAGCTAAACTGACAAAATTGTGGGACTCCCTGGTTCTTCAAGAGGGCTACACCCAAAAAATACACCTTAAGAACAGCAGCTGCAGCTCACTAAACTCAGAGCAAAAAACCCAGCAGCAGGGCAGCCATCTCCAGGACTTCTCTGATGAGAGGAGAGCCTTCCTGAACACCACAGCTACCACACAGGTCCATATGCCTGAGGTGAACTGTGACAATCCCTGAGAAGCACCACCATTCACTTGAGCATACAAAAAAAGTTGAGGAGATCTGCTTCAGAACCCTGCCAAGGGCATTCTCCCCACCCCAGGATGCAGCAGGCACCAGAAATTAACAGACAACACCTGTGATAGCCAGATGGGTAGAGGCCAGCATAAAAATACAACCAACAAAAGGCAAAGCAATATGGCATCCCCAGAACCCAGTTACCCGGAGGCAAGTAGCCCTGGACACCCTAACATAAGCGAAATTCAAGAAGATGACCTTACATCTATGATTATGAAGAGGTTAATGGAGGAAGCAAATAAAATGCGTAAAGAGTTAGGGGAAGACATAGGAAAACAGATTATGGTCATCCGTAAAGAAATACAGGAAGTTGCAGCCAAACAGTTTGTGGCTTTCAGAGAGTAAATAATTAAATCAATGAAAGAAATAAAAGAAACAGAGGAATGTTCAAACAAACAGGGAAAGGAATTGAAAGAAAAACAGGAAAATACAATCGCATAGGTGAAGGAAATCAACAAAACTGTTCAAGATCTGAAGATAGAATTGGAAAAATTAAAGAAAACACAAACGGAGGAAGTCATGGAGAGGGAGAACCTAGGAAAGAAAACAGGAACTACAGAGGTAAGCATAACCAACAGACTACAAGAGATGGAAGAAAGAATATCAGGTGTGGAAGATACAATGGAAGAAATGGATGTATCCATCAAAGAAAACAATAAATCTAAGAAATTCCGGACACAAACCATCCAAGAAATCCAAGACAACATAAAAAGACAAAACCTAAGAATAATAGGAATAGAGGAAAAAGAAGATTCCCTCCTCCAAGGCCCAGAAAATATTTTCAACAAAATCA
>CM053744.1:7973141-8113851 GCA_028658305.1 Pachyuromys duprasi | reverse complement strand
AAAAACAAGGAAATCATGAAATTTGCAGGTAAATGGTGGGAACTGGAAAGGGTCATCCTGTGTGAGCTATCCCAGATGCAGAAAGACACACATGGTATATACTCACTCATATAGAAATATAATATAGGATAAACCTACTAAAATCTGTACACCTAAAGAAACTAATCAAGAGGGAAGACTCTGGCTAAAATGCTCATTCCCCAGCCAGAAAGGCAAAGCAGATGGACATCAAAAGAAAGAGAAATCAGGGAACAAGTCAGGAGCCTGCCACAGAGGGCCTCTGAAAGTCTCTGCCCTGAAGACTATCAAAGCAGATGCTGAGACTTATGGCCAACCGTTAGGCAGAGTACAGAGAATCTTATGAAAGATGTGGGAAATAGTAAGATCTGGAGAGGACAGAAACTCCACAAGGAGAGCAACAGAACCAAAAAATCTGAGCACAGGGGTCTTTTCTGAGACTGATACTCCAACCAAGTACCATGCATGGAGATAACCTAGGACCCCTGCACAGATGTAGTCCATGGCAATTCAGTGTCCAAGTGGGTTCTATAGTAATGGGAACAGGGACTGTCTCTGACATGAACTGATTGGCCTGCTCTTTGATCACCTCCCCCTAAGGGGGGAGCAGCCTTACCAGGTCACACAGGAAGACAGTGCAGCCACTCCTGATGAGACCTGATAGACTAGGATCAGAAGGAAGGAGAGGAAGACCTCCCCTATCAGTGGAGCTGGAGAAGGGGGAGGAAGGGTGGGATTGGAATGGGAGGAGGAAGGGAACTACAGGGGGGATACAAAGTGAATAAAGTATAATTAATAAAGAATTTAAATAATAAAAAAGAAAAAAACAAACAGGAAGTTGAATGGTTTCCTCAGCCTACATGTAGGCTTGTCCATATCCCTGCATCTCCAAACATCTGTCAACTTACATATGCAAGCAAAAATAGTTTGTATTCACTATGAACACAAAATTTGGGGAATATTTTTTACAACATGTTTTAAATAAATAAAGTACAAGTCAGCAGATAGAACAGTCTTTAGGTTGCTGCTCATTCTTTGCATGACTGACCATGCTCACCTCCAAAGAAAAACAAAGACTTCATTTGTTGTTGTGTGCTTTACCAGACCTGTTGACCTCAGAAAAACTTGAAAGAGTCTCTCTAGTGATGTGTTTCCAATCTTTGTAGTTGAGAAAGAATGGCCACTTATAACCAAAAAAGTCTGGGACAGACGTGTTCCCGGCAGATGGCAGCATGGCTCAGAGGCCCATGAGAACTGAGGTCTCCACACCTTTCACCACTTGGTCTACCACTGCTCAGCAGATGTGCACAACAGGCTGTTGGCAGGTGTTGAGGAAACCACAGCCATAAGCAGGCAAGGAAACTTGAAACTCACTTGTGAGACTTGGATGGCAGCAAGGCCAGCAGACCAAAATAAGAGAAACCTACTTAAGTAGAACCAATGGAAGACAGAAGAGGGCCCTAATGAAAATGAAAATATAATGGAATTACATAACTCAAGAGAGTACTTTTAGGAACTAAGAAACACATAAGTTTTAGATTAAAAATCCAACATTCCAACCGAAAAGGGGAATTACTGTCTTCCAAAACTTTATTAGTCGTCAAAAGAATCAGATGGAAGACCTTACGAGACGCCTAGTGACAGATCCTGTATTGACAAAAAGCCAAGTCACACTGAGATCAGATCCAAAGAACCAAACTATGGAGAGAGGAATACAGGAAGACGTGATAATAACTGAACATGAAGAAAATTTATATAACTTAATAAAATCTCGAGGCCCTAGACATTGATAATGAAAACCCCTCAAATATACTACAACAGCAGGGAGACAAAAGTGTTCAGGGACTCTCGGGACTCTGGGGCCTCACAGATGCTGGCAAACACAAGGCCTAGAGACTGAAATTCCCAGGCTCTGGCAGACTCCACTGCTGGATCGTATCTAGACCTCTGGGAACAAGGCAGCAACTAACGGATGCTGTTGTCCCTTCCTTCCACACTTCAGCTCAGGCACTGCAGGGACAAATATTTAAAGGCTAGACATAAGTTACCCTGATGAAAATGCAGTTAAGGACAAACAGAAACCATTCATAAGTAAGTGTGTCCTCGTCAGAAGTCGCTACCGTTATTTTTAGAATGTACATGAAGGTAGGACAGCCAGAGTGGAGACTGTGCGTGCAGTGGTGTGCCTCCCACCTGCCAACTGTGTGAAGAGAGTGAGTCGCCTGATGTCTAAGTCCTCTGTTTCCTGAAGAGTCACTCATGGATCACATTTAGATTGGACTGTAGCAAGCACTTAACAGCTAAGAGTTAGCCCCCTGCTCTACCGTGGCTCTAACAGGAAGATGGTTCTACACATATAATGTACAAGGTGGTTTCAGTGCAGAATTCTACCAGACTTTCGAAGAAGAGCTAATGTCAATTCTCCTCAAACTATTCCACAAAAATAGAAACTGAAGGAACATTGCCAAACTCATTCTATGAAACTACAGTCTCTTTGATACCTAGACCACACATAGATTCAATGAAGAAAGGAATCTCAGATCAATCTCCCTTATAATTAAAAAATACTCAATAAAATACTTGCAACTGAATCCAAGAACAAATCAAATACATCATCCACTATGATCAAGAAGGCTACATCCCATGCATGCAGGGGTGGTTCAATATATGGAAATTCATCAATGTAAACAAACTGAAAGGAAAAAAAATCACAGGGTCATCTCAGTAGATGTAGAAAAAGCTTTTGAGAAAATCTAACACCCCTTCATGATAAAAGTCTTGGAGAAATCAGGGATACAAGGCCCATACCTAAATATAATAAAGGCAATATACAGTAAGCTGATAACTAACATCAAATTAACTGGAGAGAAACTTAAAGCAATCCCACTAAAATCAGGGACAAGGCTGCCCATTCTCTTCATACCTATTCAACACAATACTTGAAGTCCTAGCTAGAGCAATAAGACAACTAAAGGAGATCAAGGAGATAGAAATCGGAAAGGAAGAAGTCAAAATATCACTATTTGCAGATGATATGATGGTATACATAAGTGACCCCCAAAATTCTACCAGAGAACTCCACAGTTAATGGATACAAAATTAATTCAAAACATCAGTCACCCTCCTTTATACAAAGGATGACTGGGCTGAGAAAGAAATTAGGGAAACAACACCCTTTACAATAGCCACAAATAATATAAAACATCTTGGTGTAACTCTAACCAAACAAGCGAAAGACCCATAGACATGAACTTCAAGTCTCTAAAGAAAGAAATTGCAGAAGAGATCAGAAGATGGAAAGATGTCCCATGCTCATGGATCAGTAGGATTAACATAGTAAAGACGGCCATCTTACCAGAAGTTGAGCTCCAATGCCTATTTAAGAACTTGAGTTTCACAGCAGTTAATTCCTTCGTGCTTCTGGTTTTGGTTTTTTTTGTTTTGTTTTGTTTTTTCATATCCAAAACATGAACACAGGGCAGCCACCTCTTCCATATCCATTATACTACCCACAACTACCATCCGTGTACCTACCTAGTATACAGCAAAGCATTATGTAGGACCCTCACACCAAGACCAGCATGCATGTCTGCTTTCGGCCAGCAGAGAGAGGCTGATAGGGAGTGTTGAGGGCTTGCAGGCACTTCCTAAGCCCTTAGGAGAACCAAATCAAAGAAAAAGGACAATTGTGAGAGAGGGGAAAAAAGTTTCTGACATTCTATATTGTGTTAATTTAAGCAAAGCAGAAACTGGATGAAGTAGAAAATGATTGCAGGAATTGAGAGAGTAAGGCAGAAGAGCTACAAGCTCAAGACCAGCCTGGGCTACACAGACCCTACCTGCCTCTATGAATGACTCTACTACTAGAACTACTATTTATTATGGTTATTATATATTATTATTTGTTTTGCTGAGGATTGATTCCGAAACTTACACATCAGGCAAGAGAGCTGCTGCTGAGCTCTATGTCCGGCCTTTCCTTTCTTCTCTTTCCGTTTTCATTCTTTGAGACAGGGTCTTGCTAAGTTGGCCTCCAACTCACTCTGAGGTCCACACAGAGCTTGAACTTTCAATCCTCCTGGCTCAGCCTCCAGAGTAGTTAGGATACTGTACCACAATAGCAGCTTGAGGAATCTTTTAAGAGTGAGTGCTTCTTTGAACAATACTCTCAAGTCACTGTCCAAGAGGACCTATAATTACTTAATCCCTGGAGCCACATCCACCCAGCTTCCAATACCCCACTGTGGCCCCCTGTGGGTGAGATGACAGGAAATAGATTATTGGTATTTGACTTCCTGCTAGTAATAATTAAGACCTTGTCCCATTAGAACTGGGCTCCACAGCTTTTTATTCTGATTGGTTGTGGTTTTCTGTTGTGATCTCCATCTGTTGTAAAGAGAAGTTTCCTCAATGAGGCGCAAAGACTACATTTACCTATGGGTATAAGGGCAAATGTCTATAGGAGGTTGTCAGGAATTACACTTGTTTAGTAAATTAGTAGTTGTAAATTCTCAAAGACTTCATTAGTACTGAGTAATTAGTTAAGTTTCTGAATACATCTACAGAACACTCATGCATATTAGGCTCAGGCAACATTGCAGAAGAGGGGGCAGAAAGACTGTAAGAGCCAGTGGATCAAGAAGTTTGCTATAAGAGTGTGTCTCTAGTATCAGAAGCTTTACCCATAGGGTGTCACCAACATGACTGCCCAAACATAAACTGAACGAGGATGACAACAATAGTCATGCCAAGGTAGACAGAGAAAAGTTCATGAGCCCCCAATCCTACCCAAAGAATTATTGCCAACCAAGGAAAGCTGAGAGCAGGAGACATGATCTTCCCCAGGGAAAGGCATAGGAACTAGCTGTCCAGTGCCAAATATCAACCCTGAAAACATACATGCAAGTAACATTATATAGATTGAAGAGGTTATATTTATGAACACACACACACAAACACACACGTGCGTGTGCACGCAATAATAATTTGTGAAAAGGAGAAGCCACAAATTTGAAGAACTGAGAGGTTTCGAGGGAAGGAAGGGAGAAATGTTGCGGTTATATTATAATCTCTAAAATAAAATAAAAGGCCTTATCCCAAAGCCTCTAAGTGTTGAGAATGTATAATTTCAATCATCTCCTGTGATTTGGCCATGAGAAGGGCAGAGTAAGTTGTTCTCCTTTCGATCCTTCAGTTAACACCAAGGCTTTAGGATATGTGTGTAATAATAACAGACAATCTCTCCCATGAGCTGGAAGAAGGAGCTTGGCCTTCACAGGCCAGCCTGTGCGCCCATAAAAAGAACCACGGCTGCCAGCATGTTTTCCTCTGTTACCATCAGCTGGCACCAAATAACTACGACCTAATATTTATATTTAAAACATCATAGAAATGATAATGGAAAGTCAACAGTTACTTGAAACAGTTTTAAGTACAGTGAAACATTTGCTATTTTTAAAACACATTATACCATTATTAAAATTAAAATGTTCTAAATATTTTATTTATAGAGTATCACAATATAAAACATGTAAATACATTATTTAAAACCTTGTATGTATATAGCTCATAATTGGCCTATTTGTTACAAACTGACTTCAATAGGTCATAATAATAATTCTGATTTTTGCATGTATGGAGAAAAACACCTTAAAAATTAATATTTAAAAAAAATGAAACCAGAGTTCAATGCAAATTATCTACCACAAGGAATACTAAGAACAATCATTTCTTAAAGTTTCAATTGGAAAATAAATTACATCTTAAATATCTTCATATATAAACTCTAATTCTGATAACCTATAAATCATGAAGTATAACAATCAGTGGAACTGAACAATTTATCTAAACATTGTTACATAGGAAATTTGAAGAAACTGTAAGTAATTCTTAATGCTCTCGTTTTGATTCTCCGATTTCTCAAGACTGTGCTGTAGTTCTTTCAAACGTAAATCCTGATGCTGGGCTTTCTAAATGAAGAGAGAAACAGAAAACCAATATGGCACTCATCTGCAGGACAAGGTACAAACATATATGCAATTGCTGAATGAATCAATCAATTGAATGAATCAATTTTTTTCCAAAGAATTTGTAAACATTATTTTCCTTAAAACAATATCTTTAGTGATTAAAGCATATATGGTTGATCATTCTACTTTGATGTTTTACTGTAATTCTTCAATTTAGCTCTAAATATTAAAGATTTAACCTGACTAAGATGATTTTATTTAGAGCAGTCATTACTAATTCCTATTATGTTTATCATAACATCCTTTCATATTCTTTTAAACCATTATTTGCCAAAAAAGTTTTATCCCATAAGATCTTCACTGTTTTAAACTTTTTATTTTATAACTTTACTATTAAAAAACCTTGTAAATATAAACAGCCAATTAACTAGACCCAAAGTTTATACAGTTCAATAATCTACTGTACCATTAGAATTCACATTCTGAAAGAAAGATGTTTTAAGAACTGATAGAATTCCAGCTTTGATAAGGTGAATGTTTTCTCCTAAACTCTTTAAAAAAAGTAAAAAGAACTTAAGTCATGTGCTTTGAGGAAGAAGTTTTAAAGTCATACAAATTTTGAACTTTGGTTGTGTACAGATTTCTAGGTGGGCTGCTTGCGGTAAATACTTTAGGTAAGATGTGTTTCCAGCTAAAACCTAAACACTCCAAGAATGGAGACCCTTTGTGTTTCTCATAGCAGATATTCTGACACCAGCACCTGAAACTGAGCAGTGACCAGCATGAGAAGCAGGGCAGTGTGTAGCAAAGCGCTAGACTGGACTTTACTAGTCACAGAACAAATGGTCTTTATAGAGCATCAGTTTGGAGAGAACAGTAGCCACACAGTGACACTCTGCAGGGAAGAATGTAAATACAAATGAACTTTAGGACAATAAGATCTGACTTTAGTACAGGCTTGCTATGGTTGTGGAGTAATGAGGTCACCCTTCAAACTGTGTATTCATCCTACCAACTCAACCAAAGTATTTGGATAAAAACCATGAGGTCTGCAGCGTATGGCCAGACTCTGGCTCTGTCTCTGGCCCTCTGAGCACTTACAAATCCTGACTAATGTATGTGCATGTGATTACCCACTGAGCTGTCTGTGCCCTGGAAGGCAGAGAACACATTAATTCATTTCTCTCTAGTTTTAAACTTGGGCTCAGAATTCTAGATTGTTTACTAGCACAACAATTATCAGGCTTAACATAGATCTTAAACTGTTAATTTTAATAGCTTTAGCAAAATATTAAACACAGAAGAGAGAAATCCACCTCATCTTACTTTATTTTTCAGAGGCTTCAACTGCACAAAGAACATCACACATATTTTATATCTGAAATTCTGATGGGGAATTTGTTTGTTTGATTCTTTGTTTTTAAGTTTAGAAACCAAGTAAATAGCTGTATTAAATTAAAAATGTTTTACTGTGATTATACTCTCATTAAACTTTTGAAGGCAATAAGAATATACAGTGTATGTCAAAATAAGTCAACTTTTGAACCTTTTAGGTTTACAACTTTTTAGAGACTTGGAAATGTAAAAGGGGTTTTCACAGAGTATCTACCTTCTGGAAAGATAAAGTACCAGCGTTTTTTATGTAATTATCAAGTAGACAGCTATTAAGTGATTAAGGCACAGCTAATGCCAGCTGCAAAATTATTTTATGCCAATAGATTGTTTCATAGATTTTCAGAAAAAATACAAGAGACTAATTAAACACAGCCAATTTGGTATTCTCATTTCATGGCGGAGTAGGTCAAAGCATTTGTCTCTTATGCAGATTGGACAATGGTGAATATTAAAACCATATCTTCTGAGATATAATATTCATTAATCAAGGCAGATATAAAAATCTAGCCCATAACTGTTTAAGTTGCATGTATCTTTAAAAGGTGAAAATTCAAGTAAATAAAATTTACATAAAGAATGAGGGAGCTTCTACATGGAGCCTTCGCCGAGCAGCTGCTGTCAGAACCGCCTGATGGGACTCGGAGGCAGTGGCTGCTGTCAGGGAACCGCCTGATGGGACTCGGAGGCAGTGGCTGCTGTCAGAACCGCCTGATGGGACTCGGAGGCAGTGGCTGCTGTCAGGGAACCGCCTGATGGGACTCGGAGGCAGTGGCTGCTGTCAGGGAACCGCCTGATGGGACTCGGAGGCAGTGGCTGCTGTCAGGGAACCGCCTGATGGGACTCGGAGGCAGTGGCTGCAGCTGCCACACAGCGTGGGGATGAGAGTTCCCTCACGATCATGACAGCACAGTTTTGTGTCTTTATTATTTGTCACTCCTAATATTAGCAGCAAAACAAAAGCCTTGACTTACCTCCATCTGTACTTGAAGAATGTAACTAAGCTACATGGAATGCATGTTAAATGTTCACTTTTATAATACTTACACTGTTCATTGTGCCAACAAGTTGGTTTTGTTCTTCATTTTTCCTTCTAAGCTCGGCCTCTAGATCTAATATTTTAATTTGTAATGCTCTCTCTCTAGATGACATTTTCTCTACTTCTTCAGAAACCTGTAGTTTTCAATAAGAGGATAAAATAACTAAATGAACTTTCCTTAAAATATATTTTAAAGCCCTGTTATAATCATAGTATACTTCTTCCCAAGTAGATATTAGTCAGGCAGAGCCAAAACACCTGGACCCATGGGGTCTTGCAGAGACTGATACTCCAACCAAGGATCATGCATGAAGAGGACCTAGCTAGACCCCCTGCTCAAAGGAAGCCCATAGGATGCTCAATTTCCAAGTGGGTTCCCTAGTAAGGAGAGCAGAGGCTGTCTCTGACATGAACTTCAGTGGCCTGCTCTTTGATCACCTCTCCCTGGGAGGAGCAGCCTTGCCAGGCCACAGAGGAAGATGATGCAGCCAGCCCTGATGAGACCTGATAGGGTAGGGTCAGATAGAAGGGGAGGAGGACTTCCCCTATCAGTGGACTAGGGGAGGGGCACAGGGGAAGAAGAGGGAGGGCGGGTGAGACTGGGAGGAGACAAGGGAGGGGACTACAGCAAGGATATAAAGTGAATAAATTTTAATACATAAATAAGGTATTAGTTGGGTATTAGACAATTCCATTAGAAAATATTTCATTGTATTTTATCTTGAGTTGGGACATAGCTCCATTAGTAGAGTGATTCCGTACCATGAACAAGGCCCTAGGTTCAATCCCAGTACTGCAAAGGGAAAAATGAGCCTAATTTGAAGAAGCACATATGCTATTTGCATGTATATATATCACAAGCATCTGAAAAACTAACCGGAGATGGAAAGGTGTGCATGCTTGAACTGTTTGTAGTACTTATATTCACTACGGTATCTGGAATAGTGGTGGAACATAGCTAGATCTCTCGAACACTGATTACGTATCCAGATGGACAGTGGAGGGGCGGTGACCACACAGCACCTAGACATGACCATGACACTGGTACGGCATCATTCACTTTCCAAGCAGTCTGAATGTGACTTGCCTGTGTCTCTTGGTTGCTTGTGTGACTGGTTTGCAGCACAAGCCTGAGAGCAGAATTGGAGGCTACTGCAAGAACAGCAGGAAAGAGCTATGTGGGAGGGACTGCTCTGACAGAACGCGGGGGACTCAGCTCTAAGTTACTATGCACCAATCACAGGCCAGGACAGCAGCGAGCTCTGAAGCCAGGAAGGGAAGGAGAAGGCCCCAGGAAATACCCATCCCCTTCGTGTGGACAAGGGTAACAAGACAATGATGGCCCTCATCAGGTGTTCAGAAATTAGAGACATCGCCACCTTCCACCACTGTAGAAGGGAGGAAAGGGCAGACACCTGTGGACTCTGACCACGGGGAAGAAGTCTGAGAGCGCCTGGCACTATCAAGGTCTTATGCTGAGCTCAAGGTAAAACATTCTCATTTCCTTTCAGAGGTTGTTGGGGCGGAGAAATATGCACTTTATCTACAATTGGCACCACTCTTCATTATTTAGCTTTTATTCAACGATGTGTCTCTTAAGATCATCTAAAATTGGTTTCTCAGATGTTGAGAAAATTCAAATCACTATTATGTATCAGTTTAGCCTTGGCAGAGCTGACACTAAAAACTTTGAGGAGGACAATAAATAAAGACAGTTCGAAGGGAAAGATTCAAAGTTTGGCAGATGACATGACAGGTTTGGCTGGTCGGCGTTAGCTGGAGATGCCAGTGGTGAGCATGGGCATCTTCAGGGTGTCAGCCCCACTCATCCTACAAGGAAGATCACAAGCCCCATTTTGCTGAGTGGGAGGCAGGCTGCCCTTGTCGAGGGTAGCTTTGCATTGAAGCCAAGATCCAAATCAGGTGTTGGGACTCCAAAGCTCACCCTATGGTCTTTCAATGTGAGATTTCAAATTGTTTGATAAATTCATCTCTTGAGATCTTCCCATCACTCGATTTCACCCACTTTTTCTGGTGTCAATTGAACCCACTTCTACTAGAGAACCTGCAAGTTGGATGAACCCTACTACACTGAGTGCCCAAGAGCTCAGGTCTACCTTTTCTTTTGCTTGTGAAGCATAATCGAAGTGCCCACATGCCAAAAGGCTGGTTAACTTGAATATGAGCTTAATAGATTTAACTGGAATAAATTCTAGGATGAATCTGTTTGTGTAATAAATATTTGTCACAGAGAAGTTGAGCTTTAGTGCTCACTGGATCCCATCAAGACAAAACCTGTAATTATTTATTCAACTACACACACACACAGACACACACATAGGTACGCTCATACATGTACACACACAGAAACATGCAGACACATGTGTGCACACACACATACACAAACATGCACACACATGTGTGCACGCACACATACACAAACATGCATACATGCACGCGTGCACACACAGGCACAGACACACACGCACAACAGCTGGGTGGACGGGTCACACTCTCGAGGTCCTTCCCTTCTCTGTCCTGCCACATCACCATGCATCTGGAAAAGCAGTCCTGGTCCAGTAATGTCTCTGCTCTGAGGGAAAATTAAGTAAAGAACAAAAATGGAGCTGCTCCCTCCACCCTGTCATCAGCATAAAAACAATAGCTGTAGGCTTGGCAAGAGGAAGTGACTCTGGCAAACTAATTAAAAAGCTTCTAAATAAAGGCCATCTGTACCTTTTGTCTTCCTTCTTCCAAAGCAGCGTCCAGTTGCCTAGACAGTGCTGCGTACTCTGCAGCCTTCTCTTTCAGCTCCAGGTCACTGTGCTTGAGAAACTCCTCTTGGCCAGCCAGCTTCTTCTCAAGCTCTTTATTCTCTGCATCCAACTGTCCTAATTTTCTTTTTGAAGACATATATAGATAGAGATATATAACTATATGTGTGAGTATATTTATGCACATATATCACATACATATAAACATACACACATATATAAATTATAGTGCAGGGGAAATGTAGCAGCAGTTGTAAGTCAACTTGGCACTTACTCTTTAAGGTTTTCACACTTTAACTGAATGAGATAATTTTCCTCCTCAAGAGAAAGCTTGGCTAGAAGGCTATCGTTTCCATCAACCTAAGTGGGAAACAAAACAAAATAAAATCAAACAACAACAACAAAAGGCCCACACTTTTTCAGTTATTTTCTTCATCAACTTCCAAGGAAATTACATATTTTACTTAGAAGCATAAGAAACAAGAAGCTATGGATACACAAAAAGACACCAAGCCATGCTTACAACCCTAACACACAAGGTCTCCAAGCCCTCGCTGACTTTTAAATTTTATGTTGTCTATGTTAGAAAATTAAGTACATTTTTCTGGGTGATGGTAATTAAAATATACTGAACAATGTTTTAGTGAAAAAAGACATTTGGATTGTTTGGCTCAGCTGGCGACAGCTTCCCCAGTACGTCTCATCCCAACACTACAGAAAGCTGGACGCGGTGGCTTGTACTGCAGTCCCCGTGCAGGAAGCAGAGGAAGGAGGACCAGAAATCCAAGCCCAACCTCAGAGCAAGGCCAGTTGGGGCTCCGCGAAACTGCCTCAAAAGCAAACCCAACAACAAGAACAAAACCAAAAAGAAAAAATTGTGCATGAAAACTTTAAACACTGTTCATTAGATAGTTAAGGTTTCTCATCTCAATAATGTTCCACTTAGACTAATGATAATCACCGGTGAAGATGTTAGCCGTGAAAGCCAAAAAAATCAAGATACAGTGGCGCAAGTCAAGAGACTATTCTTCCCAGTTCTTCCCAGTCTGATGTAAAGAGGTTAAATACTTTCAATAGTAATAAAAATATTTTCTGTCAGGGCTGGAGAGGTGGCTCAAGAGTTACAAGCACAGGCTGCTCTTCCAGAGGTCCCAGGTTAAATTCCCAACACGCACATGGTGGCTCACAACTAGTCCATAACTCCAGTCCTAGGGAGTATGATGCCCTCTTCTGGCCACTTTGAATATGCATGTGGGGACAGACATGCAGACAAAACACCCATACGCATAAAATAAAAAATAATTTTTCTCATACTTATTAAAGTAGTAACTTAAGTAAACTATAATGATTTTTTTTCTAGAAGAATTTCTTCTTGGAATTAACTTTGTGTTTTTAAAAGTGGAATACATTTTTTTTTAGAAGCCACAAAGTAAATTCTTCCTGGAAGTGTCTTACAAGTAAAGAAACAGATTGGCTCTCAGACTCAGACAACGTGAAGTAATCCTAAACCACACACTGAGTGTTGTCTGTGATATGCACGGATGGAGGAGGGAAATGTGGTGTAGAGGGGACATTCACGGTCCCTTTTCTGATGGATTGATAGGTAGTAATTAATCCCAATAAGCTTGATGCACAATTCTAATTAAAATGCACTCTAATTTTTTCAGGGTAAACAAACTATTATTTGTCATATGCTAATGGCAAGAAACAGATAGGCAAGCCCAGCTGTGCTGTCCCTCTCATTACATCACCACTCTATGTCCTCCAACTGCAAATGCAGACTCATAAATAACCTATTCCATTACCCGTGTCACCAGAAAATATGAAGGGATAAAAATGAGAGAATCTGCATGAAAATATTTCAGCAACTGATATAGATAAGAATAAAAAGTTCAACCCAACACGAGTGCCCTCAACTGGAGAAATGGTGTCAAATGCTCCTTAAACACATCTTCCAAGATCAGAACGACGGGACACCTGGCCCTGAAGCTCCCTAATGGTGTGCGCCTGCTCTGCACACTTCTCCTTGCAGCGCTGCAGATTCTCCTGACACTCGTGAAGTCTCTGTTCGGCTGACGTGAAGGAGTTGCGGGCTCGCTCTACCTGCTCCAAGTGAGACTCCACCTGGCCTCTCATCTGAGGCGGCGTAAGGGAGATAAATGCAAGGTCACATGTTTGGCAGGAATATTCTTACCACCTTAAAGACTAGACATGCTTGTTATTAAAAAGTATGCTACAAATATTAATTTATGTCAGATATACAACTAAAATTAATGAGTTTTCAAATAGGTATCAGGCAGATTGGTATGGTGCTATCCGCCTACTTCAGGGGCTCCACACAAGCTGATGTGTCTAAGGAGTTGGTGTGATTCTTTCCCACTGGCTCATCGTCAGCTCTCCAGTATCTGTGACTTTATTATACCTCAGGAATCCCATGTGCCCTTTCGGTCTTCTTGGCCAAAATGAGTGGAGTTCAGTGAGCACTGCTTCATGACAGTCAGCGTGTCGGATCTCAGTGTATGACACTATCCAGTCATGGTGAGCAAATCTAAGTTCACCCCAGGGCTGCCTTCATCTCCTGCCCTTTCTCACTATAGCAGGTGTATAAATTATGGAATAGAGTGACGTGATGCAAGCTAAGGAATGCCACATTGCTGTGCGCAGCAGTAAACAGCTAAAATGTGACATTCAGGATACTCCCATGGAGGAAACACAAGAGGGATAACTTCCTTAGTTGAAACACCCACAGTTTTGGTGCAATGTCTGGCCAAGTTGAAGACAAAAGATAAAGCCAGGATGAAGCACACCTCTGAACCTTAAAACAGCTAAGAACCCATGAGAAAATCAGAAACTCAAGCAACAAAGAAATAAAAAGAATTTTAGTTTTCAAAATCACATATTTTTCAGTTCTACCAGCAGAAAACACTATGATGACAGTAGCTGGAAAGCCAGGTTCCTCCCCTCTCTGGATCTGAATGGGATTTTAACTGGGGTTTTACTGAGTTCCCTAGCAGGAGAGGAATACATGCATGAGACCAACCATGAGAAATAGAAAAGAAATGGCATCTGCTATGGTCTGCTCTGTGAAAGGACCAGGTTCCTCATCTGGTGGCTGATGGCCGGCTCTGGCTGGCCTTGTTTTCACAGCGACACCTCTCTCTTAAATCCCGATCTCAGATGGGCCAGCAATCCGGCCACAGTGGCCGTAGACTCTGCGCCTGACCACTAATGCTCTTGACCTCTCGGCCAGAAATCAGTGTCCTGTGACTCTCGCTGCTGCCTTACCAAAACAATGTGAAATCCAAAAGGGAGTGTGGTTCCATCTAAAACCTTAAAGTATTCACAAAAACATCATCACCTGCCAAAACCGGCTTTTCCTTGTTCTGTCGCAATGGGATGAATAAAAGGAGAGGGTTTGCAAGATATCATTTTCTTCCCAAAATGCATTTACCAGAGAATATTTACTTTGCAATTCTTTTAGACACAAAAGATGTAAAAATAGAAAAGAGAGAGAGACTTGTTTGCATTTTACTGCTGATAGATCCCAGTAATAAACAATTGGATCTTTTTAATTTTAAACTCCTGTCTCAGAAAAATAAGGCATTTTGCTGTTTCTCAATTGTGGAAAAAAAAAGGTAAAAAGATATTCACACAAATAAATGAGATTTCAAGTCTGGGGACACTGTATATTCAAGACAAAACTCCTGCAATGTCTGAGGAGAAGGCAGCCATATTGGGTCTAACGGCGCACACGTGAAATACTTCACCACTTCCACTTCAAACTTACCTTCTCTAACTTTTTGTTTTTGTTTTTTATTATTAGGTTATTTTCATGTAACAAATTTTTACATCTGCTTTTTACCATTTCAGCTGCTTCTTGCAACTTTTGTACCTAAAAATAAAAAGAAAGAAAAGTCAAGCCATAAAGTACCACATATGGTTTTAAGTTTGTATTTAAAGATATCATTTCTCTACCAACAGTCAGCATGTTTATGTAACATTACCCCTGACACTATTCTTGGTGTTCAACTCTAACTCATCCCTTCATTATCCGCTTGTCTTCACCCATCGGTGCTCTTCTACTCTTTACCTGAGCTCTAAAGATGACATCAATCTTCACTTTCATGTCACTGCTTCTTTAAGAAAGCAGTCTCTCATCTAACACCTGCCATAACAGCTAACAAAAATAAAGCAAGTGACAGCTCGCACTAGAGAGGATGTGGAGCATGAGGAACTGGTCATTGCTAGTGAGAGTGTAAACTATGAAAATGAGTGTGTCAGTTCCTCTGGAAGATAGAAATCAATCCCCCTTGAGACCCAGCTACATCTCTCTTGGGCTTACACCAACAGGATGATCCATCCTACCACAGAGGCATTTGCTCAACCATATTCATCATTGCTCCCTTTAGAACAACCAGAAATTGGAAACAACCTAGATGTCCCTCAAACAGAAAAATGAATAAAGACAATGTGGTGTGTTAACACAACGAAGTATTACGTGGCTGTTTAAAAAAAGTGAGGTCGTGACATTTGCAGGAGGCAGAAATAGGAAAACATCATCCTGAGTAAGGTAACCCAGGCACAGAAAGTCAAATACAATATCTGTCACTTATATGTAGATATTAGCTGTTAAGTCAATGATAACAAAGCTACAATCCACAGAGCCACAGAGGTTAAGTAGAGTAAGGAACTAGAGGAAGATAAATCTCATTATGAAAAGGAAATAGAATACATAGTTATGGATGGGGGAGCTAGAATGAGGATCAAGTGGTGGGGGAAAAGGGGGATGAAGGAGGGAATACAGGGAAAGACAGCTAAAATTAAGGTCCATTCGAGGGTAGTATGGACACCTAACACAGTAAGAGCTTCCTGAAACATGAACACATATGAAGGCAATCTAAATGTAACCTCCAAATCGTGCCGGAGATGAAGTTCCACCTGGCCATCTTCTGTCAGCAAACAAAGCTCCTGGTGCCAGCACGGGGTTATCTCTAATTGAGTTACTGGCCAAAGGCATCCCACGGAAATCTCCAAACAACCCAGGCTGCTGCCATGATTACACACCAAACTGACAGCAAGGCCCATTGCTGAAGAAAACCTCTACACAACTGCTTAAAGAGGGAGAAGTCAGGCTGGTGCCTACATACAGCCTTCACCAGAATGTTCCACCATTTTTGGTACAGGAAGGTATTCTGCTCATTAGCAAAAGAGAAACAAACACCAAGCCAACCAGCAGCCCTTTGACCTACAGCGGTATCCTGTCTGCAAGACATACCAGGGCAGCAGTTCTAACCTATCGGTTGTGACTCCTTTGGCAAACCTCTATCTCTAAAAATATTTACATTATATTTTGTAAGAGTAGCAAAATTATAGTTATGGAGTAGCAACAAAAATAATTTTGTGGTTGGGGGTCACCATGACATGAGTAAGTGTATTAAAGAGTCACAGCATTAGGAAGGTTGAGCGCGACTGTACTAGGTCAATGGTGGCAATGAGCTTGTGGAAGTATCAAACAATATCTGATTTGACTTAAGACACACTCCATGAGATGGAACCCATATTTGATACTTCTTGGTGACCAAGAACCTGAGACAAGATAGTCCAGGGACCTAGGGTGAAGCCAAATAGTACTGTTCTAAGCAAGCAAGCTAACAAATAAACAAAAAGAAGCAATAAAATGACTCCTAATGGCATTCTGCTATACCCACAGGTCAGTGCCTGCTCAGTCATCACCAGAGAAGCTTCCTCCTACAGCAGATGGGAACAAATGCAGGGACATTGCACAGAGAGAGGGAGACCTTGAAACACTCAGCCGTCAACAGGCATCTGCGTCAAGTTCCTCCCAGCAGGGCCCAGGAAACTCCACAGAATAGGAAGCACAAAGAGTATAAGAGCCAAGGGGAAGGGGGATGCCAAGAAAACACGGCCCTCTAAACCAAAATGAATAAAGTTCACATGACCTTACAGAGACTGAAGCTCATGCATAGAGTCTACCAGGTCCTTTGCATATATATTACGGCTTCCAGTTTAATGTTTTTATGGGCTTTCTGAGTGTGTGAATTAGGTCTCTGGTTCTTGTGCGTTCTCTTGAGCCCTTTTCCTTCTGTTTGATTATTTTAACCAATTCTGGTGTGTTAGTTTTTGTTTTATCTTTATATATATATATGTGTGTGTGTGTATATATATATCAGGACAGGGTTTCTCTGTGTGTAGCCCTAGCTGCCCTGAAACTCACTTTATAGACCATGCTAGCCTCAAACTTAAAAAGATACGCCTGCCTTTGCCTCCCAAGTGCTGGGATTGAAGGCATACACCACATATCTGGCTTATATTTTAATATATTAAAATTTGTTTTTCTAATTATCCCTTAGAAGTTTGTTTGTTTTCTAATGAGTGAGACAGAGGGGAGTGTATCTGAATGGGGGGGGGGTAGAACCAGGAGGAATAGAGGGACAAAATGTGTAATCAGGATATATTATATGAAAAAAAATCTATTTTCAATAAAGGGGGGGGAGGAACTAGCCCTCATTTCGATAATTTCCCCCACCACATCAAAATCCATCCAAAGAGCTACAACACTGGATATCCAGATGACATTTTCTTGCTGAGGCCTTACACCCAAATAAGCAGGCAGGACAGATACTGTGCTCAGTAATACAGGCCTCCGGAGCCCATGTGTCCCTCCCACCTGCAGCACTTCAGCTGAGTATTCCAATGGGATTCCGCCCCTAGATGCAGCCCCTCCTGCTGGCTACGCTTTACCTCAAGCTTTGTCTGCAAGTAGTCTTTAAATGTGCCACACTCCAGTTCATCCTTTAAGTCACACTTTTCCAGTAACAGCTCTTTCTTTAATGCCCAATCTGTTTCCCATCATGCAGGTATCTGTGTCCATCCAGGCTTTCCCACAGTTTTCCTTCAATACTGCATTTTCCAAACTGAAAGTTTAAGTGTAACTTGCCATTGGACATACATTCTGTTTTAGATAAGCCGCCATATGTTCTTTTGTGTCTCTGTGGGGTGTGTGTGTGGATTTGTGTTCACTTTTGTGTGGGGCCAGATGTCTTCTTGAATCACTGTCTGTCTCCTGAGACGGGGCCCATCTCTCACTGAAATGAGTTGCTATTGGACTAAGATGCCATGACAGGAGCTCCAGGCATCTGTATGCCCAGCTGCTGCACTCAGCTTTAAGATGGGCCCTGGGGATCCAAGCTTAGGTCTTCACGTTTGCATGGCAAGCAACGGAGCCATCTCACCAAGCCTCATATGTTTCTTTTCATGTATTTCAGGTCAAAAAATATGAATTATATATTATTTACTGGAAAAGAGAAGTTCTGGGATTTAAAGACCCTAGTGATAGTTGTTATTTTAAATCAATGCCATTAAATATACTAACAAGCTTTCACATCAAAGTTCCTTTTAGGAATATCTAATGTTTTCATACGTAGAGCTAGCACTGGGAATTGGGCAAGACTACCTTTACGAAGGCACATGAGACCTTAAGGAATGTTTGAAACATGGTGTATTATGTCACAGATATTCACCCCATCTCTTCAGTTCTGTCAACTTGAGTCACAGTGTGTTAAGTTATCTACAGATTTTAATAAACGTTAAAGCAAATGCAGGTCACCTGAGTTTTATATCCTTCAATGAGGGTTTTCTGCCGTTTTTCTACTTCTTGCAGTTCTACAAGTTCCTTTTCAACAGAAGCAACTTCATCCTTCAAGGCATCAAGTGTACTCTAAAAAGAAATACGTGACTGATGGGGTTTCCAGTCATCAGAGCATTGCAGTCCATGCTGAAGAAGTTCTAAAGCATACCTCATTCATCAACAACAGAGTAATCATTTGATGGTATGTAATTGATATCTAAAACTAATGACTAATACTCATTAATAAATTTAATCAGTGTGAAGGACAGATTATTTTAATTATTGACAAAAAGAGCTGAAAATAACCTGCGTTCTAAATAAGAAGAATCACTACTGTTGCCATGTCAGGTTTTCCAAATTCGTTTAACATTACTTTTCAATCTCAACCAAAAGTATAACAGTTGCAGAGAATATGACAAATTAATTCAAAACTCAGATGACAGCTGGGCATGATGGCACATGACTAAAAGCCCTGTACTTATGAGACAGAGGTGGGATTTTTGAAAGGTCTAAGATAGCTGAGGCTACTTAATAAAACCCAGTACCAAACCAAAACAAAAATAAAAAGCACCTCACTAGGGAGAATAAATAGGATTTTGTAAATCCTACTAAGTGAATAATACCTGTCCTTACTAGATGTTGAAATATATAGAGTTAAACTGTCGATACACTATGAGCATAGAAGACAGCAGAAAAGGAAAAGAAAAATGCACATGTAGAATATGGTCGGCACTGGGTTTTAAACCAGTAGGGAAAACACAGACCATAAATAAACCTTGAATAAACAGCAGCCATTAGGGCAACAGTTTAAGCACCTGCCTCAGCCCACTGCTGAAGAAGCATCAAATTAATTAAATGTTTTTATCTATAAAAATATGAAAGAAGATCCAGAAAAAAAAAAGAAAAACTCTATGTGGTTTTAGAGCAGCACAAACTCTACTGAGATGCTAAGACTTGCAAAGATAGTCTCCCTGGGCATGCACCAGTTAAGCCTACCACAGTTTCAGAGATGCTAGGAGAAGGCACAGACCAGATAAGAGGCCGCTCTTACCCACAGCAGTAGCAGCAAAACCATAGGCATTGTGTCAATGTCCTGAGGCACACTCTCACTAAGTAACACTAAGTAGCTGATGACAACTACATATGAATTGGGATGTATTAGAAGAAGGCAAAGTTGAATCTTAAAACTCAAATATCTCAGACTAGGCAGAGAGCATGCCTGTTCTGTGCATGAAAGAAACCTATTGCTATCTTCTAAGGATGTTGTCCTCCTTAGCCTTAACCATTAACACAGTCTACATCACTGAGGAACTGCCTAGTTGAGGCTAGCCTGTGGGAACATCTGTGAAGGACTGTCTTGATTATTACTTGATGAAGGAGTGCCCAGGCTAGCCCACTGTGAGCAGCATCATTCCCCAGGCAAGTGGCCCTGGGCTGTATTAATTTTTCATTTAATCCACAGAAGCAGAGACTGAAAGCAAAGTATCAGTCCAGGTCAATAACTCATTAGTACAACTAGCAATGAAGCCTGGACTCAAGAAAATGGAGAGAGCGAGGAGAGACAGCATACCTATACAAAATGTGTATGAAATTTTAAGAAGTAAAGATAAGAGAATACTTTGAAAATCCAACATAAATTTGAAGAAGCATTTCCACAGAATAAGAATCAGGCTAGCAATAGATTGTTTTCTGTTAACTCTAATTGCAAAAGACACTAAAACAAAGATTACTTTCTCTCCGGGATGTTATATTCACTTGAAGTCAGGCAAATGAAAGCAGAAGAAAGGTATTTTCAGACACATAAAACCTGTTTACATGCTCCTCTTCCTATTTTCTCTTTTTTAAGGTTAAAACTATTTCTTAAACAATGTATTCTAACAATATGAGGGCTGCTAAGCTAAACACCACAGGCTCCATAAGAATGGAAGCCATTACACTACAAGAGACTAGCCCAATGAGGCTGGCCAGGGATGCAGAGGACGAAAGTAGAAAATGGGTTCCCAGGACACAATATGAAAAAAAACTTCTGGAATTTTCATCTTTTAAGGAAGGAAGCATTTTCTCTTTTTTATATCAGAAACACACTTGTTTCCTTCTCTTGAAATAATTATGATTAATAGATGTTTAAAATTATGTACACATTAAGAAAAATTGCAATGGACTTTTTAGGCATTTTTGATGAGTAAATATAGAAGATATAAATATAATTATCAAAGAGAAGGATTTTTTTTAAGAAAACTGATGGGATTCCAGGCTTTGAATTTCATAACTATTGAAGTTCCCTCTTGGGGAAAATGGAGTGACACCCAAATCTTTCCTACTTTTTCTAAACTTTTATTTCTGTTTCAAGAACACAACTCTGGGAGAATTTTTGTTGTAGTGTATTTCCTAGTTCAAGCATTCTTTTCTGATTTTTGTTTTGTGGAGCTGAGAATGGTACCCTCATGTTCAGTCTAGTCCCATCCAGCCACAGGCAAGTCAGTTGTCGAAGAACTCAAGTTTCTTTTTTCTCAGAAAATCTAAAATCTTCCACCCCCATCTCTTCTCTGGGACACATATAAACCAATCCCTCCTTGGACTTGACTCAGTTGGAAATTCTTTCTGGTTATAAAGCAGCCAAGAACATACTTTCTGGTTTCAAACAGACCCAATCTGATGTTGTATTATATGGTAACCATGACACCTACAAATAGTGTTGTGCAGTAAAGCTAATGCAATTTCAGATGATTCACTGCTAAAATTAGAGAGTAAATAAACTTAAAAGTTGAAACAAAGACAGAGTTGTTCAACCTCATAAGCTCTGTCCTGCTAAATGCAACTTAATCTTGTTTTTGTATATGTAACTAAAAACCTTAAAACTTACATAGATGAACATAAACATATGCATGGATCTATACTATATACAGATAGACCTGACAGATGTAGAAAGTAGCTATCTTAATAATGCAATTTCATGAGAAACATGAAGGACAGAATGGTACATGAGTATTACCCAATCTTGCCTTTACTCTATACCACTGTTACCAGGAGCGTGCACACACACGCACACACACACACACACACACACACACACACACACACATACTACCTTTAACTTCTCATTCTCAATATTTAGGGCTTCATTTTCATCTTCAAGTGAGTGAAGTTTTCTAAGAATTTCTTCACATGATTTTTTTCCATGCGTTTCCATTTTCTTCAAGTCTTCTAAAAGATTAGTAATTTGCCTTTATAAAAAAGTGAAAGGATGAAAATTTTCATTCAAATAACAGATTTTAAATATTCTTAAAATTACCCTGGCAGGGCGCACTGGTCACAGTTGCAAAGCAGAGAGCGGCGGCAGGGAGCGAAGGTGGCCGTGTCAAAGCACCCAGGGCTAAAAGGCTCACGCTGTGGCCTATCACCCACAGCAGGCATGTCTGCCCGGCCCTTACATTCACACATATGCACATGCGCACACAAAAACACACACAGACACAAGTTTAAAGGAAGGATCAAGCCAGGCGGTGACACCTCATCTTTATAAGCAAATTACATGATAGTTCTCCATGATAAAATGTAACACTGAGGAAACAAGAAGCAACTATTAGCAACTCCATTAGCATCAGCATCAAAGAACAAAATATATGTGTTTTTACTCATTAATTTTCGCTATTATACATTTTAGTCACTTTGATTAAGGGATAATAATTTTTGGGATTTTAAAGCACTTAAGTTATAAACTTTGCTACTTTCATATCCTTGTTTAATTGAGAAATGTCACTTCCATTTAGGACAAAGTATATGTATAAGAATTATCAATGATACACACTCAAGCACAAAGCACTAATCGGCACGTTCCACCTTTGAAAATGGAATCCCAATGTGTGGTTAAGGAGTGATCATCTTACTACTGCTTACTCGTAGAGAAGGAAGACACATAATCATGGTTGACCACACCTTTACAACACAGAACCCAGAAGAACCAAAGCAGGCAGCGTTGAAAAGAATCAAGTCACTTCTCACTAAACAATGACAGTCCAAATTCTTGCTTACTTTTTCATTGTTTCAATCTGAACTTCCAGTTCAGTTTTTTCTATTGCGATTTTCTCATAATGACTTTTCCAGGAATTGGAAGCTGAAACTGTTTCAGACAACTTGGCTTCCTAAAAAATACAAAAACATTAATCTTGTAACTTAAATGTATGTGTGTGTGTTTTAAGATCTTAGACACAAATACACTGTAGACATGAAACACTCTTCCAGGAAAGCATGCAGTTTTTCTTGTAGAGAAGCTTAGTGTGGCGCTTTCAATATAGGAAAACTTTAAAGTAAGCTTTAATAAAATACCTATATGACTAGTACTTTATATTCACACAGTAAAGTTCCAACTTACCATTTTAAGATGTTGATGTGGCTAGTTTTAAGTAATATTTCACAATTAATAAAAATAACTTCTATTTTATTTTTGAATGCATCTTCACTTTCCAGTTTTTATACAGAAGTGCTAACAACCACATACACACAAGAAGAAAGCTTCCCAAGAAATACAGAAACTATTTGCAATTTCATAGCTCCACAGCATCTTGCAATGTAGCATTGTTTTTTTCCAGAGGTCACTCAACAGCCTGCCAACACTGCTACTGTCGGTGGAGAGGAGCAGCAGCAGTGCCGAAGCCAGTCTGAACGTGAGGTCCACAAAGGAGGATCTTTATCTGTTTCTTCATCACTGTTTGTAGGGTTCTGAATGGTGCGCACAAACAGTAAATGCCAGTGGCTCTGTGCAGATCTACCCACAGAGCTCTAGCCACGTGGCTTTGTCTACAGTCTACAGAACGACAAACTTACTGGTTATAAAATGTCATGAATCAGAGAACTCAGAAATAATAGTTTGGGCAGCAGTTAACATACTATTTTTCTCTGACCCATTATTCATTCATTCATAGAAAAAGAGTTTATTGGTCATTTAGTATGTATAAGATACTATCTACATTTTTCACAGAAGTGTTTGTTATATTGAAGACTAGAACCTTATTTCATATCTTGTGTAAAAGAAATTTTAATATAAATATGAGGTAAGAGATGGGTATAATATATATGCCAAAGTCAGTCCATATTATAATGCATAATGTGAGATTAGAGGAACAAACTCATGGAAGAAATGTGTATATTATACATGTGTAGTCCTCATTTCTTTCACCTGCCCTTATGAAAAGACTAATAAGCAGGAGTCCTTCACCTTCCACTGCCCTGGAACTGCTTGTGAGCTCATTCTCCTGAGGCCTCCTCACTAACACAGACCTTGCAGACCTTCCACATCCTGCCTCCTTGATTTCTCTGTGTTGTAATGTGTGTATACACGCAATAGACCAAATAGGAATTCAATATCATGTTTCAGTGTTTGATTTATTTGTGTTTCAAGGTTAAGATACACTTGAGGGGGACTGGAGAGATGGCTCAGAGGTTAAAAACACTTGCTGTTCTTCCAAAGGTCCTGAGTTCAATTCCCAGCAACCACATGGTGGTTCATAACCATCTATAGTAAGATCTGGTATACAGGCAGAATGTTATATAAATAATAAATAAAACTTTAAAAAAAGATACACTTGAGGAGGAGGAATAGTAAAACATGAGGAAGCATCATAATGAAATAAATATCATAAAAATTAAGACATTAATATTGTCAAAGAGCAGTCCGGAAAGACCTTCTCTGGAGAAAAGGCAACTGATTAAGAGGGAAAAGAGCTGCTGACCACGAGCAAGAAGAACAGCAAATTAAGAGAGCAGCCAGCTCCACGCACAGAGGGGAGCAGAGCAGACAGCCCGAAGCAGCCCCATCTGTTTGTCATGCTCCTGAGTCACTTGAGGTAAGTGGGGTTCTTAGCCCTCCCTCAGGAAGAAGCAGAAGGCCAGAGAGGCTAAGTGCCTTCATAAAGCCACAAGGGTTCACCAAAGTGAACCTTCCAAAGTGGCAGGGGACTCTGCTGACGCTAACACTGAGGAGCGGCAGTGCCAGGTTAGTGGCCGCCACTCCAAGCATCTGGGTATTCAGCCAGGGTGCAGCCCCACAGACACTGAGCCTAGTCTTTAACTCCGATGGCTACTTATGCACAAATGAACGTACGTCAAATGTTAGAGCCTTAAAATGGTAACATTTGAGTTTATAAAATATTAACTTTTGTTTTACAAGCTTTTATACAAGTCTGTTTTCATTTCCAAAAGCCACTAATAAATCTATAAGCCTCAGCATACGTTCTTAAGAGGTAAGATACCAGTGAGACACAGAAACAATGAATATAATATTGGTTGGCAATTGAATAAAAATAACAATTTGTCAAGAACAAAGCACTAAGTCCATTTTTTTCAGCTCTGTGTTATACTCAAAGATATCTTTCACATGTTTTGTTTACGTCAGCATATGGTTTCAAATGCATTACAGAGGTTAAATGAAGTAAATTACTGAATAAAGTCATATGGTCTAATAACATAAATCAGCATTTCCCAAACTGATATTTCTCAGAACCATTTCCAAGAGTTGCTTTGTGGCACAAAAAGAGTTCTGTGGTTAAGTGTGGGAAACTCTTACTTCCACGCCCTCATTACTGCATTCTGAAGCCCTTCTCAGAGCCTTAATATGTTAATACACACTGTAACTTTCCAGAGGGCATGATGGAGGAAGCCTGGCCATAAAAGTGTGTGCGTGTGTGTGTGTGTGTGTGTGCGCGTGTGTGCGTGCGTGCGTGCGTGCGTGCGTGTGTGTGTGTTTGTGTGTGTGTGTGTGAGTGTGTGTGTGTGTGTGTGTGAGTGTGTGTGTGAGTGTGCGTGTGTGTGTGTGTTTGTGAGTGTGTGTGGTGGCAGGAGGTGGGGTGGGGGAGCATGGACCACACTGACATTTCCTTTCAGTAACCGCCCAAAAGTGCTATTGAATTCAAATTTTGTATTTTATGATACACAAGCTTTCAAAATAAAAGTCTAAAGCAAAAAAGATGAGCAAACATTATATCATCAATATAAACATGGATAAGAATCAACCATTATCTAAATGCAATTCACAATGAAAACTATGCTAACTAATTATGCTAACTAACCACGCTATCTACGATACCTACTAAGCTATTTAACTACGTAAGCTAACTATGCTATCCAAATAACTATGCTAGCTCTGCTGTCTAGCCATGCTATGTAACTGTTATCTAACTATGTTGTCTAACTAACCATGCTATCTAACTATGCCGCCTAACTATACTATGTCATCTAACTACGCTATCCAAATAGCTATGCTATCCAGCTAACCAGGCTATCTATGCTGTCTATGCAGTCTCACTGTGCTGTCTCACTGTGCTGCCTAAGCATATGGGAAATCCTATATAAGCACACGCACACTCACCTGCTCTTTGATTTGGGAAGTGAGGTGTCCAATGTCCCCTGTAAAGTGTTTCAGCCGTTGTTTATAAATTTTTGATGCTTTTTTCAGAGCTGCAGCTTTTTGGCTACTTGCTTCTTTGATGGATACAACCTCCTGTTTACTCATTTTCACCTGCAAGTTCCACTTGGCTATTTGGATTTCCAAGTTCTGAAAAATGTAAAAGCAATTAAATTATATTAGAGCTTCAATATTTATATAAATGTTGCAAAATGCACATATCATTTCCACACAGATTTTATCAAAACAACTAATCATGTTTAGTTAAAAAGTTAAACTGATAAGAGGTGATACAACCAAAGCTTATTGTAACAAATTAAAAAATGAAAATTCAAAATACTAGTCTATATAAAATTAATGGTACTATGAATAGAGACTAATATTTGTAATTGTGGCAGAAACATCAACTTGTTTGAAGTTTCTCTGATGAAACATCATTTAGGTCACATATAAAATATAACCCAGAGCAATTCAAAAAGAGCAGGTGAGTGTGCACGTGCTTATATAACAATCTGGAATTATGATCTCAATCCCACATATGAAAAGCTCAAAGTCTGGTGTCTGGTGACTTGCCAGTCACATGAGAGCTCCTCAGGTTCCCAAGATGCACAGGGCATGGAGGATGAGGACAGGATGAGCAGAGACCCAGTGACCAAACTTAACGTGAGGAACAGAAGGTATGTGCTGCTGCTGGAATGTTACAGCCAGGGGAGTGAGGGACTGCTTTATCCAACAGTGGCAAATGATCACCAAGTGACCAACCCTAGAGCCAAGCAAAGTAGATCAACCGCTGGATGCCACGTCCACACCATCTGAGGAAACAGGTCAAACCATGTCTGAGGGCAGGCTCACAGACAGAAGGGATGGTGCTAAATGGCTGGACCAATCCTCCAACACATGAGAGATCCAGTTTAGAGTGATGACTTTACATTTTTCTTTCAAACTATTCTAAGTATCTGAGCAGTATGCACTGTGTGTAAATACTATGATCATTAAGTGTGTAAAAACTAACAACTAAAGACTCATGCTTCTTTTATTTTGAAAATCGATGTTAAAGAATCTGAAATTATAGAATCTGTCCTTGACTTACCCATTCCTGGGATGGAATTCCAACTGAAAATAACCTCAGGACTCTACTTAGTCCTGTGGCCAACACAAGCTATGTCTCCCACTAACGTTACAATGAAGCAGCACGTCTTTGGATTTCTTCTCTGCAGACCAGGTAAACTATGAAACAGCAACTCCCTCTTCAACTGCCTTTACAACTTTATCTCTTTTTTGTTTTTTTCTTTGTTGTTTTGTTTTGTTTGAGACAGGGTTTCCGCATGTTCCCAGGCTGTCCTCCAGCTGACAGAGATTGCCTGCCTTTGCCTCCCTAAGTGCTGGGATATTAGGCGTGCACCTCCACACCTGTCTACAAACTTATCTTAAACAAGACAATAACAGTCTCATAAAGCACTACAATAAATAATTGGGGAAAAAGAACTAGAAGGTAAATCTGTGTGTGAGAAAGGATCTGCCCATAGGAAAGCCAACAGTCATTCCTCTAGATGGCCACACGGTGTCAGCACTATACTATAAACAGTTTGTACATTTGCTTAAAAACTCACAGTTTTTTTTTTTTTTTTAAAGAAAAAAAGAGAGAAAATAAAATTAGCAGGGGTACGTATTGAAAGGTCAGGATTTTGGTCATGTGTTCTGTATCCAGATGATTAAGTATAATTTTTAAAAAGACAAAAAATATTGTTAAAACTTGCCATTGAAAATACTTCCTTATGTCATTTAGATTTTAAAAACATTCTCAAGTGCTATTACATACAGAATGTCATTAGACCGTGTAAGGTACGCTGAAGCAGGTGACTGGCAAGCTGACCTGCATGATCCACCTGTGCATGGACAGCAGCGGCACAGCAGGGTGGCCACCCTGCCCTATGTCACCCATGCAAAGAGCATCCACAGGGAGGAGCTACTGGGAAGGCACTCCAAGAGACAGAGTTCAGGGAGCGTAATCAGTGTCTTCAAGTGGCTAACTATTGACCCCACCAGGCTCTGGTGGGCAGTTCCAACCCAGTTACATAGATGGCCACGGTTAAACTAAAACAAGGCAGAAAGTCATGTATCTAGAGAAGGGAACAGTAGGGATGGGCAGGGGTTGATGAGATGGGGGAGAAATAGGAGAAAGCAAATGGAGAGTAACCAGAATACAGCAGACACAGATGAAATTGTCAAAGAACAAATTTAACTGTAACAAATTACATCCTCGATAAGCCTGCTTAATGCCCTTAGGGAAGGACAGGGACATTAGTGTTCTTTAAATGTCCACTGAAGGACACATGGAGTTCTTGAAGCAGGTGCAGATGTCTGCTATGAGTCAGGACAATAAAAACGAACTGAGGTCAAGTCTACCTAGACATCCTCACCCTTGATCTGCAGAAGTCTCTGAAGGTAGGAACAGTTTCTTTTCCTTTGGCAAAAAATAAGATAGTGAATCAAGTTAGGTTGTGACATGTAATAGCACTTCTGGGCTCTGACCTCAAGCGACTGTGATTAGGAATACATATTTAAGCCAGACATTCCTTCTAACTGCACAAATACAAAGGGAACTTCTCAATGGTCTGAATACAAAAGTAAGCTCATTTCACAATTATTATAATTGGGAACAAAAGAAACTTAACTTACTAATTTCCTATTAGATGCATGCAAGAATATGCATAAAGGGCTATATAGACAAAAAAGACTGGAACAATACGCAATAAAATGTAACGGTATTTTTGCTGTTCTTGAGCTATTTTAACTTATGTTTCAATAATTAAAAAAACAGCCACAGTAAACATAAATAAACTATACCAAAAGAAAGACTGAAAAGGAACACAATCTCCACATATTCTTCCTAGATACAAAACACAAACATTTTCATACAAGGAGTTGTATCTAAATGTTCAAGCCTTATAATTAAGATTTATACTCAGTATGTTTCCTATAGAAATGCCAAAATTATGTTCTTTAATTATCACTGCATTCCACAATTAAACAGTGCTGTCAGTTTTTCATTAATTTTCTTACTTGGCTATAAAAATAAATATTCATAACCTGCACATGTTCTTTAAGTTTATCATTCTCGGCTTCCCTTTTCTGAATTTGGAGCTGTAGACGATCATGTACGATTTTGACTGACTGAGAAAAGCGGTTAGCTTTCAAAGCACTTTGCTGTAAAAGAAAAGACAAATAATGATAAGTTACTATGTGCCCTTCATCTTTGTTAGAGCCCGGGTCGGACTCAGCCTGAGCAGGAGAAACAGAGCGCTCCTTTGCATACACTGGAACCCCACGAACACATGCAAAACTCCCACATGTGGCCAATGCCTTCTAGCTCCTGTAAATCTTCCCATCTCTCCCATGTAAACTTTATGTCAAAATGTTCCTCCAAGACAGGATGAGCTGGGGTAGGATGGAAGGGGAGGAGGTCCTCCCCCATTGGTGGACTTGGAGGGGGCGGGGAGGAGATGAGGGAGGGTTGGGGAGGGTGGGAGGGAATGAGGGAGGGGGCTAGGCATGGGATGCAAAGTACCTAACCTGTGATTGATAACAAAAAAATAAAAAATAAATGTTCCTCCAAATACCAAAATTATTTAATTTTGCCAAAAAAGTTAAAATATAAATCCATGCTTCTTAAATGTACATGGGCATACACACATGAGTTTTCAGCTGTGTACAGGTTTGGGGACGCAGACACACATATGTGCATGTGGAGACCACAGGTCAACCTTGGGTGTCATCCTTAGGATCATCACCCAGCTTCCCTGAGGCAGCTCTCACTGGCCTGGAGTTCACCAATTCGGCTAGTCTGACTGGCCAGCGAACCACAGGCATCCTCCTGTCTCAGCCCTTTCCAGGACCAGAATTACAAGGGTTTTTGGGTACTTCACTCACGTCCTGGTCTTCTGACTGATCCATTACCCAGTGCAGGGGGATAGAATTTGTGATAAGTTATGCCAAGTGGCCTAACAGCATAACCACTCCCCCAAATAAAATAAATAACAACAAAAAATACTTTAAACGTTAATACATTTTATTTGACACATAAAATTAATACTTATCTAAACTGCCAGAAAGCCTTTATTATGCTTATAGCTGAGGATATGAGAACAAGGTGGAAGGCAAAGGGGTCAATACAAACAAAATACAGTAAGTTAGGGTAAAAGCTCAAAACGTGTTTACCTTTTCATTCTGAAATAGACATGAAAGTTCTTGGATATAGGTCTCCTTTTCAAGCGCTTTCTTCTTAAGGTTCTTCAAGAAATACAAGGTAAGAATTAAAACATTCACAATTTGGATAATACTGGCTAAAAACAAGCAACATGCAAAGAAGCAAAAAAAAAATGTCCAAATGAATGGTTATTGAGTGGAGAATAACTTACACTGTTCTCACTTTCACTGTCACTGAGGTCCTTCAGCAAGCTGGCTAAGTTGTCTCCTGTCTGTGAGGAAAAGACACTAAGCATCAGTGTTTAAAACCACATTTTTCTTTTTTAAACATGATTGTTGTCTATCAAGTTTGGGAGTTCATTTTCTACAGATATCAACTCTCTGCAAGAACTATAGCTTGCAAATATTTTCTCCTATTCTGTGTACTGTCTCTATACTGTACAATCTTATTTTGCCTAGAGGCTTTTTAGTTTGATATATTACACTTTTATATTTCACTTTGTTTTCTGTACATTGTGTATCTTTTTAAAAAATCCTTTACCCATTCCAATGCCTTAAGCAATTCCCCTATATACATCTATATACATTATGTCATTTTCTTCCCTCCCCTCACTGAGGACTAAGCCAAGGGTAAGGTGTACGATGGTTAATCAGTCTGCACTGACCTACACACCTAGCCCTTACATTATTAACTATTTCTAGAAACTAACAAGGAATCTTAACTTGAACTCTGCGGAGGGACTTTGTGGAATACGAAGCTCACACACCTCTACAATGGCAGGCGCCGTCCTGCCCTCTGTGCATGAGCTTTGGATGGAAAGAATAAAACACAGCACGTATCCCTTAAAAGACCAGTATGGACAGCTGCTACGCTCAGTGCAGTTTCTACTAGTTAAGACTGCTGCCTGCAGCAGTCAGGATTATTTTGCACATACTTTATGATCAGTTACTTTGCTAAATTAATCTCAAGAGTGCCTCAGAAAGTATAGACCAATGATATACAAAAATCACACACACAGACATGCGCACACACACTAACCTGTTTTCTAAAGAATCTTGAAATGCTGTCTAGAAAGAGACATTATAACTCTAAATTCTAGCAGTGGGAGGGGGAAACAGGATATGGTAATAAGAGACAGTGATCTACTATGTTGTAGAAAGGAGCCAGAAGCTCTGGCGTACTCCTTCAGAGCAGGGTGAAAACAGACCATTAGACCACCTTTTGTTTGTATAAATGATGGCACACAGGAGATTCAATATTTCCTCAGTATTTTGAGATTCAATTAGAGAAGTAAAATACTCTGCGGGTGGGAGGCAGCAGTACCGCAGGACACACAGCACAGTGCCTTACTTGTTCACAGTCTGTCTGTTGAACAAGATGTTCTAAGGCTAATTTCACACGGTTAAAGGTATCTAATTCCTTTGATAGCATTTCCTTCTGTTCAAAAATCTTCTTTAAATTGGACGCAGAAAGATTATCCTGACAAAACAAAAGAAGCACATATTAAGACAATATTAAGAAAAACACCCTAGAGTGATATTATCAATGAGGAGCTGTTCCCTAGTACCAAAATCATTATATTGCAGATGGTACTGGTAAACCCTGGCAAGCTGACCAATAGTAGACGAATGTACTACATGGTGTGTTAAATTAGAAGGAAAGTTCCAGAGTGCCACAGCTTTGCAGTATTTGCTCTAAGATGCCCAGCAGTCTGTTCCTGTCCCAAAGTGAAATTTAATTTGCAATTGTTAAATCATTCTGTTCCAAATGACACCACACACAAAAAAAACATATATGGCATCTCCCAGCGAGGTTTATTTTTTAGGGTTATTTCATTTTCTGTGAATGAGTATTTTGCCTGCATGTTCCTCTGTGCCCACAGAGGCCAGAAGAGGACCAGCTCTCCTGCAGTGGAGTTAGAGACAGACCCGTGGAAGAGCGGCCAGTGCTCTCCACCGCTGAGCCACCTCCCCACCTCTCCAGACTACAATTTTAGTTTTAAATCCACCCTTCAGAAATTCTCATTCTCTAGATCAAGGCCACGTAAGTCACGTATCAACTTGCAGTCTCCAGCTTAGTTTTTACCAAGTGCATGTCTGAGACTATCTTTGTTTTTAATTAAATTTTTATTTTTATATTAATTACAGTTTATTCACTTTGTATCCCAGCTGTAGTCCCCTTCTTCATTCCCTCTCAATCCCATTCTACCTCCCTCATCTCGTCCCATGCCCCTCTCCCAGTCCACTGATAGAGGAGGTCCTCCTCCTCTTCCATCTGACCCTAGCTTATCAGGTCTTATCAGAACTGGATGCAATGTCCTCCTCTGTGGGCCGGCAAGGCTGATCCCCCCTCAGGGGGAGGTGATCAAAGAGCCAACCACTGAGTTCATGTCAGAGACAGTCCCTGTTCCCCTTATTAGGAAACCCACTTGGATACTGAGCTGCCATGGGCTATATCTGAACAGGGGTTTTAGGTTTTCTCCATAAATGGTCCTTGGTTGGAGAAACAGTCTCAGGAAAGACCCCTGTGCCCAGATTCTTTTGGTTCTGTTGCTCTCCTTGTGGAGCTCCTGTCCTCTCCAGGTCTTACTATTTCCCACGTCTTTCATAAGATTCCCTGCACTCTGCCCAAAGTTTGGTTATGAGTCTCAGCATCTGCTTTGATACACTGATGGGTAGTCTTTCAGAAGCCCTCTGTGGTAGGTTCCTGTCCTGTTTCCTATTTTCTCCTTCTTCCAATGTCCATCCTGTTTGTCTTTCTGAGTGAGAACTGATCATCTACCTAGGGTCCTAATGTCCAGAATATATAAAGATGTTAAGAAGTTAAAAGGCAACAAATCAAGTAATCCAATTAAAAATGGGGTACAGAGCTAAACAGACAATTTTCTGTAGAGGAATAGAGAATGGCAGAGAAACACTCAAAGAAATATTCAACATCCTTAGTCATCAGGGAAATGCAAATCAAAACATACCTGAGATTTAACCTTATACCCATCAGAATGGCTAAGATCAAAAACTCAAGTGACAATACATGCTGGAGAGGATGTGGAGAAAGGGGAACCCTCCTCCATTGCTGGTGGGAATGTAAACTTGTACAACCACTATGGAAATCAGTCTGGCACTTTCTCAGACAATTAGGAATAGTGATTCCTCAAGATCCAGCTATACCACTCCTAGGCATATATCCAAAAGAGGCTCAAGTACACAATAAGGACATTTGCTCAACCATGTTCGTAGCAACTTTATTTTTAATAGCCAGAAGCTGGAAACAAACCAGATGTCCCTCAACTGAGGAATGGATACAAAAGTTGTGGTACATTTACACAATGGAATACTACTCAGTAATTAAAAACAAGGAAATCATGAACTTTTTAGGCAAATGGTGGGATCTAGAAAAGATCATCCTGAGTGAGGTATCCCAGGAGCAGAAAGACACACATGTATATACTCACTTATAAATGAATATTAGATCTATAATATAGGATAAACATATTAAAATCTATACACCTAAAGAAGCTAAGCAATACTGAGACTCTTTTATGAAAAGAACTGCAGCTAATGACAGAAGTAAAGAGTGCTTATCCCCTCCCCATGTTTGGTATCATGCACCCGTATGTGGCATACCATTAAGATGTGAGTCCTTGTCAAGGCATTCTGAATATTATGTTCACTTTCTATCTCATTAGCCACATTTTTAAGTCCAGCACTCACATGTTCTAAGTGAATTCCTTCTACAGTGTTCTTAAGTAACGGCAAAAGTAATTCTACTGAACAGGATGCAGACTCAGCTTCCTTAAGTGTTGCCTCCAACTCCATCTTTTGATTCACAGTGTCTTGATTGAGCCTAATAGCAGACAAAAACTTAAGTCACATCTAACATACAAATTGGAGACTTTTTATGTAAGACAAGAATAGACTGACAGGTTCGATTTAGATGCCTCTGGAGGCAGCTGCACCACCATGACTATAGGCATCCAGGACAAACACGGGCTGAAACGAGGAGCAAAGAGATAATCCTGGAGTACAGGGAAGAGAATAATTCTTCCTACCCATGTTTTGCTTCTATGGAATCACAAGTCATGTGCATTTAAATTTATGTATAGGGCTGGAGAGAGGGCTCAGCAGTTAAGAGCCCTGGTGCTCTTCAGAAGACCCAGGTTCTATTCCCAGAACCCACACAGCTCACAACTCTCTGTAACCCCAGTTCTAGAGGAAATCACATCTTCTTTGGCTTCCAGGCAGGCACCAAGCATGCATGTAGTGTACACACATATATGGAAGCAAAACTCTCATGCATTAAAATAAATATATCTTTAAAACTTTTAGTAAATAAACATCAACGTATAACTAAATTTGAATCAAGCTTCTTTTCGCAGACAGTGCTGTGAGAGGGGCATGCCTTCACTCAGCACTGTTTCTTTACAGAATGTCTCATAAAAACTCATACAACTGATACGGCCAGAAAGATGGCTCAGCAGCTAAAGGCACTAGCTGCCAAGCTTGGAGATCTGTTCAGACCCTGGAACTCATAGAAGGACTAAACAGACTCTGAAAATTGTCCTCTGACCAACAGAGCACAAATCGCAAACACACACACCACATATACCACTCACACACACATAAACACATACATACACATAAACACACACACACATCACACAAATACACCACATACACAGCATGTACACACATAAATAGAATTATTGACTTCTTACAGATATTGCAATGAGAAGATTCTGTCTTAAGCACCAATGGCTTAAAGTAAAAAGCTTATGATAAATAACTGTACCTCATCCAAAACTGTGGGCATAAAACTAACAATTATATTTGATGAAACACAATTTTTCATTTTCTGGATGCTAAACTAGAAGCTTATCTATACTACCTGTAACGACAATAATGACATTTTAAGATTGCTATTGCGGGCGATATTAATTCATACAAATAACAAGTAAATTTCCCATTCAAAAAAAAGCAAAATAAGATAATTATTTTTTACAAAGCAATATACCAGGCAATAATATTCACTTTACGAATTTTTAATAGGTTGGGTTGGATTTCCAATTGCTTTCCTTAAGAATAAAAACCTAAACTACACACCAATACCAGCACATGGAAGGCTGAGGCAAGAAGCCCAAGAGTTCGGTGACAGCCTGGGCTGCATAATAAGGCCTTGTCTCAAAAGAGTAAAGCGAACAAAATAAAAAGACTGATGACTCTAAACTGCTAAATAAGTATTTTAATAGTCAGATTATGTAGGTATATCTTAATAAATAAGTACTAAATGTGACAGGGATATTCTTGGGTGATTACTGATATGGTTCAGACATTAGAAAATGAGATTTGCTCTGCCAATAGCAAGGTTACCTGCTGAGGCGCTTTTCACTGGTACACTGAAGGACAGGTTCTCTCTCCTGTACAAGATATGACAACAGGCCCTGTGAATGGCTTCCATCCCAGCCAGGAGTCTCCATCAAAGCAGTAACTCTCTTTTATAAGGCGCTTCAGCTACAACTTTCCTACAGATGCTGAAAGATAGGAAACATTATGTAAACTCATCATTTTAGTAGGGTTTTTCTTCTATCACTATTCTGTGATATAAAGATATTCAAAGACAATATCAAAAATGTAACTGTTATCTTAGCAAGGCTGTGCACATCTTTAATCTTAGCACTTGAGAGGCAGAAGCAGGCAGATATTTGTGAGTTTGAAGCCAGTCTGGTTTACCCTGCAAATTCCAGGCCATTTAGAGTTACATACTGAGACCTTGCTACTCACCACTCTAGTAACTCAAAATAGCACCAAAATTGCACTGCATAGTCATTTACCAAGTCCAAGTCTCCATACATATTTTCAAAAGGCTTGCTATTTTCTCCGTTTGTCTAAGAGTACAAAAATCTTTTTAAGATTGATTTTTAATCACGCACCTGTGCATGGGCATGTACACATGAGTCCTAAGTGGTTTGGGACACAGAGGTGAGAGTCCCCAGGAGCTGGAGTTACACAGGGGTTGTGAGTGACTTGCCTGAGTTTGGGACTGAGCATGGGTCCTCTGCCAGGACAGCCAGCACTCTTAACCATTGAGCTCTCTCACTAGCCCTGAGCGTGGGTATCTTTGCCCACCTATTTCCTGAAGCATTGTGGTAATCCTTCCATAATCACCCAAGAGGACTAGAAAACAAATATGCAAACCATGGGTTTTGTACTAGTTCCATCAGGCCTAAGCAACAGAAGTTGTTGTTTCCTCTTTAAAGACATCATTTTGAAAGTCATCCTTGAAAGTCATCCTGTTACATTTCTTTATTCCCATTTCCAGTGGCTCTAGAATACTCTTTGCTGATAAACATAATAATTAAAGATGACAGAACTTCCAAACTTTAGCAAGAATCTTTCATTTAGCCCCGATGCCATTTTAAAAATGTGACTGTTAATACATGAATTCCTTCAAAATGGCTTAAAGTGATAAATTAATACATCAGAAAAAAGAGACTAAGTTTTCACAACTCTAATTACAAATAGTCATGTGTCTGTTTTACTGTGGTTGTTCACACAAGATGAAAGGTCATGTTAAAGTTTTCTACATTGCCTTCAAATATTTATAATTTAGTCTTAGACTCCCATATTAAAATACATCATGCCCGAATTTTTTTCAGTAGTTTAGGTACATGTGAAATTGTAGGTAGAAATTATTCACAATATTTAATTAGCAAGGCAGAAACTTCCCAGAACACCCGCAAAAAAAAAAAGCATTAAATTTTGTCTGATGTTTCTATATACAATGCAGAGACAAATATTTAGCAGCTAAAATTCAAAAGAAATTCGAAAGGCCCAAAGGGCCTGCAACGTTCCTCCTAGAACTCTTGCTACTGACTGTGCAGTATCACACTGTGGAAAATACATGGGGATATTTACAATCCAGAAGAACCTTAAATACACAGACCACGTGAAAAGCCAAACTAAGGCTAAAGAGGAACAGGCTCTGGGAAGTCACAGCAAACTCACCTGTGGGTCTGTTTGCTTTATAACGCCACAGCCCTCAAGGGAGGAATTAGCATTTATCTTTTACTCATTTACATGTTTAAATATTTATCTCTCCACCGGCTGGAATCTCAAGAAAGAATGTCTTATTTATAGTTGAATCCTAAACACCTACAAGCCTTGGAGAACTAAGCAATGCCTGGGAAATATGTAAGGCTTAGTACTCTCAATGCATATGATGAACTACTGCTTTTCACTTGTTTGTCCCTTGACCAACCTTTCTGAGGGGTTAAAAGAAAGATGGTTTCTATACTTAGAAGTGAAAATGAAAACCAGCATTAAAGGGGGATCTCCTTGGGAAATATTTCATAAAATGAGAATCATGCTGGCATCAGTATTTTAAGTGAGTTCTCATGTAGCTTTCTGAGCTATTGGTGTACACACACACAAACACACACAACTATTTTAAAATAATTATCACAAATTATAAAGCAAAATTTTTCTTGCTTCATCACTTACAAGTATTAACTACATCTTAAATGGTAAATAAAGTTAATGTGTGTAGAAATGGGGACCTGGGACAGGCAATTTCAATTATCATCTACATACAATCTAGAGTTACTGGGAACACAGTCTCAATGAGAATTCAGCTGGTTAGTGGGCACACCTGTTAGAGGTTTTCTTAGTGGGGCTAAGGGATAAAGAACCACCTAAATGTAGGCTGCACTATTCCATGGGCTGGGCCCTAGACTATATGAAATGGAGAGAGCAATGGGAAACATTCACACAAATTAATCACCATGGAAGAGTGAGTCTCAACTGAGGAACTGTCTCTATTGGCCTGGTCTTTGGCCGTGTTTGTGGGAGCATTTTCTTGATTAATGCCTGATGTAGGAGCAACCGGCCTTCTGTGAGCGGTGCCACCCCAGGCAGGTGGTCCAGGCTGTATAAGAGAGCAAGCTAAACAAGCAAAACATTAAGCAACATTCCTCTGTGGCCTGTGCTTCAGTCCCTGCCTTGGTGTCCCTCAATGATTAATTTTAACCTGTATATGAAAATGAATGAATGCTCTCCTCCCGAGTTGCTTTTGGTCAGTGATTTAGAACAGTACCAAAGAAGTGAACTGAAACACAGAGCTAAAGATGAAATGTCAGTATAATTTTTTCATAAAATATTCTAAAAAAATCAATTTCAAATGCTTCCATGGGTGATAGAGACATCAACAACACAAAGAAATTAGAATGTTGCAACAGCATAAAACTAGTACAGAGCATATGTAAATATTACACATTTGCCCATGATGCTAATATATTGGTCAGCATAATTTTCTAAACTATCCCCTCAAGTACCAAACTTAATTTAGAAAACTCTTTTTAAAAAATGTATTCTTCTTTACTATCTAATCTGAGAACAAGCAGACTAAACAAAACTTAACCATTCTAGGATGGCTCAGAGACAGCACAATCTACTGGAGAGGACTCACTCACAAAACATCATTTCTTAATTCTTACTGGCCCCAGGACATGGACAACCAATTGGCCATTAGCCGCACTGGGCCTTGTTTTCCTCTTCTACAAGAATAGAACAACCTCCACAGACTGAAGTAATGTGCAGAGAAAAAAGCAGAATCACTAGACTTGTCTTACTTTATCCCCCACTCTCTTTTAAGCTTAGAACCCTTTTGGCTCACTCTGCTAGAGTTTTCTCAGCAGCCTTCATATTTTTCCACATTTCCCTTTTAAAGTAATTCTCCTGAACCAACCAACCTTTCTTAAAATTACTTACAAGCCTCCTAAGTTGATCAGAACTGATTTTACAGAACAACCTTTAAGACCTATCTATTCTTTGTAGAAATTTTAGAAGTCATTACTGAAGTAGTCATAAATTGAGTACTAAACCAGAGGGATGGGGAATGGGGTGGACCAGTGATCTCCAACAGAATTCAGCCCCTTACCTCTGTACTCAACTTGACTACCATTCATCTGCATTAACAAAAGTGACTAATAAAAAACAAGTCTATTTGCTCAGAACTTGAGATGCCTGCAAAACAAAGACTATTATTATGCATTGAAAAATTAGCAGAAAACAGCAAAAAAAGTCTAGCTATTAAAAATTACAAATATGATCACAGTCTTAACATAAGACAAAGGTATGAATTTCTACACTTTGATCCTTTAACTAAACCTCATCTCCCTCAAGCTCTTGACACTCCCTAAGGCATCGAGACACAAAAACTTGGCCTTGCAGATCACCAAGAGCCAGTTAAGTTACTCAGTTGACAAATTTAGTGGCACCTATTAAGACCCGTGTTTTTTTTTTTAATTTTTTACTAATTACACTTTATTCACTCCCCCCCCCCGCCGCCGCCCCGTAGCGCCCTCCCTCCTTCCCTCCCAAGCCTTCCCTTCCTCCTCCCTTTCCACGCATGCCCCTCCCAAAGTCCACTGATAGGAGAGGTCTTCTTTTCCTTCTGATCCTAGTCTATCAGGTCTCATCAGGACTGGCTGCATTGTCTTCCTCTGTGGCCTGGTAAGGCTGTTCCCACCTCAGGGGGAGGTGATCAAAGAGCAGGCCAATCAGTTCATGTCAGAGGCAGTCCCTGTTCCCATTACTATGGAGCCTACTTGGAACTGAGCTGCCACGGGCTACATCTGTGCAGGGGTTCTAGGTTATCTCCATGAATTGTTCTCCGTTGGAGTATCAGTCTCAGAAAAGACCCCTGTGGTCAGATATTTTGGTTCTGTTGCTCTAGGACCCGTGTTTAATCTCACTTATTACAACTATATTGTTCTCAGTTTGCAAGCACAGAAATTGAAGCCAGGAAGGTTAAGTGATGTGTCCCAGGTCACAGAGCTGTTTAAATGGCAGAGGTGGGACTGAAAGCACCTTGGCTTCTAACACGTTCCACATTATGTCAATCATGTTTTAAGGGGGGGGGTTCCTAGAGGCCTGGAAGCTAGAGAGTCACGTGACACTGTCTGAGGGCAGGTCAAGAACTGGGCTGTCATTTGGGGAGCTCATGATTAGGAAGACACTCTGTCCCGAACACCCCCAAAGGGGGACCCTCGCTCTGCACAGCCCCTCCAGCAGTCCGGAGAACACGCGGGAAGCAGGGGCGGCACGGCTGCCTGCCTCCGGCCGAAACTGGAGAGCCTGCGCACCAAGGCCTCACTGTGCGGGCAGGGTGGGCTCCGGAGGCTTCACTTCCGGGCGCCCGCGCCCCTCCCCCGCCGCCCCAGCGTTCCCGGGGTCACGGCCGCTCACGCGTCCGCGCGTCGCCGTGACGTCATCCGCCGCCGCCACTACCTGCAGTGCCGGAGGGTCCTCCGAGGTCCGTCCTGCCCTGGGTGGCCTCGGCAGCGGAGGGTGCCGAGGGAAGAGCGGAAGGGCAGGGCGCGCGGGGCGAGAAGCCCGGGAGTCCCCAGGACGGGCAGCCGTGGCCAGAGCGCGCCCGCCGGGGCGCCGGGCGAGGCTAGTAACCGGCCGCGGCTTCCGTGGAAACGGACGCCCCGCCCCGGAGGCCGCTCCGGCGCAGCTCATTGGCCCGGGTCTGGGGCGCGGGCGCAGGCCCTGCTGTGATTGGCGGGCGCGCGAGGGGCCGCGGCCGGCCGGCCGCTTCGTCTCTGCTCGGGTTTCCCCGCCGAGGCTGGGTTTTTGTTTTGCTTTGTTTTTCTTAAGGTTTTGCTTTGCGGAGAGGCATAGCTTTTGTGTGTAGTTGCCAGAAATCCCAACCGCTGTCATCCTGGCGGGGAAGGAAGGCCCATTCCGAGTCTAATTGACGCTTGATGCTTTGTCTGCTGGGGCGGGGGGATTTGAAAAGAGCTAAGAAGAGCCCAGGCGATGCGATTTTTAAAACCTCACTTCCAGTGTATGGCATTTCATTGTCCCCGACCCTCCCCTAGGCCTCGGGTTTCCCTCTTTCAGTGACGGAGTCAGCGTGTTCTCAAAACTGCGGTGCAGGTCTCAAATTCCTTACATAAAGCTGCTGTTTTCTAAACTGCGGAGCCAGCAAAACGAGATCGTGGTGGAGAAAAGGGAGGACTCGCCCCCATTGGTTTGAATGTTTTAGGACAAGATCTCTTACAGCCCAGGCTGCTTAGTAGGGTTTATGCAGCCTAGGGTGACTTTGAAAGCATTTTCACACAGTGAGGCTGTGAGGCTAGCATGCTTTTTTCTGAAAAGAGCCAAATAGTAATATTTTAGACTTTCCAGATACATTATTCATGTCATAGTATTTAATTATACGTTGTTCCACAAAAGAAGCCATAGAGAACTCAAACGTGGATGCAGCTGTTTCAAATTTCATTAATAAGTAAGTGTTAGGCTGGATTTGACCAACAGATTAGGGTATGTAGACCACCGATATGAAATTTAAAGTGTGAGAAGTGTTGGACTCATTGGCTAATCCTGTAAGTTTAGGCAACAGCAGCAATCTTGTTGGGTACTTTTCTCGTGGACAGATCTGTAAGAATAACAAATAGGTTAAAGGTACTCGATGAAGACACATCATGTTTTGGCAAAATAAGAATGGGAGTTTAAAGGACAGCTTGGTGGCAGTGTAAACTGTCTCCAAAGATGGTTTTCAAGTAATTCCCTTCATCCCTAGACACACACAAATGGAGTCTGTTTCCCTTATTTGAGACTTCACTAGGGGAATGTGGTGGTAAAGGGTCTGGCAAGTCATTTTTTTCTCTCTTAGAAATTAGTTAGCAACTTAAAAAAACTAATAACCCCATATTAAGACAAAATCTAAATTAAATTCTCATTGTCTTAGTCACTCCAATAAGGTGTCAGCCCAGAGTTTCAAGGATGGCTCTTGTCCAGACAAAAGCACAATACGTGGGACCCCTAGTCAGCTACAGGCCTTCCAAGAAAGCAAGGTGGCATGCCTTTGATTTGGAGGTGATACACAGCATATCTCAAACTGCTTAGCCCTGGAAAATTCACCAAGGTAACAGGATTTGGGGTTTTCATAGAGTTTATTTCCTCCTTTGTTGCTGTTATAACATCAGTTTAAAGCAAAAACCACCTTATCTGTTCATCATTCTGTGGTTCCAAAATTCAGGCTAGCTCGGCTATTTGGTAACCCCACCCTACCCCGACCCCGTGTAGTGACAGTTAGGGTCTTAACCAAAGTGAAAAGCGACCAAAATGCTACTAAGGTTAAAAGTTGATATGCTTGGAGACTTGATCATGTAACTCCAGAGTCAAGGAACTCTTCATGGGGCTATTCATGTGTCCAGCATCCCAAGAGTCAATGTCCCAGGCAACGAGAAAGGAGCTTCAAACTGCTTATGCAGAAGTTTGCATATTGAAGTGGCTTGTTTGTTGTTGTTATTGTTGTTTAGTACATTCCATTGTTTTGAATATATAAATCAATTCTCCTGTTTATAGACTGTCTACTTGCCACTTTTAGCTACTGTAAATAAACTTGCTAATTATGATTACATTCTTATAAAATATTTCATAAATATGTATTTTTATTTTCCTCACCTAGGAGTAGAATAGCTCCCCATGAAAACTTCATAACATGTGCGCAGTGTCCATCTCTAAAGTGCTTCTACCAGCCATGCTGAAGGCTCCACTTAGTTCAGCTCCTTGCTACCATTTTACATTATATACTATTACTACACGTTTGCATTCCAATATGGTTCTCATTTTCACATCTCTTGCTGTTTACTGCTCTAAAGGTGCTTTGTGGACAGCGCTTACTTTGTTTATGTATGGACATATTTTTGGACCTATTTTCCAATGATTCATAGTCCACATAGGCTAATATCACATAGCGCTAATCACTGTAGTTTTACGTATCTTAAATTATGCCATAAGATTTGATTAGTAATTCACAGAGTAAGTCAGACGAAGACTGAGAAAAATCTCACAGAAGGGATCAACACCACTTTTATGGATAGTTTTAGTTAGTAGGTATAGTAATTCAGCCTGCTATAACAAAATTGCATAGACTGGATTGTTTAAACAACAGAAACTTATTTATCACATTTCTGTAATCTCAGATCCAAAATCAAGAATTAACCGATTTGGCTGCTGTCGTAGAATTGTTTTCTTAATATTAGTTAATACTGGTTTCTAATGCAGAGGCAGTTATTCCTTAACCCACTATTTTTAAATAAAAGACACAAAAACTTATTAGATTTATGATAACCCTTAAAACTCTAAACCTGGGCAGATATCCGTTCCTTTAAGCTATTTCGCTATCCTAACTACACATCCCAAGTTATGTTCCAATAAGTCGTCCTGTCTGGGTGGGATCTGCTCCGTCACCCTGGCCACACGCTCATGGTCCATTCTGCTCCATGGTCACTGCTTCCCGGCTCCTCTCCTGCTGCAGCTTCTGCTCCTTTGGTCTTCCCGAAAGCTGGAGAACCTAGGCTCCACCTCTCCTCCAGCCCAGGTGTAGGCAACGTTATTTGCTAATCAGGGATAATTTACACCATGTCCTTTTGGATGTGTGAGAATTTGCTTGTAGGGATCTTGGGGGGCAAGCACTTAATATTTGAATACAAAATAGCTCCAAATCAACCCCAACAGGCTGCCAATGAAGTATCTAATGCTTACAGATGGTTGAATGCCTCCTGGCTGTATTCTCGATTGTAGCAAGAAAAGAAGCATGGTCTCACCTGTGTCTTGTAAGGGCACTGATTCGAGGGCTCGACTCCTGGAATCTGATCATACCCCTAAAACTCCTCTCCAAGTGCCAGCACACTGAGGGGGTAGTGGAAGGAAGGGACACAGCATTCATTCCACGGCAGTGGGCTGTTTGCTACTCCTTGTTGAAGAGTGGTCCTTCACTGAAGGCAAATATCTCAGACCTGGCTTAATGGTAGAAAACAGATTTTTATTATTTTTCTACCATCACTTCTCCCCATGTTTAACCACTGTTTTTACCTGAGTATGACTGTACAAGAATACTAAGTAAATGCCAAAAGAAGTTTTTGTAACTAAAAGCAGAAAAGGTGGGAGTTTTTCTTAAACATAGTTTTTGATTCTGAAATTTTTATATTTTGACTTTATTCTCTGCCTAGTAAGTAATCTACAATGTGTGATTTGTTGCTATGATCTGTTATAGCAACCCAAAGATAAGACATGAATGGTGCTGTTTATGACACAAAACTCATTCTTTTATCCTTGACTGATAAAAGACAAAATGGTCCTTTAAAAAAGGCCCCTCCTCAATTATCAGTTGTCCAAAACCATTGCTTTACAAAGCAGCTAGTATTTTAAAAGTTTTATCTTGACTAAGATATATTTGCCACTATTCTTTTTTAATTATTATATTTAATAACCAACTATAGCATTACATCAAAGAATTATTTGATTTATGTTTCTTATTTATGTAATTCATATTCAAAATAGTCCTGTTGTTTTTTTAATTCTTTATTTGTGTGTGTGTGTCCATTCAGACGGCCAAAGTCATGATGCACTGGTAGAGGCAGAGGACAATTTTCAGGAGTGGATTCTTGCCTTGCTAAAGCAGGGCCTCTCTTGATGTTTCTGCTGCCTAGCATAATTCTGTGTAACTGGTTTTTATAGCAAATGTTTTTCTTGTATTCACTTGTCATCTCCCTGGCTCAATTCTGTTATACTCTAATGAAGAAAACAATTTTTAAAATTTTGTAATAACAGATAAATGCTAATACGTATTTTAAAGCTATTCTTTCTTGGAAAACAGAAAAAGACAGAGAAGAAGATACTTACAAAAGATGTAAGTAAGAAAGAATTGCTGTAAAAAGAAAAGCGATCAAAGCCCCAACCAAAACTGTTAAAATAATCCCAGCAGTAGGTTATGCAAGAAAACTGGAAAAAGATAAAAGAAGAGAAAGAAAACAGATCAGATGGAGTGCTAGTCTTCAGGATACAGGAAGACCTTGGCTGTAACCAGTTAGATGGAAAGGAAATTTGCACTCACCAGTGAGTAAGAGCAGTGGAGGAGTTGTGTTTTACTTCTGATGCAGAAGGGAGAAAATAGAAATGGGATGGCCAGAGCTTTGAAGAGCTCTGGGGGGTGAGGGGGAAAGGCAGGGACAAGGAAACTAAGGCGACATGGGAAGGGAAGAAACCACCCACCTAAGCATCCCATGTGCCTTTCCTGCCAATCCAGAGTCAAAACACCATCAATGGAACTGAAGTTGCCTACAGAGATGATGTGTGTTTACCCAAGAAACCCCAAACATGGAAGTTAAAAGCAACAATTAAGCTATACATAATTTAAGTTAGCATGTTGGCAGCCTTTAGTTTTAACATACTAGCAATTCTCCATCTTTAAATCTAAACAATACAGCTCATAAAATTGTTAATGCCACAGATTCTAAACGAAAGACCACCAACCCAAATCATCATGGACAAATTAATTAAATCAAGCTTTTTTATTCTTGTACGTGGGTAACCTCTCCATAAAGGCAGGATTCAAGAGATCAGCACTGAACATGGGTAAGATGAGGGTTTGTTACAGTTCAGGAGTTGGGGGGAGAGTGTTAATGGGTAATTTGGCAGGCAAATAGGGTTTCAGGAGCAGAACATAAGCATAACAAATTGGTCATAACAACCTCTCGAAACAAAGACATAGTTGAAAGGTGGCCATAACAAGGTAGTCATAGCAGGGGGTCATAATAACCTTTTGAAACAAAGACATGCCTGCCATTTCCTGGAAGAGGCAGTACAAAATCATTTGTAGTTAATGTTACGGATGTGGCATAGCCCAGTCCTTGAGAAACAAAGATTTACTCATAAACAGAAATGAGCCTAGTTTGTCATTTACTGTAAGTTGCCTTTCGAGCCCAAGATGGAGGCAAAAGCCACCTTTCAATTGCATTTACAAAAGTTCTTTAAGATAAGAAATTCTTAAGTTAACTAGTTCATATATATTAACTTAATTTTTAAACTCTATTCCATTTTTGGCTTTGCTTAATCTTTAAGCCTTGTAAATTACATAATTTTACAGGGTGTGACTTAGAAAGGCCCAGGACTATATACAAAGCTGCTGTAGAAACAGCTAAACGTGACTTTCAGAAGAAGCTCCCCCTTGCCCTGGGATAAAATGAAAACAAATGTGTTCATAAAAAAAAAAAAAGGAAGAAATTGGCTTCTAAAGTATGAGTTTAATAGTAGAGAACTATTTTAGGAAAAGAGTTTCAAAGCAGGCAGGAGAGCTGGCCCCACCTCTCGCCAGCTGCAGCAGGCCCATGCACCTTGCCTGGGCAGCACAGTATAGTGGGCCAAGGACATGGGCAGGGGAGAAATGGCCCTCTCTCTGCCCCTCCCATCCCCCTCATTGCCTGCCTGTGGCAGGCAGGTGTTCTGACCATGCCCCTCACCCTGGCAGAGTGAGAGAACTGGTCCTGGTGCCATGGGTGTAGGAGAGCTGGTGGGCTGACCAACCCAGCTACCACACAGGCCCAGATCCAGGGCTTTGAGTTGGCCCACCCCATTATCTACACCATCTATGAATGGCTGGAGCACGTGGTCCTGTAGAACCAAAGCTTCAGGACCTCTGTGACACAGGACAACAACAGAATATCTAAGAAGAGTCCCAGCATTGATAGAGTAGCAGAAGGCAGAGATCTCAAACCAGACCAATTGCTCATTGCAATGAACATTTGCAAGTTAAGATGTGTGCACAAATGGTACGCTGTGTGATACACCATGACATACCACAGCTTCCATGGTGAGATTTTTTTAAATTTATTTAATTTTAACTTTTTGTTTTCTTTTGAAGGGGAAGTTACAAGGGCAAAAGGTGGATATGGAAGGACAGGGAGATGAGTGGGACTGAGGTAAATGATATGACATTCACAAAGAATCAATAAAATGTTTTTTAATGAGTTTTGAGAAATGGCTGTTAAAGGCTAGAATCACAACCAAAATGTCAAGAATAAAGTTTTAATATTCTAAAACTTAGTTGGACCTGGTGGTGAACACTTGTAATTCAAGCAATTAAGAAGCAAAAGCAAGATGATTGTGAGTTCTGGACCAAGCTAATATCCTGTCTTTAAAAAAAAATTGTGTATGTGCATGTGCACCCGCACACACACAAGTGTGCACATGTGCATGCATGTGTGTGTGCATAAAGGCAGCACATTGCAGTTCTTTACAGAGTTTTAAGTAATAGCGCCACCATAAAAATTGATAATGCAATGTTTTTCTTTCTGGAGTGCTGAAGAAAACAGCCCTTTTTCATAGACAGAAAAATGTGTTTAAAGACACAGAAAAATACAATAGAAAATTTACACAGAAAAAATTTACAATAGCCTCAAGAAGAATAACTTCCTAGTAATAAGCATAACAGAGGATGTGACAGACCTTTAAACGAGGAGTAAAAGAAATTGCATGAGACTCTAGAAGACAAAAAGACTCCCCACACTCATGGACTGACAGAACTAACCATCCAAAATTACTATATTACCACAATACCTGATTTCAAGGTATCATAAAGGGCTATAACAAAAATAATTCTGACACAAAAACAGACGTGTAGATTAACGGAATAGAATGGAGGACCCAGAAGTGAAACCATACATCTACAGTCATCTGGTTCTTGACAAAAGTACCTAAAACAAAAGCACATGGTGCAGGGAAAATGGCATGTTTCTGCAAGTGGAAACCCCAAATTTCTCCCAGCACTATTCAAAACTAGATGTACATCCATGAATGAATGGCTAAAGAAAATGTGTATATATACAGTGGAGTTTTTCCAGCCATAAGAAAGAATGAAATTATGCACTTTGCAGAAAGCATGAATGGAACCAGAGGTCGTTGTGTTACATAAAACAGGCCAGACTTGCAAAGAAAATATCAGATGTATCCTCTCATATTTAGACTCTAGAAAGAAAACAAACCACAAGTGTAAAAAGAGAACTATTAGGAAGGCAGAAGACAATCAGAGGAAGGAGAGGGGATGGGAATCAGAGAAAATCAGAGGGGTGTGATGAAGCTACGTTATATATCCCATCATTTTTTAAATTAATGTAAGCAGGTAAGACTGTTTACCTGAAACACTGCACAACAGCTTCTTGCTTCTTCCCCAGGACTGCAGTGGGAAATGCATTCATGCTCACCACCACCCCCCTCTGTTACAGAGACTACTCCCAGGATGACCTACCCACCCTGCATATACACACATTTCCAACATGTATCTCACGGATTTGACAACACTATTCACGTTCACCATAAAGACGTTCACTGGTCTTCACTCGCAGTTCTCACTAATTAAAGATAGTATCGACTGGACTTACACACAAAACCCCCTTTTCGCTCATGCTTCCTCTTTAGGTGGTAGCCCTAACTTACACTTCTATTTAGATCTATGGACGTTCAGTAGATATGCAGCATAACGGTCTCATCTTGACTTACAGAGTCGGGACTTGCATTTGATGAGCAGATAACTTTAAATATAATACAATTTGAAAAGCTCTAAGTCTTTCGGGTGGCATCATGGCAGGGAAGTCTTTGCTGAAGAGTCGCCCCGAAAATTCAGAGAGCCAGGTGCCTGCACCACACGAACAGAGGAGGGAGCCCTAATCCAGGTTCCAGGTCTGGCTGGATAACAGCAGCAGCTGGGGGGAAGGAAGTACTAAGAGCAGAAACAGGAAAGAAAACAAATAGGACCTGCTTCTGCTTATTGGTGTGACTACAGGCAACAGGGGAAGCTATCAAGCTGGCAAAGCCCTGAGATGCCAGAGACATAAGGAGGGCAAGATCAGTAAGAAAGCTAAAGAGCAGAGAGAAACCTTATTCTGCTGCTGCATACTGCTCGCCGAGTCCTTCTGGTTATTTTTCATCTTAAAAAAAAAATCCCCTTGTGTTTCTGCTCTCTATTTTTTTTACCCCTGAAACTATCTATAGCGGTAATAATAACAACATCTTATATCCATGTGATATCATATTCAATCAGGTTCAAGCAGATACAGCAATATTTTATAAAAAGTGATTTTATATCTGCTTTGCAAATGGTGCCATTTAAAACCATTTTTCCAATCCTCCATATTAAATTGTTATTAATAGTAATTTTATTGGTCATTCATTTGGCAAATTTTGCACACACTCTCTCTTTCTCGTGTGTGTGTGTGTTTTAGTAAGTTATTGCCACAGTGAAACAAGTAAGGAATAGAGTGGGACAGGAAATAATGCCATAAACAAGTGAATCTCTTCATTTTTGTTCCAAGCCTCAAGAATTTAACTGGTGTGACCAGACTCCTGTAAATAATGAGTACAACCAACATTTCCTGCTTTTTACATAACACAATATATTCTACTGATTTTCACAGAATGATTTAGAGAATCCATGACTGCAGTCCTACACTTGAACTCAAAACAAAACAAAACAAAAAAACTACCTATATTTGATCTTTAATTTACTCAAAGGGGGAAGTCATAAGTTCCTGAGCCTTGTGAAGTAAGGTATGCAAAAGGACTTTGAAAACTGCGAAAGCAGGGCCAGTGAGATGGCTCCACAGGAAAGGCGCTTGTGGCCAAGCCTAAGGACCTACGTCCAATCCCTGGGACTAACATGGTGGAATGAAAGAAGTAATTACTAGAAGCCACCCTCTGACCACCACATGCATACAGAGAGAGAAAGAGCGAAGATAAATGTAAGAAATTATTTTTAAAACTGCAAAACACTGTAAAAACATGTTGGTCCTGATCATTTCAGAGGCTCTCAGGTCTTATTGTAGGAAAGTCTTCACAGGATCTGATTAATAAGATCTCCTTCAATGGCTCCTTTTGCCCTGGTACATTTCCCTGTCTTGTTCAGTTTGGGAGTCTTTTCATCACTGGCTCCTCAGTAAGTAGCCCATGAGAGCCACTTGGTTTGCTGATATGCGCAGTTCTGCCCTTGCTTCATCTCTTCCTGCCTCTTGTTCTCCATTGCCGTGGTTTGACAAGGGGGAGACTCAAGCTTTCCAGGCATTATGTGAACATTCCACCCTACACCTTGGCTTTGAAAATGAATAGAAATTTGAAGAGAATTTGATCAGGAAAGTGTGGAATTTACTATCCAATCCCTTGGGAAAGCCTTATGTTCCTAGTTTTATCATTTGCCCTACTTCTAACTTGTTATAGTTCATAAACGCTGCATGAACTTTGTATCTCAGCCACAAAGACGTGTATTTTCTTTTCTTTCAAAACTGTCAAAACCAAAACTGACTCAAGATTTGAGATCTGCTCTGTCCTCTGACTCTGTCAGGTGCTTCACTGGTTTTGCCCATGGCTGTGTGCCAACAGTCTCCATGAAAAGACACACACAGGTTCATCGAAGGCAAAGCTGGCCAGCAGTACAGACAGTGAACAAAGATGGGTTTGGGTTCTTCAGTTACTGAAATTGTATAACTCACTTTCTTGAAAGCAGATAAAAGCGAAGCAGATTCCTAGGGTTTACAGAACATTGAAATGAACCATTGGAAATTGCATTCCCACTTTTCTTGACTTCTTCAGATATAATCAGCTCTATGGACACAATGGATCAATTGTTCAGTTAGAGTCACTCTTTGCCAGACCAGAACACTACACTCAGGAATGACTTTTAATCACTTGGCCAAGTCACTTTCCCCAGCTTTTGTTTTGTGTCTTATAGCCAGGTAAATGAAGAAAACAGCAAGAATAATTCTCAGTTCCTGGCCTGGCCCAGGCATGGATGCTGACAGCAAAGTGGGTTTCAGAGAGCAGTTTCAGAAGTGAATATGATTCCCAAGGCACCTTCAGAAAATGTGAGAGTGACTGAGATTCTTGTATGGAACAGATGATAAGAGTGGAATCTAGAAAAGAGACCAGAGATAGGATTTGGTCCAGAACCAAGAAGATAGAAAGTAGATAGGAAAGAATGTTTATCTCGCCTAGACTTTGAGCATGAACTAATTAAAGCTCCAGCATACCTGCTTGGGTTTAACCAGGCAAAGTTGGACAACACTGCCCATTTAAAGTTCCCTTTGGAAAGCTACATGTATTCTGTATGAAACCAATATCCTCCATACCCACATTTTAATATTAAGATATATAATAACAACAGCCAATGTTAACCATTGACAAAAACAAAGAGAGACTGAATATCGTCCTCAGTTGCCCTCCCATCCAATGAGTGACTTGTTGGGGGTTGCTCTGGTGCATCATATATTCAGATGTTGAATTCTGTGCTCCAAAATCTGGTTGCAGCCATGCTCATCGATCAGTGTTGTATAAATTTTGCTCCCTAGTTATCTCTGAATGGTTAATAAAGTTGCTGCCAGTCTATAGCTGGACAAGTGAGGACAGGAAGGCTAGACTTCCAATCCAGTGGGGGTGGGCTTCAGGTTGGGACAGAAGAAGTAGAGAAAGGATATAGCCATGGAGATGAGCCTGCTGGGGCAGAAGCAGCCTAAGCAGGACCAACATGGCGACTCAGGGCACTTGGCTGAGAAATGGCAAGACGAGCATAGACAAGTTAGAATAGACCATTATCTATTGTAGAGCCTAAAACTTACTAATAAGTCTAATAGGTCTCTGTGTCATTTATTTAGGAGCTAGAACAGGTGAAAACAAAAGGCCTACCAAATTATACCCTATCATTTTAGCAATTTTCATACATAATGGAAACAATTCTGTATTTACACAATGTGCTTATGAGTTAATAATTTGTTTTTTGTCCATAATGTTTTACTGCTAGGACTACTTTATCTTAAAAGCACAAGAGACTGGCATAAGGAAATAAACTGCCAAGAAAAGTTGAAAGGAAGTGCTTTGTCCTGCTCAGTGAGTCACCATCCCTAGCACATAACCCAGTGGGGGAAAAAAAAAACCCACACTGGGAAGAAGCTCAGAAAGCAAGGTAGGTAGTTGATGTGCTCTGAGCTGCTGGTGAGCAAGTCTGGCAGCCACACAGTGACCAATGGCAGTCCATTCTCCAGAGTGAAAACCTTCCTGAATGGAAGGACTCTTTCTAGGAAGGAGAGAGAGGGACATGCATTTCCTACCCCAATCCAGGCTCCTTTACTGAACTAGCTCTTGTTTCTCCTGAATGCATTTTTTTCATTCAATAAATATTTATTCCAATTTGACAGGACTTGGTGCTGGGGAAGCTTAAGCAAAAGTAAACTTGTCCCTTCTCTCTCACTGCCACCACAGGAAGCCAACATCAGCATGTGATGTAAATGACAATGCACCCAGGATGATGCATCAGAAGAGAAAGCAGATATCTAGTGCTCTCAGAGTAGGGAAGAAGGAGACTTGACTCTGCTAGGCACTCATGCAAGGGTTCTAGTCCATAGCTGGAATCTGAGGGAAAAGCAGGTTAACAATAAGAAAGGAGGTTCTCAGCAGGAGGCAGGACATGAGGAAAGCCTCCTGCTCACTGTCTCTCACCAGCTCTTAGCTCTGCTTCTCACTCTTGGTTCTCCAAGTGTGGTTCCCCCCACCCTCCTCCAGGGAACTGCTGTGCACTCTCCCACCCTCATGCTCTGCTCTCTATATTGCCTGTGTCTACTCACCCCTTCCCAGCTCAACTTAGAGACTTTCCCTTCATCTCCCTTGAGGCACAGAGAGATGCTTCCCAGTGTGAATCAATTGCCTCCTAGGCTTAACCTTCCATAAAATAGCGTTAGTCCTATGAGGCTTCTTGGGGACAGGAGCAAATCTGTTTTTGTTTTATTTTGTTGCCGCTTTGTTTTTTAATCTTTCTTTCTTTCTTTCTTTCTTTCAGATCATGAACATTCACCATAGTACATGAGTCTATGGGCAATAAATATTAGAGAAAAAAAGAAGAGTTGTATGTCATGGTAGTAGTGATAACAGTGGTTAAGTAATATCTAAATGCCTCTTTCTGTGTGTTAAGGGCTGTTGTAAGCATTTGATTACTCTCATCAACCAGGCTAAATGTTGCATATTATTTTCTGTCTTACAGAAGCTATTTCAACTTTTGTTCCTGATCTATAAAATGCAGATGGAAATAATACCTACTTCTTAAAATGAGGATTATAAAAAATGAATACAAAATATCCCCCGCTGGCTCAGGGATTAAAGCCTCAGTCCCCTCCTGTTGGTACTATCTGGGGAAATTGTGGAAACAGTGGGAGGTGGGGTCAGCCTGAAGGAAGCAGATTACTAAGGTCACGCTTTGCAGCTTATGCTAGGCCCTCAGTCTGTTCCTCTCTGCCTTCTGCCTGTTGTGACATAAAGACGTCCCTGAACTGCATACTGTGCCATTGTGATGCTCTAGGCAAGCTCACGAGGGTCAAGCAAACTCAACCCTAAGACGCCCACAAGCTGAAAGAAATATTTGCTCTTCTTTCAGGTTAATGTCAGTCATTCTATCTCAGGAACAAGGTAATTAACCAATACAGGAAGGAAGTAAAATGCATCAGAGTAAGTATGGGCTGAATGTTAGTATAATGATGTGCAAGAACAGTCAGGAGCCCAAAGCCCTAGTTCTGAAGACTCCAGTTTTTAGGGCAAGAATGATATTGAGCTTACCCTGAAGACATTCCATAGAGTACAACATAGACTTAGTGTGACCTCCTTCCTCATTGAAAGCAGTGGCGGTTTTTGCCTTGGCCTGAGACCCTCCCCATCCTTACCAGCCCTCAGAAGGGGGTCACAGCTAGGCAGAATGTCCAAGTGGCTGAAGGTCTGCAGAAGCTCTCAGTGGGACCTTAACCCAATAAATAAAACTTTCCCTTAGCTCTGGAAAAAGCTTCACAATAGCTGTCCCCGCGTGTGGCGCCAGGCAGCAGGTCCAGCCTTTTGACATTGATGCAAGATGTTGTCATCTGCATAGTTCCGTATGCCACAGGTTGGACACACCTGTAAGAGAAAGACCGTTCCTGAGTACAAGTGATAAGTAAGACAAGTTACGATAAAGTGCTCAACAGTAGAAGTTGAAGCCCGTTGCTCTTATTTTTAGCACTGTGCTAAAAATAACTTTGAAAGGGTTTCAGCTTTTCGGAGCCTTCGCTTTGACACCGTATTAGTTACTTCACTGTAATAAAACACCATGACTAAGGCAGCTTAAGGAAGAAAGGGTTTACTTGGCTTATGGTCCCAGAGGGACAGGAGTCCATTATAATGTGAAGGCACAGCAGCAAGCAGCCGCCATGTCTGCTGTGATTCAACCATAATCGCAAAGTACACAGAGTGAACCGGAAATGCACGGAGCTTTAAGCTCTCAACACCTACCTCCAGTGAAAGTATTTTCTCCAGCAAGGCTGTACCTCCGCGGCTTCCCCAAACAATGCCACCCACTTGGGACCAAGTATTCAAATACCTGAGTTTGTGAAGGACATTTCTTATTCAGCCACCACAGTCACTCATAAGCTAGAGGAAATACAACCCACCATTCAATAAAAGTACTCATTCCCACTGGCTAATTATCAGAATTAAAAAGCAGGAATAAAAATCATGTGAACATAAAAGGAACAACATATGAAATGGTTCATCTGCAAATTCCACAGCATTGTACAGTTATCAGATATCATAGTCATGCCATGGGATATTTGTGGGGCCTTGTATTTCATCTTGTGGTAGTTCAGGAGATACAGTTTGACTTAATCAAGCCCTTATCCCCAGGAGAGCCCCGCTTAGAGAGTTTATTCTTCTCTCTGGCACCAGGAGAAAAAGCAACGAGGCCAGGGGAAAAGGCTTGTGACCAGCACAGCATCCAAGTTCCTAGCACTTGGCCCTCCCTTGGGGGATATCTGATCTCCAAAACCCAGCCATTGGCTCAGAGCTTCCCCAGACTGCCTGAGCCAGGGCTCTAGGACAAGCATATGGCACGATTTCCAAACCTTCAAAATAAGCAAGCAAGAAAAAAAAAAAAAAAAAAAAAAACCTCACAACAAGCACAGTGTTCTAAGTGAGGAAAGGAGGTGGTGCTGATGGAGGGGGTTGCCAAGGATGCGGGAGGGAAGCCGCTGTGTACCCTGCAGTGGACTGACTGATTTCTTTGCTCTGGTTGCTATGCAGCCAGGCTATAGCACTTAAGCTCCTTCCTGCCTCATTTGCCCTTTCCTTCTGAGAAGCTATGAAGCTAGTAAGGGATGGAGGGCTTCTTGTCCAACTATGATTCAGGAGGAAGCTTAGCCACAGAACTCGTAGTACTCTGCCTTAGAGAAGAACTTGTAGAGACAGGTCCCAGATAGATCCACCCTAGATTTTTTTTGGAAGGTAACTCCTTCATCATGTATTGTAAGACCTTTCAAGTTCAGGAAGAAGCCATGTGCTTCCACCCTGATCACCTGACTCAAGGTATCCAGCAGGTTCCCTATGAGCAAACCTGAGGCTTCACTACAAGATGAGCCACAGATGTAACACAGGACCTGTCCGAGGGCTGAAACTTGTGACTCTTCTATTTGCCCTAAGTCCAGAACTTCTGTTCCTGGGAGCCGGAGTGAAGCTTCAAGACAACGGGTACGAGGGATTACTCCTTGCAATCAATCCCCGGGTACCCGAGAATCTGAACCTGATTGCAAACATTAAGGTGAGTGGCAATTATGCAGTCAGCACCATTATTAACCCATCAGTTCAGAAATGCCATTAGGTGTGAACGTGAGCAGAAGAGAGAGCAGCATTTCTTAAGGACAGTCCTGGCAGCGTGAGTATGGGCATAGTGGCTAAATGACATAGTTGTGTGTGATCTCCACTCACTGAGCCTTCATTCATCTTTTTATCTGTAACCATCCTTCGGCTTTAGGGGTTGGTTGTCATTGTCATATGTGGCTATTTTCTAGAGAACGGCTTGGAGAAAAATAAGCAGACTGTGGTGAAAGAAAGCCAGAGGTTCAGATGACGGAGAAACATGCCAGGGCATGTTAAGATCATCCTGTAGCGCCCTGTTTCAAAAATGAGAATTCTTAAAGGAAAAAGTCTGCAGGCTACCAGAAAGAAAAGCTCTTTCTCTTTTCCCACATTCTATAAAATAATCGGTGCTTTTCTCTTTAGCATGGTAAGGGAGCATCATTACCTAAAAGCCTCCTTGTGGGATTGCTTAAAGTGAAAATAATGTTCTCAAAAGGCACAAGCCTGTGCCCATAGGTGAGACATAAAGATGTGTTCAGTAAAAGCTTAAAACTTGCTTGTTCAGATACTTGGGGAAAACATGAGGGCAAGCCCTGACATGTAATCAGTGTGGTAAAAGTCTCTTTCAGGTAGCCATCCAATGTCTTTCCCAAAAAAACTTTGTTCCCACATTTTTCATGGGCTCATTCAAAATCTCTTCAGCTGTTTTTCCCTGTTGTTTCCATGTCATCAGAAAAGCAAGGATTTACACCTGATAAATTCCTTCTGTTTTGTTATAGGAAATGATAACTGAAGCTTCTTTTTATCTGTTCAGTGCTACCAAGAGAAGGGTGTTTTTCAGAAATATACAGATTTTAATACCTGCCACTTGGACAGTTCATAATTACAGCAGAGTCAAACAAGAATCCTATGACAAGGTAAGGATTTGGGATTCTGTTAAAAGAGCTTAATTCAGCTTGAGGGTGAGAAGCTTTCGAAACATACTTTGCCATTGGTTTTGGCACCGTGATATGCTCCAGCAATGAGCACTGCTGAGTGGATCTGGCAACAGAGCCCGCAGAAGAGCTTCAGCAGTGCTTGATGTCTGAAACTCTCAGGACAGCTAGGACATATAACATGTCATTTTCTTTAGCTGTGTCGTTTGGCACAAGATTTTCTTGGACCTTTCCCTTGAAGGTCCTCTCAGAACTTGAATGGCCCAGTGATATAGAATGTAGCCCTAAAGGCATGAAGACATAGAGAGGCTTACAAAAGCATCTGATTTTTCATCAGATAGAAGTGGTTGACAGAGGCTGGCATGGAGATAAATGGGTAGCCGGAACAAACTGGAGGAAATCTAGTGTTTATTAAGCTCCCTTTAAGTACCTTAATTGGGGCATTTGTACATATATTATTAATTCCTTTGTAGCCTCAAGATAGTTACTATTATCACAATTTAAAAATTTGACATTCAAATAAGGTAAGGACTTTGATCCATGCAAATGATCAATAATCACTGATTGACAATTTGAATGTGTATTTTATTGCAAATACTGTTTGCACCAACCTGTGTAGTCTCTATAAAGATTACATTAATGAACTTGCCCTGAGAATGAACTGAGAGGTCTTAGCGACAATACAGTAAAGAACCAGGATGTAAATGGTAGTGCCCTGATCTTCTGAGAGGCATAAGTACAGCATATGTAATACGACCAGATGTTTGGATTCCATTTCCATTAACCCCATAATGTCAACTAAGCAAACACTAGGTGAAAGAGCTTGTATACAGAGACATTAGTGCTCACGGCAGAGGTGGGGCCATCCAAGAATATGACCTTTCTAGCCTGTCTATACATGCCATCTGGCAATGTTCCTAGCTTCCAACAAATAAATGTGAATTTAGAAAGGAACCAAATGTAGAAATAAGGAATATAGAGATGAAAATATCTTTCCTCAGTGGCACTCAACACATACAGCACAGTACATATATTGATAATCTAAATAACTATGCCAAGTTTACTTTAGTTATCTGCTTTTAGCGTTTAGGACAGAATATTACTATTTAGGCCAGGTCTGACTCAAAGTCTGAGTCCTCCTGCTTCAGGTTCCAAGGTGCTAGGATTACGCCTGGCTCCCTCTCCCTTCCCTAATTGAGTGTCATACTTACTGAGGGCTGGCTTGTGACACCATGCTGTCATCTTTTCTGAAATGAGAGGAACAATGCTATATATGAAGTTCTGTTGTCTTGATGTCTATATGAATAACACTTACCCAAGCTTTGGATTTAAATGCTGTGTTTTAACAGTAGTAATTGAAACGGTCAGGACACAAAACAAAACACAATTTACTCAGGATGATACCCTCATATTGCTGGTTACGGAAATGAAAAATGGGGCCAAAGAGATGCGGCACCCTGTTGCCTTCACTGATCAGATAGCCACAGAGAGCTCACTGAAAATGGCCGTAGTTCTTTACGGTGCAGTCCCAGATGATGTGCAAAAACTATTAAATGTTCTTGATTTTATGGCTTCTTATAGTGTCATAATATAATTTTACAGTATTTATGTCTGTGAATAGTTTGATCTGGAAAGTGGGAAGGTAGTAAAGGGTGGAAAGAAGCTCTGTGGAAACTTTTAAAGGAGATCTTTCAGAAAGAGCCCAAGAATTTAGCTAATATTTAGCTATCAGAATGTTTAAACTCTAAGTACAAGGCATTCCTTTTATCTTTAATCCATTTTTAAAACATGTATACTTGCACACAGTAAAATTATAGTTTAAATTTATTTAAATTTTTTTTAATTTAGGCAAATGTCATAGTGACTGAGCAGAGTGGGATTTACGGGGATGATCCGTATACCCTACAACACAGAGGGTGTGGAAAAGAGGGGAAATACATCCATTTCACCCCTAACTTCCTACTAAATGATGAGTTAGCAGCTGGATATGGCTCAAGAGGTAAGTTCAGCTCATAAAAACCCAGCCCTTTGACAGTATAGTATTTTGTGCTTGGCACAGAAGGGGCCTCCTAAGCCTGCAACCTGTCAAGGATTTTCCATTTGAGAGGGAGCTAGGCCATGTGCACACGGAAGGAGAAGACAGAGTGAGCTGGGAAGACCAGGTACCACGTTAGGTATAGAGTTGTGCTCTGAGAATCTGTGACGACAGCTACGCCTGGGGTTATGGGAAGTAGACAGAGCTGAAAGCTTGTGAATAATACTGAGGCTAGAGAGGAAATCAAGGCTTTTGAGGAAAGCATTAGACCTACTGGGCAGAGGATGGGCATGGAGGGAAATGCCAACATGCATCCAGCAACCAGGTGATAGAATATCCACACTAGAAAGTCCCCGCTGAGGGCTCATGCGTTGGGAACAACCACACCTTACAGCTTTCGGAAGATGGATCTGCGCATGTGCATGGTTGGGCTCACTAGAATCAACGAAGAAGAAGCTGGATGTGGGGGCGGGGGCGGGGGAATACCTCAGGGCTGTGCTCAGGGACCTTGAGTGGAGGCAGCAAGGTGAGAAGGACCGGAGCCTGGAATACAAGCAACAAGGATTCCCACGCCCAGACGCCGCCAATTTCATTTAAAATATTTTGTTATGAAATCCTAGTGGCCCTAAGTGGCCCTAAGAGTGTTTACGAGGGTGGGAGTTCTGAATGGTCGGGTGCAGCGAAAAAGGCAAGAGATGTGTGCAGATGGCATTAAGAACGAGAAAGGAACTGGGAAATAGGGTGGCCCATGGAAAGGCAAAGCCAACGGGTCTAGGTTAAGCAAGAAGATGGTGGGAAGCAGTGAACTGTACTATAGGGTGTCTGGCGGCGGTCAGGTATAGGTGTCTGGAATTTAGAAGAAAGGTTATGGTCACCTGCCCTCAGACTGGTGGACCATGTATAAGATCTGAGGGAGATCTAGAGAGGACAGGTCAGCCAGCCCAGAGCTAACTCCAGTTTGCAATTTTTAGTTCAATTTAGTTAAATAGCATCTTTCAAAGATTTTTCTTTCTTTCTTTTTTTTTTTATGAACTTTAAAACTAAGAAGAAAGGGGCCGGGAGTAGATGAGGGAGGGTGAGTGGGATTGGGAGGGAATGAGGGAGCTGGATACAGAGTTAATAAAATGTAACTAATAATAAAAAATAATTAAAAAAGAATACTTTGTTATCCCTGCTTGGCAAGTAGGAGTAAAACAATCATAGGACATTTCATAAAGCTCTTAAAAGTTGGATTTTTCCCCCTTTCTGGTAACAGTGAGGTGTGAGGTTCTCAGAATTGGTGTATGGTTTCGTCAGTGCCTCTGGAGTCATGAGTCAGCACATACTTTCCCTTAGCACTTTGAGCTGCCTCGGCTGCCTCCTCCCAAGAAGCAAACATTGCACAATGTGCCACAGCCCGAGTCATTGCAACAAGCAGTCCCTGAGTTACCGAACCTAAACTAAGTCAGAAAAAAGGAGCATGTGCTTTGGTTGAAAGTTATCCATGGAGAATAATTAACTTCTGAGCTGAACTTGGAAGGAATCTACAGTTACAGAGGACAAGATAAATCTGTGAAGGATTCGGTGCTAAGAGTAAGACTTTCCAAGAACAAGGGTTCGAAAACAGGATAAAAAAGAAAGGCGCACTGACCCTGGAGAGGGGAGCCTCTCACCTCTGGCCCTCTTTCCCCTGGTTTCCAGGTTTCAGTCACTGCTGTAGACCTTTAGGCACAGACTAAGCTTAGGAAAGCTTTAGTTGACTGCAAGAATACACTCTTCTTTCTGTGCTAAGTCCTGAGCCTATTGGACCACATGCGTGCTAAGAACTTGTTAGACAGCTCCAGCGAGAAAGAGAACGTGGGTCTTTTCACTCCCGACTTCACTCACGTGGACCTTGTCTAATCCTCTCGGGAGCAAACGTTTTCATGGCGCCTTTGCTATGATGATAGGGGGATGCAGTGGGAAGAGAATGGCAAGGAAAGTGATCAAAAACATCTGACTTCAACTCTTTGGAACTAGAGTGTGGTGAAGTGATACTGTGTCTTCGCTGATTGGCGAGGATTATTGCTGAGATCTAAGATGCTCAAAAAGCTGAAACTCTCTCTTCCACAGGCAGGGTGTTTGTCCATGAATGGGCCCATCTCCGCTGGGGTGTGTTTGATGAGTATAACAACGACAAGCCATTCTACATGAATGGACAAAATGAAATTCAAGCCACAAGGTCAGTGCTTTCTCTCCTATTTAAAATTCATTACTGATCAAGTATACTGAATATTTTAAAAACTAGAAAAAAAAAGATTTTTACTATGTTTTTATAGTAAGTGGCTGGGCTAGTGACGCATGCTGTTACACTGCCAGTACTAGACAGAGAGGCAGGAGAATTGCCACAAATCCAAGGTCAGCTCTACCGACAGTGTGAGCTCTAGGCCAGCCGGGGCCACATAGTGAAACCCTGTCCTTAAAAAGTGAAAAATAAAATGATAAACAAGAGAGTAGATTTTTTTTTTGTCTTGAGTTAGTTATTACATAACATAAAAATAAAATAATGATGACAAGTAAATATCAATAAGGAAAAAGGTCAAATAAATAAGAATATATATTTTCTTCATCTTTTAAAATGTAATTACGTAGTGTTCCACTGGGTGGTTATGTCATACTTTATTCAATCAGCCCCCTTTGGTTGGGCATAGAGATTAATAGCAACCTTTTATGGCTGTCGGTACCACTGCAGCTCATAGCACGAGATGCATGCTGTTTCATATTTATGTCTAGAAATCCATAAAAGCCTTCCTAGAATTCAGGGTCAGGGGGCATTTCAGCAGGCATTCATGCACCACCAGTTCCGCTTGTAAATGGTACCAGTTCTCACTCACATAGCAGTGTTCCGAACAGTCTAACGAAGATGCAGTCTTTCTAAGGACCACCATTGGAAGTTCACTCTCCTGATGTCCAGTGGAACACTGACTCAGGATGTGGCTGGCTCTGTCCTTCCTTGGGCTTCCTTCCCCCCCCCCCCCGGGTCCCTCTGCACCGTCTCCCTTTGGTTCCTAAAGGTTTTAGCAATGCAAAACGCGCTCATCCAAATTCAAGGCTTTAAAATCAAATGGAGAGCCTATATTTCTAAATTAATGAATTTCCTTAAGAGAACATTCAAAAAGTTATACATGTCTACTGAACTATAATCCTTGAAACAAACTATTAGAAAATATAACCAAGAAAAAAAAAACATTATTCGTAAAGAGAGCCAATTCCTAGTTTGTCATTCCATTTTCAGGTGTTCGCCTGACATAACAGGAGTTTTTGTGTGTGAAAACGGCTTTTGCTCTCATGAAGACTGTGTTGTTAGCAACTTTTTAAGGGAAGGTTGCACATTCCTCTACAACAGCCAGCAAAATGCAACTGGGTCAATAATGTTCATGCAAAGTTTACCTTCTGTAAGTATGTCCTTGGGAGGACAAACTCCTGCAAGCTACCACTTCTTTCTCACATACGCAGATAATTGCCAGGAAAAACATTCAACAAGACGAATGTTGAGGCCAGAGAATGAGCTGTCCATGTGGTATTACTCCTTTTCTGTGTCATTTCACAGGAGAAGGTATGAGGTTTTTTTAAAATAAAGGAACAAATAACTGTATACCTCTCACTTGAGGTTCTCTTCCCTTTGTTTTGAAAAATCTAGAACCTCAAAAGAAAGCAAGCACTTGAGTTTTTTATCTTAGCCACTCTGATGGGTGTAAGGTGAAATCTCAGGGTTGTTTTGATTGGTATTTCCCTGATGACTAAGGATGTTGAGCATTTCTTTAAGTGTTTCTCTGCCATTCGATATTCCTCTATTGAGAATTCAGTATATATATATATATATATATATATATATATATATATATATATATATATACTGGATATTAGCCCTCTGTCAGATATAGGGTGGTGAAGATACTTTCCCAATCTGTAGGCAAAAACTCAAGTGACAACACCTGCTGGAGAGGTTGTGGAGAAAGGCAAACCCTCCTTCACTGCTGGTGGGAATGTAAACTTGTACAACCACTCTGGAATCCAATCTGGTGCTTTCTCAGACAATTAGGAGTAGCACTTCCTCAAGATCCAGCTATACCACTCCTAGGCATATATTCAAAAGAGGCTCAAATACACAATAAGGACATTTGCTCAACCATGTTTGTAGTAGCTTTATTCCTGAGAGCTAGAAGCTGGAAACAGCCCAGATGCCCCTCAGTTGAGGAATGGATACAGAAATTGCGGTACATCTACACAATGGACTATTACTCAGCAATAAAAAAAACAAGGAAATCATGAAATTTGCAGGTAAATGGTGGGAACTGGAAAAGACCATCCTGAGTGAGCTATCCCAGAAGCAGAAAGACACACAGGCTATATACTTACTCATAAGTGGATATTAGACACATAACATAGGATAAACATACTAAAATCTGTACACCTAAAGAAACTAATCAAAAAAGAGGACTCTGGCTAAAATGCTCAATCCCCATTCAGAAAGGTAAAAAGGATGGACATCAGAAGAAGGAGAAAACAGGGAACAGGACAGGAGCCTGCCACAGAGGGCCTCTGAAAGGCTCTACCCTGCAGTGTCTCAAAGCAGATGCTGAGACTTATGGCCAACCTTTGGGCAGAGTACATGGAATCTTATGAAAGAAGGGGGAGATAGTAAGACCTGGAGGGGACAGGAGCTCCACAAGGAGAGCAACAGAACCAAAAGAATCTGGGCACAGGGGTCTTTTCTGAGACTGATACTCTAACCAAGAACCATTCATGGAGAAAACCTAGAGCTGGCCTGCCTGGCTTCATTTACCTACTGAACCTCATAAAGACCTGAATGTCATTACCTGTGAATCTTCTCCCTGCTGGGCTGGGAGTGTAGTGGGCACATTCCTTTATGGAGTATCCTTTTTTTTTTTCCCATGGCTAATCATTGCTGTGTGCATTGGGCCTTCCTTCCTTCCTTGTTCCCTCCCTCCCTCCTTTCCTTCCTTTCGCTAAATTGTTTCTTCAATAGTTTTAGTTCAATAGTAATAGTTCAATAGTTTTAGTCAATAGTATGTGTCATTTGCAAGGTGAACATGGCTATTCATATTTATTGTTCTTTACTTAAAACTTTAATTTCGGATTCAAACCCAGTTCTAGGTATTCGACCCGTGTTGTTTGTGATTAGATACAACTTTTCTCAACCCTTTGAAAAATATACTCAAACACGTCCAGTCACAAAAAATTTCAAAATCACCTTGTGACAGTCGTGAAATAGAGGGAAAAAAAAAATCACTAAACAAGGCAGCACAGGTTTGCTCCTGGCCCCAACCCCACTGAGAAACTAGGCAAATGGCACCCAGCTTCTGCTACATTCTTTGTGAAACAGAGATGGGACGAGAGATCCTGTAAATTTGTTCCAAACTCTAAGCTACTGTGTCTGTGTCTCAGAAGTATCTGTTCTTCATAGGACCACGGCCACTGAGAATAGCCAGGCATTACCTTGAATTGCAAACTATAACTTTAAGGGGAATGCTCGCACAGGTTGATTGTCATTAAATGAATGGCATCTAGATTTCCAAATGGGAGAAGAGTTTCAGGAAGTAGACTTGAGTAGTTTTGTCCTCAGCCTACCCTCACGGAGATCAATATTTAAACTAGATCAATATATGTTGACTGAGCCATAGAAAAGATACAGTGTCACTTAATGGGATTCCAAAGAACGGGCTGGTCAGAATAACATCTCTTAGGGTGTTCTTTAACACAATATCATGAAAGGGAGGAGGGAAGTTTAAGACTAAGGTATGTACACACAGTCTGCTCTGTTTCCCCAGTGCAAACAAATTTTTACAAGAGATTCCTTTCATGACCTCAACCGCTACTATTTCAAGCGAAAGTGTCAAAGGTTGTTGGCAAAGTTGCTGCCACTTTGAGAAAAGCATGCACATGACCTTTCTTTTTGGCTCTGTCCTTCTTTTACTTGTTGCCTGAGAAGAATGAAAAATGTGTCTGGTCTGGAATGGACGCCTTGTTCTTTACCAGGTGGTTGAATTCTGTAATGCAAGTACCCACAACCGTGAAGCCCCGAACCTTCAGAACCAAGTGTGCAGCCTCCGAAGCACTTGGGACGTGATCACAGGCTCCTCGGACCTGAACCACAGCCTCCCCATGCGTGGTGTTGAGCTTCCACCCCCTCCCATGTTCTCCCTTGTGCAAGCTGGTGACAGAGTGGTGTGCTTGGTGATTGATGTGTCCAGGAAGATGGCGGAGGTAACGCAATGACTCCAAATGACTGAAAACTAGTCTTTTTATCTTATCAGGTTTTAGTTCCTTTGAAAAAAAATTTATTTTTTCAGAGTATGATGGGGGGTGGCACAAAGGATTTTAAAGAGCTAGGATATCTCATTTTCTTGGGAAATGGACAGGACAGACTTAGAATGAGGCCCAGAGATTGAAATGGTGAGATAAATGAAATTCATACATAATCCCAAATTGAAACTTTTCTCCCTTTTCTAAGACCTACGTTCAATTTAAAGCTGTTACCTGGTCTCACTCTGTCACTCTTAGAGGTCACGATTGGGAATGATGGTACAACCACCATGAGGAAGACAAAAGTTGTTTTGTTCTTGAGCAGTCCCTGTGCTCTGAAAGAAAAAAAAATTTAAAAAAAGGAACCAAAGCTACAAAGAAGTAATGCTTTCTATGCCCACAAAATTATAAAAGGCTAAGGCAGAATTCAAGGTCCATGTTTCACCCACCCTACTGACTTTCTTCCCAGCTTCTAAGAGAGCTAATATTTGGGAAGGGTCAATAAATGAAAATGTTTGAGATATCCATAACATTAAATGGTGATGTGTCCTGAGAGGTGTGAGAGGCGGGATCTGGGTAACAAGGGAGACAGAGGTCACAGCCATCCACAAGCATGTGGCCACTGCGATTCAGCATCCTGCCCCCTTCTCTCCCTTCAGAGCCATCACAAAAGTGACCCTGATTGGTTGATAGTATTACCCCTATGCTTGATTAGCACCTGCCATGTATGTATAGAAGGAAATCCTTATAGCAGCTATGAAAACCAATAAACATCCCAGGTAATCCTTACAGCAACTATAAAACCAATAAACATATTATTATGCTCACTCTACAGCATGATCATGTGGCCTGAAATGGCCACCCTAGCAGAGGGATGGACACTGGTGCTACCAACTCCCACACCAGGTCCCTTTGTAATGTCTCCTCTCACTTGGACTGAATTAAAAAAAAAATCAGTAAAACCCATTCTCAATTGATATCACAGGATGTTAAATTCTGAGTAGAAGTGAAAGTATCATCTTAACTGTGCATAACTTATTGCTCAGCAGTCTTTCCTCTGCACACTTGTGGCACATCTTTGAGTATATAATTACTTAAAAAAATTCTAGAACTATGACACTCTTTATAACTCAGAGAATAAATAGATGATTTTGCTATCTGAATTATTTCATCATTGTTAGCCTACCAATCAAATGTCATTTCCTTTTTTTTTTTTCCTTTTCTTTTGTGAACCTAGGCAGACAGACTCCTTCAACTACAACAAGCAGCTGAATTGTACTTGATGCAAGTTGTTGAAACTCATACCTTCGTGGGCATTGTCACTTTTGATAGCAAAGGAGAAATCAGAGCCCAGCTGCAACAAATTAACAATGTCGATGACCGGAGGCTGCTGGCTTCACGTCTGCCTACTGCTGTGTCCACGGAAGCAGACACGAACATCTGTGCAGGGGTTAAGAAAGGCTTTGAGGTAGAGTGCCCTGCGTTTAGGTTCTCATCACTATCTTCTTTTTCATTTTGAATCTCGGGTTTTAGGAGCTGGGGGGGTGAGGGGAGGATGTTTGTTTGTTTCTGAAAATGAGTGTGCTCTTACAATGTTGTCAGCTGTCAGAGAGTAATGACGAATCATTCCTAAAGTCAGGATCCATTGCTGGCTCCCTGGGCCTAACAAAGTGACCGGTGTAAGAATTCGTTAATAACTGCTTGTAGAAAGAAAGAGTAAGCAAATAAGTACAATGGCCATGGCTAAGGAACCTCAGTCTTACCTAGAGTCTTTCCAAACTGTCCCTATTTAGTCTGAAGTGGCCCCAGGTGTGGCAATTGTTATCCATGTGTATGTCAAGGTAAGATCAGCATTTTTCGTCTCTGCCTACAGATATACCAGATTTCAAAGATAAAAATCAGAGGATCTGAGAAGATAAGTAAGTCAAGGCTCACACATATATGAGGATTCATACAAATGAATACGTACACACACAGACACATACACATACATACACACACACACACACACACACACACTATTAAAACCAGATGTATGCTTCAAGAATGACAGAATTGGTCTAAGTCAGCATCTGAGATGCACATGCCCACCCTCTGATCAACAACAAGACATCCAGCTAGGACTGTTGCCTCCCATAACCAACACTTGCTTAACCTAAGATGCCCACTGACATTGCTTGATTGAAAACTAGGAGGTGGAGATGTAGTTCAGTGGTAGAGCACATGCTTAGCGAGCATGAGAATTTAGGTTCAACCTCAGGTGTGAAAACTAACAACAAAAAAAGAATAATACCTGTGTTTCATGTCTTGTGAGTCTGATGTCATTGACCTTGTGTGTGGCCTGACAAAGACTTTTTTTAAACACTGCCGTTTAATTCTAAGGTGTAACTAAGGCTGAAAAGCCCTGCTGTAAGCCCTCTTACTGGTCACTGGCTCTTAGAGACAAAGCCCATGCTACTGTGCTGTGTTGCAGTGAGCAACTTGGAAGTTGTCATAGAGCACAGGGGACCTTGGAGGAGGGATAGACCACACTGGGAGGCAATCGTACATGAGAATAAACTCCTCTGCTTTGTCAGATAATTTGAATCACATTCCTGCCCAGGCAACTGATGGCTGTCCATGTTCAGGTGCTTGAGAAGAGGAACGGAAGAGCTGATGGCTCTGTCATGATATTAGTGACCAGTGGAGCCGATGGGCACATCAGCAACTGCTTGCTCACCTCGATGAGCAGTGGATCCATCATTCACTCCATTGCCCTAAGTTCTTCTGCAGTTGAAACAGTGGGGGAGTTATCACGTCTCACAGGTAAAACCTCCTAAGCAGGTGTCTTGTAGAGCATGCCCTTAAGACTGAATGTGCAAAGCTCAGCTATGAAAAACAGAATACATGTCTTAATTGTAAAAAAAAATAGGAAAGATTTCTTTTTTTAAATTTTAAATTTTAATTTTTATTAATTACAGTTTATTCACTTTGTCTCCCCCTGTACCTCCCTCCCTCCTCCCCTCCCAGTCCCACCCTCCTTCTTCCCCACCTGTGTCCCTCTCCCAGTCCACTGATAAGGGAGGTCCTCCTCCCCTTCCCTCTGATCCTAGTCTATCAGGTCTCATCAGGAGTGGCTGCATTGTCTTCTTCTGTGGCCTGGCAAGGCTGCTCCCTCCTCAGGGGGAGGTGATCAAAGAGCAGGCCATGAGCAGTTCATGTCAGAGACAGTCCCTGTCCCCATTACTATGGAACCCACTTGGACACTGAACTGCCATAGGCTATCTCTCTGCAGGGGTTCAAAGTTATCTCCATGACTGGTCCTTGGTTGGAGTATCAGTCTCAGAAAAGACCCCTGTGCCCAGATTCTTTTGGTTCTGTTGCTCTCCTTGTGGAGCTCCTGTCCTCTCCAGGTCTTACTATCTCCCACTTCTTTCATAAGATTCCCTGTACTCTGCCCAAAGGTTGGCTATGAGTCTCAGCATCTGCTTTGAGACCCTGCAGGGTAGAGCCTTTCAGAGGCCCTCTATGGCAGGCCTGTACTGTTCCCTGTTTTCTCCCTCCTCTGATTGTCCATCCTCTTTACCTTTCTGAATGGGGATTAAGTATTTTAGCCAGAGTCCTCCTTCCTGATTAGCTTCCTTAGGTGTACAGATTTTAGTATGTTTATCCTATATTATATGTCTAATATCCGCTTATGAGTGAGTATATAGCCTGTGTGTCTTTCTGCTTCTGGGATAGCTCACTCAGGATGGTCTTTTCCAGTTCCCACCATTTACCTGCAAATGTCATGATTTTCTTGTTTTTTTATTGCTGAGTAATAGTTCATTGTGTAGATGTACCACAATTTCTTTATCTATTCCTCAACTGAGGGGCATTTGGGCTGTTTCCAGCTTCTAGCTATCAGGAATAAAGCTACTACAAACATGATTGAGCAAATGTCCATATTGTGTACTTGAGCCTCTTTTGGATATATGCCTAGGAGTGGTATAGCTGGATCGTGAGGAAACGCTATTCCTAATTGTCTGAGAAAGCACCAGATTGATTTCCAAAGTGGTGGTACAAGTTTACATTCCCACCAACGGTGGAAAAGGGTTTGCCTTTCTACACAACCTCTCCAGAATGTATTGTCACTTGTTATTCATCTTAGACATTCTGATGAGTGTAATGTGAAATCTCAGAGCCGTTTTGATTTGCATTTCCCTGATGACTAAGGATGTTGAATATTTCTTTTAAGAGTTTCTCTGACATTCGATATTCCTGTATTGAGAATTCTCTGTTTAGCTCTGTACCCCATTTTTTAATTGGATTACTTGGTGTGTTCGTGTTTAACTTCTTAAGTTCTTTATATATACTGGATATTAGCCCTCTGTCAGATATAGGGTTGGTGAAGATCTTTGCCCAATCTGTACACAGTGTTCCTTGCTTTACAGAAGCTTTTCAGTTTCATGAGGTCCCATTTATTGATTGTTGCTCTTAGAGCCTGTGCTGTTGATATTCTTTCAGGAAGTTGTCTCCTGTAGGAAAGATTTATTTTAAAACACACAATTCACTGCTAAAATTAGCTAAAGATATTCCCAATTATTGAATGTTTTCTCTAGAGTTGAAGTTTTGTACATCCTACGAAAACAGTAATTTTATGATTTGTTAAACCAGCCTGAAGATGCATACTTATGACGCTGAAATCATAGTGAGTAACTGCAACAAATTCTAGATTAGACACACAAGCAGCATTGTAAGATACACATCTGCTTTCTTTTCTAGATGAGGCAAAGAATAATTTATCTTAAGGTCCATAAAAATTAATGCACCAAACTGACCATTGAAAGTTAAGAAGTTTTTGGATTATTTTTAAAATTTATGTTCTCAGAATACAAATGCAAATACACAGCAATGCAACTGCTATCAATTAATCTAAATTATTTGGAAATTCTTTTGGATCTGAAACTACCTGGTAGGTATTTACTGTGTTCTGCAATAGGCAGAGTAGTAGAGCCTGAGGAAACAGCCAGAAATTAACAATCAAAGTCACCTCCTAAGGCCCCTTTCCTCATAGTTATGTCAGACATCATTTAAAATGAGCCAAGCACACCTCCCACCAATTCAAGACTAACACTCTGGTGCAAACACAGATTGTCAGAAAAGTTTTACTCTTTTGTTATTATTTTATGTACATTAATGGCTGACATTCAAATCATGTGTTTCAGGAGGTTTGAAGTTCTTCATTCCAGATAAATTTAATTGCAATCGAATGACTGAAGCTTTCAGTAGAATCTCTTCTGCAACGGGAGACGTTTTCCAGCAAAGCTTGCAGGTCAGGATGTCAGTCTCCTACATATAGGTGGAGGAGTGGACCAGGACGAGTACAGTGGGCTGTACTACTGCATTGTTCTTTGAGTATGTCCCTCTCTGTGTGCAGAAGGTTCTATTGAGCTTCTTGGTGTCCCCAGAGCCAAGTGTCACTTTACAACATTGCTGTGCAGCTCATTTCCAGGTGTTATTTTCTGTAATTATCGCTTCAGCTTTCAAGGTTTATGAAAGACCTCTTTATGGCTGAAAATACAGCTGGAAGGAGAGGATAGCAAGGTGTGTAAGGTAGGATGGGGTGGGCAGAAGTGGGCAAGATCTGAAACAACAGTGAGAAGCCATGTTTGCTTCAGTTCCATTCCTTTTCCCTCAGCCACACTGTTTATTCTCGCTGCTTCAAGGTCTTCACAGCGCCTCATCTTTTTGGAGAATATTAATTATTTCATGAAATTCTAGAAATTTCTAGATCTCTACTCTCATGTGTGGTGGTGGTGGTGGTGTGTGTTTATCTTCTCTTGAGACATGGTTCACATGGCTCAGACTGTATGAAGGAAGCCCAGACTGGTCGTCCTGATTCTAACTTCTCACTAAAGGAATCACAGGCATAAGCCACCAGCCTCAGTTTTAGATTGCGTCTTTAATTAGCACAACTTATTTGTTTGGGGACACAAAAGCTTCCTCTAATAAAGCTACCTTTCAAGGGGCCTTTTTACAGCCTAAGAACCTTAAAAGAGTTTGAACATAGTTGAATCATGTTTCTAAAAGAATTTCATTGGCAGTTTCCTCAGAGATGGTAAGTAAGCCCACCAAGTTTTGCATGGTGTTAACAGTGAACTCACTGCATGATTGCCAGGAAGCATTGAACATGCAGATTATATATGCACAGTAAAGATGGTAATAGTCCCATCACTAGGAATCAAATAAATGAGAGATAGTGTAATCAAGTGTCCAAAGGTCAAAGATAAAGTGAAGCTTCATAAAAAAAGAAGCAAATATAACATAAGGGTTTCCCAACTAGGCAGACAGCAGACATCTAGGCAGAAACTCTAGAGGCCTGGAGAGATAGTCAAAGTGCTAAAGAAAAACTCTGCCCACCAAGACTATTTTACTTATCAAAACTATTCTTTAGTCTAGTCCACTATCCCAGGCTAGACTTAAACTCTCAGTAACTTTCCTGCTTACCCTCACAAATACTAGGATTACAAGCATGGACCACTGTGCTCAGTTAGCCAATTAAATTTTCATTAAAAGGTTGAGAATATGCACTGAAGAAAAAACAATCTTTTCAATAAATGTTGCTACAGAGATTGGATGAAAGCAGGCCCCGATTTCAAAACTTAAGCCAAACAGATATTAAAGTCTTCCTGGCAAAACATGACATTGAATCTACTAGGAGATAGCACAGTAGAAATATTTCAACTCTTTAGGATGAACAAGGGTTCTTTGGGGTGAGAGCCGGGCAAGGGGTAAGATCCCCAAAGCATGGGAAGTAAAGGCTAAAATTGACTCATAGAATTACATCAAACTGAAACAATGTTTACCAAAGGAAACACTCAGCCCAGCACAGACAGAACTCGTAGAAGGAGGCAAAATTAGGAAACTGTAATATGACAAGCAGCCAATATCCAAAATAGGTGAGGAAGTCCAACAACTCTACAGCAAAAGTGAAAATACCCCAACTTAAAAACTGGGCAATAAGGTAGTTGCATTCCTTTAATCCTTGTACTGGGGAGCTAGAGGCAGGAGGATTTCTGTGATTTCAAGACGAGCTTGGTCTACATAGTAAATTCCAGGACAGCCCTGGCTACACAAAGAGACCCTGCCTCAAGATAGATAGATAGATAGATAGATAGATAGATAGATAGATAGATAGATAGATAGATAGATAGATAGATAGATAGATAGATAGATATTAAGAAAGAAAGAAAAAGAAAAACAAATAATAAAAACAATTGGGCAACAAACCCAAATGTAGACATTTTTCATAAGGAGACATACAAATAGTTAAGAGGTCAAGCAGACATTTACAAACAGCCAACCTGTGTATGAAGAGATGCTTAAAATAACTAATCATTAGAGAAATAAAAATTAAAACCACATTGAGATATCACCACATTCCAGGAAGAGTAGCTGATATCAGAAAGGTGAAAGATGACACGCTCATGAAAACCCACACTGTCTGTGAGAAAGCAGGTGCAGCCATTAAGGAGAAGAATGTTAAGCTTCCCCACAGAACAAAATGCCACCATCATAGTATGTATGTATTTATTTAGGTTTTTAAGGCACGGTTTTTCTGTGTAGCCTTGGCTGTCCTGGACTCGCTTTGTAGACCAGGCTGGCCTCAAACTCACAGAGATCCACCTGCCTCTGCCTCTCCAAGTACTGGGATTAGAGGTGTGCACTGCCGTGCCCATTTCCATCATATAATTTTTAAAACTCCTTTTTAAAATTCTTACTAAAACTTATTAAAGCATCTGGATACAGCTATACAAATTAAAACCACTAACACATATTAAGGAACAAAATCTTATCATAATTGGGGTTGTGGAGCCAATGCTCATTGTTATGAGAGAGAAAATGAAGACAGCTTAATTCCTTTTGCAGTGGAGTGGAGTGAGCACGTAGCACAATAGTAGAATATTTGGCTAGCATGCACAAAGCTCTTGGTTTAATCCGCAGCCTTGCATGACAACTATCAGACAGATGAATACGGAAGCCAGCCATGGTGGCATGCAACCATAACCCCTGTACTTGGAGACAGGAAGATCAGAAATTGAAGGCCAGCCTGAGGTACTCAAGACCTTGATGCCAACAAACAAAAATAATAATGCATTATACTTGCATTAACTGTAAGAAGATAGTTTATAACTAGTTGTGTTATGTAAAATATTTTGCTTTGATTTATATGTGCGCACTACACATCTGAATTACATGTATTTTGCTTTTGCCTATTCTTTTTTGTTGTTGTTGTTATAGAAGCAAGGTAAAAGGAGATGTGCGTTTACTAGAAACTTTGACGTGCATTCTCTTCAACAGCTTGAAAACGTGTGTTGTGCGACCCCAGCACCGACTGACGAACCCTGTGACTATGGATACCACTGTGAGCAATGACATGACTTTTGCCGTCATGTGGCAGACCGGTGGTCCACCTGACATTGTATTATTGGATCCCAGTGGAAGAAAGTACAACACTGGTGACTTTGTCATCAATCTGGCCTTTCGAACAGCTAGCCTTAGGATTCCAGCAATGGCTAAGGTCGGTGTGCGAACCTCTTCATAACTAGCAATGCCCAGCCAAGTGTACAGCTTGCAAATGAGTCACAAGCTTAGATGTGTTACAAAAACGAAATGTGCTGACATATCGAAACTTTCTAAAACTCATTTTTGTGGATGTTAAAAACTTAAGAGGAGCAGCTAACATATGTCTGCAGCATTAAGTACTAGATAAAACCTTGTTACCCTCACAAGGGAAATCAGTGTTTCTCTATAGCATTCGTAATTTTTTGAAACCTGTATCTTTCTTTACAGGTGTTGTCCATGTAGATATAGTTTCCCATATGTTCGGGAGCAGCTCTATATAGACTTTATAATATGACCAATAAAATATGTAAGGCGTTCCGTAGCAGCTGTGTTCTGGGTCCTGTACTTAGAATAAAATGCCCTGGTCAGGAGGAAGCAACTCCCAACCAAAAGTAAGTTCTTCTAGAACAGGCATGAGGATGGGAAGAGGAAAATTCTCGAGCAATGTCTCCTGGAAATGCAGGAGACAGAGAGACCTGGAAGATGCTGCGGAAGAACTAGGACACGGGTGGGTCAAGGACAGAGCAGGACTGTTGGTGATAAGATGGATGAAGCAGAGAAGTGCATATTAGCTGAGTGTGTAGATACGTGGTGGCAGGAGAGGGGAATGCTGGGGCCCAGTGGACAATCAGCCAGGGCTGTTCCGGAGAACACAGAGAGAGTGCGGGCTGGACCCTGGAGGTTACACTGCAGCCAGGGAGGGGAGTGGAGCCTGGAATCCCTCAGATCTGACTGCCTCAGCAAGTGCTACCTGGATCTGTTTTAAGTCAGGGTCTCACCGTGTTGTCCAGGTTGGTTTCAGACTCTCAGCCTCAAGCACTCCCCGCCACTGAAGCTTCCCAAAGCGCCAAGCGCTGGGACTATGCTGTGTACCTCCTGGCCTGGATTCGCAGCAGCCTCTTCACTGGATTCTGAGCTGCCAACAGAATCTAGTCATTAATCCTTTCAGCTGACCCTTCCAAAGCCTGCATCCTGCTCAGAACTGTGTGGCGCAGCAAGATGAAATGCCAATGATTGTGGTTGCTACTGAGCCATTTATGTCTGACTTCGGCCCCAGCTCAGACCTTTCTCCACAATATCTTGTTCTCTGTTCCTACTGAATGTTATTGCAAATTTATCATGTTCTTCTCACGTAAGGCCCAGGGGAGCTACCTCTCTTTCTCACTCTCTTGCATGACCCCTTCATCTGCATTAGAAACACCAAAGAGAACTTTCTTGATCTGGAGGTTCCTGCCATGTGCCTGCTAGTGATACCATCAGTTCAAAGCAAGACAGTGACAGGTGACATTGGTGCTTGACTCAGATCTCCCTGGAAGGAAGGCTGCCAGTGGGTAGTAGCAAACACACTCTCCTGCCTGAGTCTCACCTAGATCCACTGCATTTCTGCATTTCTCTTATTTCCAGGGATTAAATGGGGTAGCAGAGGAATCCTTTAAAAAGAGAGAGAGAAGTGTATAGCTCAGTCAAAAAAAAAAACACTCTGTTAGACAAAAATCTTAGTCATTTTCTTTCAAATTTTTATTTGTATTGTTTCTTCTGGGTAGCTTGTGTAAACAAGAGAGTGACATGCTTCAGAATTTATTAGAATTACTCAGCACAGGCTCTGTTCAATTCTAACCTGTCTGTAACAGAAGGTTATGCTCTAGCAGTGTGGGCACTGTTTTGCTCTTTGAAATTTCTGAGGCTTGAGAGGCAGGGAACCAAAAAGAATGTTGTTTTGTTAGTCCAAAGTGTCTATGGAAACCATAGTGGTCTGCTGAGTTTACGTAATTTTATTCGTTCTAAAAGTGAATTAAAGTATTTAACTTTCTTTCTGTTAAAGGAGTGATTAGTACTTGCAAAGTCCTTTGACACTGTGCACAGTTGCCATGATGTTCTAAAACTGGGAGTCAAAATATGTCCTGACTGATCCAAGTAAGCTCAGGATGTATTTACCCTCTAGAGCTGCCTAACAGTAAAAGTAGCTCGCTGGACATCACTTAACTAACAATACCTTTCCTAACATCTTTTCTTGTATTTAAGAGAAGTGCAGCATCAATGCAGTTCTGAGGATTTTTTTTTTTAATGCTTGACAAAACAACACCTTGTTTTGCAGCATGGACACTGGACTTATACACTGAATAATACCCACCATTCTCCTCAAGCCCTGAAAGTGACAGTGGCTTCCCGCGCCTCCAGCCTGGCCAAGCCCCCAGCCACTGTGGAGGCCTTTGTGGAAAGAGACAGTACATATTTTCCTCAGCCTGTGATAATTTATGCAAATGTGAGGAAGAGTCTGTATCCCATCGTTAACGCCTCTGTGGTGGCAACAGTTGAGCCAGAGGCCGGAGGTCCTGTAGAGCTGCAGCTTTTGGATGACGGAGCAGGTAACGAGGAATGGGGTGGCGTTGCACTATGATGAGGTTGACGAAGTGTTAATAGGCCCCAAGAAATTCCTTCAGTCCAACTGCTTTCCTAGTCAATCTTATCAGATTCCTGAGAGCTTGTTTGAAGGAGACCCAGCTACTCATATGATCCTTGGTCAAAGGCTGGTCCTCCTCTTGTTGGGAGCGGTCCCCTGCTTCCATGAAACATGCAACTTTGGGAAGGATGCACATGGAGTGGGGAGGGAGGAAGTAGACACCTATTATATAGACATAAAACCGAGATTCAGAGGCTGTGCTGGTACAGACCCATAACTTAAACCCAAGTTGCCTGACTCTCTAGACAAGGCTCTGCCCTATTCCCTTCTGTATCCATGATTAGAAAAGGGGGCCATGGTGGCTGTAGGATGGACAAATCCCCTTTCACAATTTCTCAACAAAGACAGAACATCTAAGTGTCATTAAATACCAAGATTTGCTTTTCTTGCCATTGACAGAATAATACTACTATTCTTGGGGTTAAGATAGTTACTACTTATTTTATAGAAACAAGCCTCCAGTTTTCTCTTGTTTCAGAGCCTGTCCATGTGGTGGGAAGAGCTGGTTTCAGGGCACTTTAATAATAACACAGTGTCAACATTTGGAGCCTGAAATGTATGTAATATGAGAACTAACATGACCTGAAGGATGTGACAAGCTGCCTGCTCAGTGTGACAAACTGCCTTAAATACATTGTTGTTCTGGGGTCCAGATCTTTCTACCCGAGGCTGTGGACTTGGCCCTGGAATGTGCTGTTCTCTGAGAATCACAGTGGAAGGAAAGGAAGCCAGAGTGAAAGAGCTCTGGGATCACTACAATAAGAGGAATAACTTAAATTTTAACAACTCATTGAATAGTAGCAACCAGCTGTAATGACATAGTAACACTGAATGTTTATCTTTATATACAGGTGCTGATGTTATAAAAAATGATGGCATTTACTCCAGGTATTTTTTCTCCTTTGCTGTAAGTGGTAGATATAGCTTGGCAGTGCATGTCCGTCGCGATCCCAGCGTAAGCACCCTAGCCCACTCTGTCCCAGGAAACCATGCTATGTATGTACCAGGTTACATAGCCAACGGTAAGAACCATTTGACTGAGAATGTGCTTGATATTATTTCATGTATGGTTTGTTGATAAGTGTGTGTGTGTGTGATAGCCAGATGGCGATGGGAGTGGGAAGGATGAAGGAAGAAGGAGGTAGAGAGAGAGGAAAATGAGAGACAAAACGGCAGAGTCAGGACTGAGAGAGGTGGAGAGAAGAAGGGAGAAAACTGAGAGAGACATGGAATTTCCAAACCGTACTTGGATCTGTGGCTGCAGCTCAGTGGTACGAAGTGCGATTCAGTCACACACACACACACACACACACACACACACACACACACACACTATTCAAGCCACTCTTAATTGACTGCTTCTTCAATTCTTAGCAATCTGTGGAGGAGAGTAACAGAAAGTAGGTATTTCCTGTAGGTTTGATCCTCTCATTATTTTAGTAATTTATTTTGAACCCTGTCTTGTGATTATTTGATTGCAACAGACAAAAAGATCCCTTTCAATGTATTGGGCCCCCTATTTCCTTCATAGAGATTTAGGCAAGGGCACAAAGCTGAAAGCATGATGCGTACGGCTCTAGCGACTGATACAGGAAATGAGTTCCTAAATAAACATTGACAACTGAGCTGAGGTTTGGCTTTCCTTCGTACAAAAGAGCCAAATAAATAGGAGATGTACATTCTCTTAATAGAAAAATAGAAGTTAGCTCCTGTTAGGAAGCAGTAGTTAAGATAAAACAGAAATCTAATGTGCTGTGCCATCTCTAAAAACATCCAGGAACATTTCCAATAATTTTTATTTCTGAAAATAGAGAATTTTTGAGATAAGTGCTCTCTCATCTTTCATGGCTTTGATTGGTTTGGTTTGGTTTTGGTTTTTGTTTTGTTTGTTTGTCTGTTTGTTTTTCAGTACTGGGAATGGTACCAAGAGATTTGTGCCTGCTGGGCATGTGTTCCCTGACTAAGCTGCTCCCAGATCTCAGGCTTTTCTTTCCTCTTGGAGCGACACTGCCTGGGCCTGAAGCCCAGCTCCCCCACTTAACTGCTGCATAAGGTGGAGCAAGTTGCCTAGCTCTGCATCCCTCTGTCTCATCATCAGTAAATGTATGGCGCAAAAATCTCATCCTCTTCACTGCCTTGCTAGGGGAATTAAATATTTGATATAGCAATATATTTAAAATACCTGGGCAGAGTAGGCATCCACTCAATTCAACTTACAATAGTTAAAAAAAATCATCATTGGCTAGTTTCATTAATCCATATGGTTTTGATAATATTTATGTGCCCATAACCTCCAAATTCATAACTTTTAAATTATTGAATCTAGCTCAAATCTTTTTCATCTCAAAACCCATATCTAACTAGTTCTATTTTAGAGGAATCATAAACTTTATAACTTAATTGTTAGTCTCTGAGTCCTTGGTTGTCTTTCCTATCAAAATATACCAATTAGAAACTATTTCAGGAACTAGTTTTAAAATATTTGTTTGTTGTTGTGTGTATATGCTAAAGCAAGTGTGTGGCTCTCAGAGGACAACTTGTGAAAACTGGTGCTCTTTTCCTCACATAAGTGTAGGAACTTATTTTAATCAACTTTTTTTTCACCATCCCACATTCAAATCTATCACCAACTTGTGTTGAACCACCCTTTCTTAGTTCCCCCTGAAGTCACCAGTGAAGGCTGCTACCATCTTCCCTCATGGTGACTCCTGGATGGCTCTTTATAAATGGCCTCCTGCTTACTGAGGTTTGACTCATTTTCTAAGGACTTGTCAAAGGACAAGCAAAATGATGATTCATGTCCCTCTGCTCCACAAAGGACTGGGATTAATATCTACACTGGTCCTGAGGTCAGTTATTACCTGTTCTGCCTCATCTCACAGCCTTCTGCATTCGGTTTGTAGTGCTGGAGACTGAATGCCAGGGCACCAGGCATGCTAGGCAGATGCATTGCTTCTGAGCTGTAGCTATCGCCATCCTCCTTGATAGCTTAGTCTCTAATCTGCAGCTTTTCTGGACGTAGTTTCTCATGCAGGTTTTTCCCTTTGCCCAGGATATTTCTTCCTTCACTTTCTACCTGGTCAACTCAACCTTTGGGGAACTTAAACATTACTTCCTTGATACCACCCTAAGCAATGTTATCTTGGGAAGCATGCTGCGTTTTTATTATTCTATATTAGTCACAGTTTATAAATATCTATTTACTGATATGACTGCCACAGCTATAAATCCCATGAGGGAGCCTGGGCTGGTTCATAGCACAGCAATAGGCCGCCAATGAGCATGTATGAAAGGAATAAATGGATGATTGAACACATTATTGACTAAGCAAGCTCAGCTGTTCTAATGATGTCTCAACAATCTGTAAGACTGTTCAGGAGATTTGCAATTTGTTATTGCCTTTTCCTTTGTGCTCCAGATAGTATTAAAATGAATGCACCCCAAAAACAGAGCCACAGGCATGCAGAGGAGCCGTGGGGTTTCAATCGAGTAACCTCTGGAGGTACCTTCTCAGTGTTGGGAGTTCCCGCTGGCCCCCATCCTGACACGTTTCCACCATGCAAAATTACTGACCTGGAAGCTGTAAAAGTGGGAGAGGATGTGATCCTCTCTTGGACAGCACCTGGAGAAGACTTCGATCAGGGGCAAAGTAGGCATGCTGATTTTGTTACTTAACTACCTTTCCAAAGACAGGATTTTTTTTTTTCTGTGCGTGTGTGTGTGTGTGTGTGTGTGTGGTCATTTTTATTCTTTCCCATACAAACTTTACAAAAATCTTCACTAGTGAAAAAACAGGAGACCGCTCAAATAAAACAACATGAAATTTTCACAATTACTTGTAGGGAGGATAACATCCTAATTATGGTGTATCTTGTTTTCAGAAAACAGCAAGTCCTCCCAACTCAGGTTTGAATAGGAGTCTTCACATTGTGACTTAATGTTTAGTGTGTTTCCCCTTGTATATTCCTTGATAGTTTGAATTTTTTTTAAAGATTTATTTACTGATTATGTATACAGTTTTCTGCCTACGTGTACACCTGCACACCAGATCTCATTATAGATGGTTGTGAGCCACCATGTGGGCGCTGGGAATTGAACTCAGGACCTTTGGAAGAGCAGTCAGTGCTCTTAACCTCTGAGCCATCTCTCCAGACCGATAGTTTGAAATTTTATGGCTGTTTTCATTACTAATTTTCTATAAACTAAAAAATCTTATTCACACTGACTAAACTTTCCCACATGTATTTTTTTTTTTAAATTTCAGGTACAAGCTATGAAATAAGACTGAGTAAAAGTCTACAGAACATTCAAGATGACTTTAACAATGCTGTTTCAGTGAATGCGTCAGAGCTAATTCCTCAGCAAGCTGGCGCTCGGGAGATATTTATATTCTCACCCAAGCTTGTCACCAGTGAACTTGAACGTGAACCTGATGAAGAAACACAAGAGACCTACAGAGTGTATGTGGCCATGAGAACCATAGATCGAAATGCCCTCAAGTCAACTGTGTCAAACATTGCCCTAGTATCGTTTTTTCCCCAAAACTCTGCCCCAGTACATAGCAGAGATGGTCTGATACTGAAAAGAGCTTTCATAGCGGTGGGTTTGATAGCGATCATTTGCCTTATTATGGTTGTAGCACACTGTACTTTAAACAGGAAGAAGAGGGCATTAAAGAGAGAATGGAGTGAAATTTCTATGAACAAATATACATAGTACCTTCCTTCTTAGATAGGATGCCTGTGACCTGTACGTTTATTAAAAACAAAAGCCAACAAAAGCAAATTAGAAAACAGTCTAAGATTCCAGTTATGGAAAAATAATGAGAAGTACTGTTCAAGAAAAGCTTATTTTATTGAAGTCAGAACAACAACAACAAAAAAACAAAAACAGTTCTGGGCCCAGAAAAGGAGGTTGGGTCTGAAGCAGGCAGCGTAACTTTCCATGTGAAGCAACTGTGTTGCTTTGATTAATTTTTCATCTCTACTTGTCTGTGCAGAGCAGGATGTGCGTTTGCAACTGACAGCTAAGCCGCTTTATAAACGAGGTCCACACTGCAAGATTCTTTAAGTCTTGTCTGTGGTTAAGTACACTATGGCTCACATCCCACTGCTAACACTCGGACAGGTCTTTTCTCAGCATGAGCGGAGACCTTAGCATGTGGCTGTTGTCCTTGCTTCTTGATACTGGTCTGTGACAGACTTTCCTGAGCTTATTGTTTGTAAGGTCTTAGCACCACTAACACAGCTTTCTAAGTTATTGCCTTGGAAATAATTGAATAAAAATGGTTACAGCTCTCACGAGAGTTCAAGTAAAGGGTGAAAGGCATTATTCTGAAATAATTTTAATGTATACACCATGTGTTTTTTTTTTCCATTTCAAGGCAGAAGTCATGGTTGGAAAGGCATTTAAAAGCAGCTAGCAAATTCTGTCCTCTAGTTAAATAAGAATTGACAATCTTTTTCTTCATCGAGGACAGAGAAAGAAGACAGCATAAAAACCATCTCATGTTAATTCCTCTTTTAAAAAATGTTATTGAATAATAATATTTCATTTCTAAATCCAAGGACTTAACATTTTATTGAATAATTATAGTAATGTAGATGAAGTCTTGATTCTATAACCAGGATCAACTAAGAATGACTTTACCAAAAACGGCTTCTGTCCTGAGTGGCACACATAGGGCAACTCTGAGTGCAGAATTGACATCAAGAATGACTTTGTCATGTTTGGGGACATGTTGTCAGGGAAATGTGAGACCTGGAAAAAGAAGAGAGAGAGGACATGAAGCCCAGAGTGGGAGAAAAAACATCCAGGGATTCTCTCTTCCCCCACTGCCTCCGTGGAACTCCTGGAACTGTATGCCTGCCGTTGCCATCTAAGCTTCCCAGCCCCTAGATCTTCACACGCTGGGAGCTCGGAGGCCTCTGCAGCTCGGGTCACAACACAGACCTGAGTCCTTCGCCCTGTGTGGCTGCTACACTCTATATAGTCATGATTTTGCTTCTCTGTGGCTTCAAGCTGGGCTGGTGAAGAACAGAGATGGGACCATGAATAAGAGGTTCAAGTTTCCATATGTTTTTCTTAATTTAAAGACAGAAAGGCAGGAAACTGGAGTAGAGTTCAAGGCTTTGTGCTGCAGGATATCAGAGCTGCATAAATGCAGGGTCGTGGTATCCGCTATGCCTTCACTCTGTTATTTAAGATGGCATGAAGACTGCCAGGGAATACTTAACTCCTGCATAATCCACTAGCAGGTGAGAGCCACGTGCAGTGTTTGATGCAGGCTTGAGTCCCAACATCCAAGAGGCAGGAGGGTACAGAACTGAGATCAGGCAGGACGGTATAGCAAGACTGTCTCAGAAAACTAAAACACAAGACAAGAAAAAGAAAGAACAAAACAAGTTGCTTTGTTTTCTTGTTTTTCTCCCCCATTTTGTGAGAGCAGATATAAACAGACAGATTTGACTTCAGTCTAGAAATTAGTGAAATGGCCAAGGCAAAAGCCAAGACATAATATTAACATACATTAGGACAGTGATCTCATGAAGCAGAAGGGCCAATGGTACTCAGTATCATGGGGGAATAAAAGCAGAGGCAACAAGAAAGATGTAGGAAACATAGGAACACACTGAATCAGAGATCCCAGCACCTAACAGAACAGAGCTGGGGTAACGTTGCTATTGATCACTAATCGATGGGGGGGGGGGAACAGAAACAGAAAGTTGGGAGGAGAATGATGTGAAATGAAGTATTAATCACTGGCTGTATACCACAGGAATAGCGACAGCATTAAAGATGTGACCTGAGATTATAAGACAAGGGAAGAATGCGAACTAGAGACTCAGTTACCTGACTGGGGCAGAGAGGTGTGAGAAATGGAGTAACCCAGGCCAACAGCATAGTCCTTAAATGCGAGAAAGGCAACGGTGGCAGAGTAGATAGAACTGTGCCCCAGAGATGAAAGTCTTTCCACTTTCTACCCAGTTTTTAGTACTAGTAACTAAAGATTAAATTTTGATACAGGATGAACAAAAATAAGACTATTTATAGACTTATTGACACAGCATGTGCAAGACACCGCTACGGAGTAGGCACTGTTGCGCATGCTCGGTAACACCAGAAAACTCCACCCACCAGAAAAGGTTTATCTTTTTAGCTTCTCTGCTGTTGAAATCTGTTTATTCTAAGAATACATAAGAATTGTATATTAAAATAATTGCTACATATAACCAAATTCTACAAACTCCCTTTTTATATAAATGTAAGACAGTAGAGACCTGAAACCAGAGCAAGTTCAAGGACTGTTTGTTAGTCCTCTCATTTTTCCAAGACCTTAGTTACATTACAAAGACACTTATGGATTGTCAAGTACCTGATCTCTTTGTTTATTCCTCATCAATAAAACTGGGCACTGCAAAAAAAATAATGATAATTGCTACATCATCCATTTCAAAATTTAGGTTCAATGGTATTAATAATGAAGGTGCTCCTTTCAAACTAATTTTCTTGCTGGAAACAATTAAAACTATAGACAAAATGTAAAACAATATTCTTGAAGACACTGGACACTAACATGAGCAGGGAGGAGCCAGAGACTCTGAGCCACATCAAGAGGGAGGTCAGTGAAGTGACCAGCTCTCTCAGAAGACTCTCACTGTTTGCTTGAAGCACTAGACAATGCTTGAGCAGAAAGCAACAGTTTTATGGAGCAAATAAACCTGGGAGACTAGTATAGTTTGGGAGACTAATATAGGTGGAAACTGAAACACGGTATCTGAGAGGCAGGTGTCCTAAGGGGAAAGTTTGCAAGTCTGCACCTTTTCCATGTTTAGGTGAGTCTTGTGTTACAGAAGTTTGTGGGAGAAAAAAAAATCTGAAATGCAAAGAGAACTGGATAAATATTTAGCTACTGCCTCATTCTGGGGAACCATGCTGAAGGCTCAAGTGCTACATGTGAGGAAGGCAGCGAGCAATTGGGTTTTCTCTGGCCACAGTACAGACCATGTTAGCAAACTAAACTGTACCTTAGAACTAAGGGCAAAACTTCAATCTGCTCTGAAAAAGCCTGAGACCAAGTCTCCCTAGAGTCAAGATGACTATTAGTTAAACTACTACTAAAACAGAACACAGAGAAAAAATAACACAATTTTTGAATATAAAAATAATACAAATAATTCTTGTATGTAAAAATAATACATGCAATTCTGCAAAAAAAAAAAGCAAGCATACTAGTAAGGAGCAAATCTGTTAGTAGAACTAAAACAGTTATCTATCTGGAAATAGATGACAATGAGATAGTAACTATTACAAAGATGATGCACTACAGGAAAACAAAAAGAATTCTGAGAAAATTTTCAAACTTTTAAAAAGAAAATAGAGATGGCCCTAAAAATTCCACCAGGGAGCACCTACAAATGACAAATATTTTTCAGAAAGTAGCTGTATACAAAACTAACTCATGAAACTTAGTAGCCTTCGTATACACAAATGACAAATGGAATGAAAAAGAAATCAGGGAAACAGCACCTATCACAATATCCTCAAATAATATAAGATATCTCAGAGTAACTCTAACCAAGCATGTGAAAACTTGTATGACTAAAAACTTTTAAGCCTTGAAAAAAGAAATTGGCCAGGTGTGGTGGCACATGCCTTTAATCCCAGCACTCTGGGAGGCAAAGGCAGGTGCAGCTCTTGAGTTCTAAGACAGCATAGTCTACATAGAGGGTTCCAGGACAGCCAGGGGCTACACAGAGACACTTTGCCTCCAAAAGAAAAAGAAAAGAAAGGAAAAGGGGAAAAAAAGACATTGAAGAAGATCTCAAAAGATGGAAAGATCTCCCATGCTTATGGATCAATAGGATTAACAGAGTAAAAGTGGACATTGCACCAAAAGCAATCTACACATTCAATGCAATCTCCATCAAAATTCCAATACAATTCCCCACAGATCTTAAAAGGACAATTCTCAGCTTCATGTGGAAACACACACACACACATCAAAACAAAACAGGATAGCTAGAACAATCCTGAACAATAAAAGAACTGCTGGAGGTTTCACCGTTCCTCATGTCAAGTTGTGCTACAGAGCTATAGTAATAAAAACAGACACACTGAACAATGGAATCAACTGAATACCTCGACATAAATCATCACATCTACAGACCCTTGATTTTGACAAAGCAATCAGAAATAAGCTGGGTGCAGTGGCACAAGCCTTTAGTCCCAGCATTTGGGAGACAGAGGCAGGTGGATCTCTGTGAGTTCGAGGCCAGCCTGGTCTTCAGAGTGAGTTCCAGGACAGCCAAAGCTACATAGAGAAACATTGTCTGGAAAAACAAAGAAAGAAAGAAAGAAAGAAGTACACACTGTGAAATAAGCATCTTCAACAAATGGTGCAGGTTAGACTATATATCTTCATAAAGAAGAATGCAAATAAATCCATATCACCCTGCACAAAACTCAAGTTCAAGTTGATCAAAGACCTCAACATAAAACCAGATACGATGAACCTATTAAAATATTAAGTGAGTAATAACCTTGAACTCATTGACACAGGAGACAACTTTCTGAACAGAACACTGATAGCACAGGCTCTAAGGTTAACAATTAATAAATGAGACTTCATGAAACTGAAAATCATTGTGAAGAACTCCATCAGTCAAGCCTACAGAATGGGAAAAGATTTTTATGGACTCCACATTCAATGAAGAACTAATATTTGAAGAATTCAAGAAACCAAATAATCCAAATTAAAAATGAAGAACAGATCTAAACAGAGAATTGTCAATAGAGGAAACTCAAATGGTTGGAAAACAATTAAAGAAATGTTCAGTCCTTACTCATTAAGAAAACATAAATCAAAACTGCTTTGAGATTGCATTTCACACCACCTGTCAGAATGGCTAAGATCAATAACACAAAGGACAGTTTGTACTGATGCAGAAAAAGAACACTCATCCATTGCTGGTAGAAGTGAAAACTTGTAAAGCCACTATAGAAATCAGTGTGGCAGTTCCTCATAAAGATAGGAACCAATTTACCTCGTCTATCCTACTCTTGAGTGTATACTTAACGGACACTTGCTCAACCATGTTCATTGCTGCTCTATTCATAAAAGCCATAAATTGGAAACAACCTAAATGTCCCTCAACAGAAAAATAAATAAATGTGATATGTTTACACAATAGAGTATTACTCTGCTGTTAAAAAAAAATAGCATCAGGAAATTTCAGGCAAATGAATAAAACTAGAAAAAAAAATCCTAGTGAGTTAACCCAGACCCAGAAAGATGAATATGATATGTAGTCACTTACATGTGGATATTAGCTGTTAAGTAAACTATAACCAAACTACAACCCATAGAAACAGACAGGTTAGCTATATAGCAAAGGACCTGCAGGGACACATGGATATCCATGGGAGGGGAAAGTATAATGGACTTTCTGAGTGGATGGGCATCCCCTAGGGGGGAAGAAATGCGAGAATTAGGTGGAGAGAGGTAAGGAAGAGGAGGTCAAAGGAGGAAATGTGGGGAGAGACAGCTAAATTTGAGGGGTATTTGAAGGTTGCTATGGTAACCTAGTGCAATGGAAACTTCCTAAAATATATAAAGGCAATCCTAATGAAAGAGACAGAGTCCCAAATGGTCACCTCCTGTTACCAAATGTAGCTTCCAGTACCAGGGCTGGATACATCCAGTTGAGTTGTTGGCCATAGGGATCCTATGGAAATCCCCAAACAGCCCAGGCTGTTTCAAAAACAATAGGTTGGTCTCCACAATTTGATATCAATTGGTATCAATTGATATCACAATTTGATATTGCTGAGGACAACATTCACATAATTCATTGAACATGGAAAGCTCTCGTTGGTGCCTACACAGAACCTTCATCCCTACATCCTAGTGACTTTGATATGGTAAGATACTCTGCAGGGTACCAAAAGAGAAACATAAACACCAACCCAACCATGTACCCTGTGATTTACAGTGCTGTCTTGCCTACAAAACATGTTAGTACAATGATGACACAAAGCTTGTGGAATTAATCAACCAACATTTGGTTTGACCTAAGGCCCACTTTATCCACAAGATAAAACCCATACTGGACAGTGCTTGTATGACCAGGAACCAGAGAGTTACTGGCCCAGAGACTTAGGGTAAAACCAAATACCATTAAAAAAAAAAACTGTCCAGGATCCAACATGGCGGCAACCAGCTCACACCATATCGGAGAGGCAGAGGTTCTGAAACACTGAAATTGGTGAGTGGAGGGGCAGCTGAAGCCAGAACATCGACATTGAGGCTTCCTGGGCAAGAGGGGACAACACGTGAGCTGAGACCATTTAGATCCAGGTCACCCGCGGACTTCTCTAGGACAGAGAGTGGTGAACATCAGATCCCCCTGCACTTCCCCTTGTTGGGCCTCCCTCCTCCTTGGCAGAGCCAGCCCACAGTGCTCTGGCTCATAGCACAGAACTCCATGCTCAGCATTGAGACGGCAGAGGCGGGGCTGCTAGTTCCTCAGCGGTGGCTGCCAGCTGTACCACCCTTCTAGGTGCTGGGTGCAGGAGCAGATGTATGAGCCCTGCAGGCTCTCCCAGCCAGCGACTGGACCTGCTGCCCAGTCCCTCAGTGGTGGGCAGCTGGCTGTACAGTCCACTCAGGTCCACCAGGCTCCTCAGGCTCCCTAGGCTGCCAGGCCACCCAGGTCCATGGACCGCTGTAGGAGCTCCCCAGGACTTCTCAGCAGGCATCTGTACCAGCCTCACAGTTCTGCTGCTGTGGCTGGACTCTCAGTGGACCACTATACCAGTCTCCAAGTTCTGCAGCTGCAGCACCACTGAGCTGAACTCCTACAGCTGCAGGCCCAAATCTGAGAGTAGAGATCAGGGGAACCCCTGTGCTTTCTGATTAGACCTGCTAGGGAGTGAGTGCACATTCAAGTGAGTGCCTGCAGAGCCCCAGATACAGGGTCCCTCTAAGCTAAAGGCTACACATCCGATCCCTCCCACCCATACACCCACTGTGGGCAACATAGGGATTCTTGGGACAACGTTCTCAACATTGAAGCACCTGTTTTGTGGGTCTACCAGTGGAGTCCAGGCAAACAACTCCTGGAGCCCAGACAAAGCAGAACACCAGTGGCCTATAGGCCACTGAGGTATTCAGGGAATCTATGCATGCACATTGCACCCATGAACACCACCAGTGCCCGAAACCCCTCCTGTACCTGCACCACTCCCTGCCCCACATTCCAGGCATTTACACTTTCTAGCACCCTGGATTTCAAGGCACACTTCCATGCACACATACACACACACACACACACACACACACACACGCACACTTGTTCTTAGTTCATTGGAAACACAGGAAAATGATTTTAAAGCTATGCTTAGGCCTAGCAGAGGCACATAAAGAGGAAACAAACAAAGCTCTCAAAGAAATACAGGCAAATACAGCCAAACAAATAGAATCACAAGTAGAGGCAAAATTAGTGTCATCTAGAGAGGAAACAAACAAAAAATAGAGACCATCATAGAAAGACAGGAATCTACTTTCAAACAGACGAAGGAAATGTTGCAAGGCATGAAAACAGAATTAGACTCAAAGAAAACATAAACAGAGAAAACCCTGGAACTGGAGAACTTAGAGAAATGATCAGGAACCACAAAGGTAACCATCACCAATAAAATATATAAGACAGAAGAGAGAATCTCCGGTGCTGAAGGTACACTTGCTGAAATTAATACTTCTCTCAAAGAAAAAGTAAAATCGGAAAAGTCCTAAACACAGAACATCCAAGAAATCAAGGACTTCATGAAAAGGTGAAATCTAAGAATGATAGGAATTGATGAAAAAGAAGATTCCAGGCTCCAAGGTCCAGAAAATATTTTCATGAAAATCATAGAAGAAAATTTTCCCAACTTATAGAGATATCCATAAACATACAGGAGGCATTAGAACACCAAGTAGACTAGACCAAAAAAGAAACTCCTCATGCCACATCATAATCAAAACACTAAATCTACAGAACAAAGAAAAGATATTAAAAGCAGCAAGGGAAAAAGGCCAAGTAATATATAAAGGTAGACCTATCAGAATCACACCAGACTTTTCAACAGAAACTGTGAAAGCCAGAAGGGCCTAGACAGATGTCATGCAAATGCTAAGGGACCACAGGTGCCAAGCCAGACTACTATACCCAGCAAAGCTTTCAATCAACATAGATGGGGAAAACAAAATATTCCATGAAAAAAGTAAATTTAAACAATAGCTACACAGCAACCCAGCCCTATAGAAGATACTAGAAGGAAAACTCCAATCCAACAAAAAAACTACACCCAAGAAAATATAAGATAGAGATAACTTCACAACAAAAAAATTAAAAGAAAACAAGAAATGAATCACAGTAACACCACCAACTCCACAATAAAAGGAACTAACAGTAATTGTTCACTATTATCTATCAACATCAATGGACTCAACTCTCCAATAAAAAGACACAGACTAACAGAATGGGTGCAGAAACAGGATCCAACATTCTGCTGCATCCAAGAAACACACCTCTGCAACAAAGATAAACACCGCCTCAGAGTAAAGGACTGGGAAAAATATTTTATTTAGATTTGAAAATCAAAACGAAATGGACAATTTTCTTGATAGATTCCATTTACCAAAATTAAATCAAGATCAGGTAAATAGATTGAATAGACCTATACCCCCCAAGGAAATGGAAGCAACAGCCTCCCTTCCAAAAAAAAACACAGGGCCAGATGGTTTCAGCACAGAATTCTACCAGACCTTCAAAGAAGAGCTAATTCCAATTCTCTTCAAACTGTTCCACAAAATAGAAACAAAAGGATCATTACCAAACTCCCAAACTCATTCTATGAAGCCACAGTCACCTTGATACCTAAACCACACAAAGACCCAACTAAAAAAGAGAACTTCAGACCTATCTCTCTTACAAACATTGATGCAAAAATACTCAATAAAATACTTGCAAACCGAATCCAAGAACACATAAAAGATATCATTCACCATGACCAAATAAGCTTCATCCCAGGCATGCAAGGGTGGTTCAATATATGGAAATCCATTATTGTAATCCACCATATAAACAAACTGAAGAAGAAAAAAGACATGATCATCTCCTTAGATGCTGAAAAAGCATTTGACAAAATCCAACACCCATTCATGTTTAAAGTCTTGGAGAGATCACATACCTAAACATAGTAAGGACAGTATACAGCAAGCCTACAGCCAACATCAAACTAAACAGAAAGAAATTGAAATCAGTCCCAGTCCATGGCCATCATGGGGGAAGCAAGGTTGAAGGCAGGTAGGCATGGTGCTGGAGCAGTAACTGAAAGTTTATATGTTAATATAAAGGCAGGAGACAGCGCAAGAGCGAGACTGGGTCTGGTGTGGACTTTGAAACCTCAAAAGCTTAACTCCCAAGGGCACACCTCCTAATCCTTCTCAAATTGTTCCACCAGCTGCACACCAGGCATTTAAATATACAGATGTGTGGGGTGCCTTTCTCATTCCAAACACCACATAAAGTAATCCCTCTGTAACAAGAGGGATTAAGTCCCTAATTAAGTGCTTTTTTATAAGTTGTGTTGGCTGTGGAGTGTCATCACAACAATAGAACAGTAACTGGGGCACTGTATGTCTGATAAGAGGCACTCTGGATTAAAGATCCCCCCAAATTATATTGAAATTTAATATCTGCTATGAAGTGTTAAGAAGTAGAAGCAGGTACAACTTTTTAAGATAATTAAACCACGTGTATTCTTCCTCCATTGAAGGTTAATGGATTCTCATGAGAGTGAATCTGTCATAAAAAATGATTTGATGATAATCATGTGATGCCCTCCACTGTTTTATGATTCAATAACAAGACCCATACTAGATGCCAGGTATATAATTACAGTGTTATGCTTTGGGATATTGCAGTTTCTGGAACCATAGCAGAACACCTCTGTTCTTTATAAATTATACAATTTGTAGTATTCACTTATAGCAACACAAGGCAGACACTCAATTATCAAAAAACAAGTAGAGTTAGGGATTCCTATAATCTCATCATATGGGAAGCTGAGGGGGAAAGATGACCAACAGAGACCAGCTTGGGCTATGTAGCAAATACCAGGCTGGTGAAGCCTACAGAAAGTCCTTGTCTAAAAGAAGGAAGGGGACAGAGAGAGGGATGGAATTATGACAGAAGTGAGGCACAGTTTTTGATATGTATTTTTCCATATATATATTATATGTACATATATATATGGAACATATGAGGAACATGAGTTCCTCATAATGCTTTAGACTAATATATGGTCCAATAATATCACTCCTGAATATGGACATAAAGAAAGAAAACAAAGTCAATATATTAAAAAGATATCAGTACTCCCATATTTATAGCATTTTTTTTTTACAAAAGCCAAGATATGGAATCAACAGATAAGCAGATAAAGTAAGTGTGAAACATACATGTAAAGGAATACTGAAGCCACAAAATAGAGTCATTTGTGGCTGCACTGATAAACATGGAGGGTGTTACATTAAGAGAATCAAGCCAGGCACAGAATGACATAATGTATGACATCTTCATTTGTGGAATCTAGAACATTGTTCTGCAGAGGAGGTAAAGAGTAGGATGATAGTTACCAGGATTTGGGGATATTGGAGGGTGGGTAGAAATAAGAAGATATTGGCAAAAAAATTATTAATAGATAAGAATTCTATAAAAATGTCCAGCATAGGTAAACATACAAATTTAGAATATAAACAATTGATCTTATGCAGCCTGGGCCTTGGAAAAGAGAGCATGGTATTGCATGGAAGAATGACTTTTAATCATTATTTTATAATTGATTGTGGCAATGACTCTAGCCAACTCTGAGAAAACTGAAATTCACTGGATTGTACAGTTTAAAAGAGTGAATTGTATGACACATAAATATTTCAGTAAAGCTATTTTTAAAAAGGAAATAAAAATGGTGTGCAATATGAACTTGGGTGTTAACATGTGTTAAGATCTGTGAATGCAGTAGACAGGGAATTAAGGCAGATGTGAAATCAGAGCAGTGGTGACATCTGAAAGAATCTTCTGGTGTGTGCTGTAGGAAGCTGAAGCATACAGATGAGCCATGAAGACAGAGAAGAAATAAAACAAACGCATTAGGGACACAGGTCGCAAAGTAAATGATGGCAGAGAAGTTCTTGGGGACTGCACAAATACGCATAGACAAGACTCCCTAGGAACCAAAATAAATTCCTTCCCCACTAACACTTGATGACCTTCAATTGGAATGCTCTTATCAGCAAGCCATTCCTGGGATGGGTGGAGAGGGACCCAGATGGTAGCTAATTTTACTTCCTTCTTCCAGCTACAGTCTGTTGAGTCTTATCAGGAAGGCGCTTTGAAAGAACAATTGACTCTTGAGCACAAAACAAAACTGGGTAGTCAGTTTAGTGGGAAACCACTTTTTATCTTCCTGGTTCTGTGAAGCAGACTCAATATAAAGGAACAAAACTCTGTGAGAAATTGGCATGACCTTAGTTTTCCCTGGGAAGAAGAACATACAGAACATAACAGATGAAGAAAGTAAGATACAGAATAAATAAAAAGGAAGACCAGAGCTACTCTCACATCTACTCTTCCAAAACCAAGTTATGGCTAAATTGAAGGAAATGGATGGTATAAAGATAGTTTTTATTGAATTAACTGAAGACACCAGGTATTGTGCTAGCTAGGTTTTATTTATTTTGATTTTTAATTCTTTCAGTATTAAAAACAATTATGGAATATAAATAATATTAAAAATAACAATGGAAGTAGAGTTATAAATAAAAATATACTGTGGAAATGATTATGTAATACTATTACATTTATATGCAAAACCTAACATGAAGAGACAGGAAAATCTGCAATGATAAGTTGGTTTTGTTTTTTAACACTTCTCTCCCAGTAACTAAAAAAGCAGGCAGACAACAACAACAAAAAGACAGAGAAGGTTTGACTAGTATGATCCTGGCTTAACTGACATCTACAGAAAAATATACTCAGCAATTGCAGAATACACTCTTTTTTTCAAATGCATATGAATTATTTTACCAAAATAGACCATGAGCTGATGGAAAATGCAAGTCTCAACAAATTTTAAAAGATTTAAACCTCCATCTATGGGCCGGAGAGAAGAATGATCAGTAATGGGCTCACCATGCAAACTTGAAGACCAGACTCTGGATTCCCACCGAACACCACAGTGGATCATGCGTCTAATCCCAGTACCATATATGAGGGCTGGAGGAACAGGAGGATACTGGAAGATTGCTTCCTAGCCAATCTAGCCAAACCTGTAAGCTTCAGATTCAGACACAGACCCTGTCTCAAAAAACAAAGTGGGCACAATCAAGGAAGACACTGGATGGCAACCTCTGACATCCATATACACATGAACACACATAGGCCACAGGTTCATAGACACACCTGACATTACACACACATTGACAAACCAATTAAAAAATAAGTCTCCACGCATGATGTTCAACTACAGTGAAATTAGATTACAAATCAACAAAAGATCAGTTAAAGAAGTCCTGAATGCCTGAAAATTTAAGCAGCACGCTTCTATTTAATTCATAGGCTAAAAATAACTCAAAATTTAAATTAGAAAATATATGGAAATAAATGATAATTAAAATATGTGATTTCAGAACATGGACATTGAAGGTACAAGAATACCCGAACTGAAACTTAATGAACTAGAAACGGTCATGCAAACTATTCCAGCAAATAGAAGAATAATCATGACTTCTCAGGGATATTTGTGAGGTGGGAGCAAACTTGGCATTACTAGCTGTTCAGGGCATCACAGGAAAGAAGAAGCACATGCCAGACTCTCCCTTGAACACAAATGCAAAGATTCTTAATAAAATATTAGTAAATTTAAGAGATTACTACATCGTGCTCAAGTAGAATTTATTCTAAGATGCAAGAGCAATTTAACACTCAAAAAGCAATCAGTGTAAGTCTGTATAACTAGAATAAACGGGGAAATGATGCCATCATTTTAGTAGATATTTAAAAATATGTGATAGCATTCAGAACATATTCATGGCCCTGTTTTCTTGGATGATTGTGACCCTGTAGCCCAGGCTATCTTGGAACTCGTTATGTTGTAAGTCTGCCCTTGATCAGGTATGGCTAGTTACCAAATATTCCTGTTAATATAGCATGTGTGCTTCATGATAATATATGGAATTATTTCTGAGTGCTCACTCTGAGATTGGGCAAAGCAACAAAAAGATATTCATTCTTTCTATACATCTTAATTATTACACTGGAGGTCCTTGCTAGCACCTGAAAATGAAATATCAAGTGATACAAGATTTTTAAATGACTAAACATATGAGCACTCACAAATGACTTGATCATACACATATTCATCCATGACAGATCCATAAATTGCTAGAAACAAGTGAATTTGTCAAGATCCCCAAGTTTGAGGCCAATATATAGAATTGATTATATTTTTGTATAGCAGCAATATGCAACTCTAAAATGAAACTATAAAAATATCATTGACAATTCCCTCCCCCTGAGACATCCAAGAAATAAAGATTTCAGATACTATGAGGGGGTATGGCAATTCATGCATTTCAATGGAGTGTAGCTGTGAAAAAGAGAGATTATACTTAACCGCTGCTCCAGGAAAGACAAGTAGAGATTTAAAACCAAGGAACAGAGTGAGGACAGAGGATGAACACCGACTAAGAAGAAGCATAAAAGAGAAGGAGTTTCTGTCCAAACTGACTTGACAGGATTACTACTGAACGCTGGCCAGGGAGATAAGGTATTGAGACTAACAGCGTGCCATGCAGGAGATCTTCCCCAAACTATCTTTGCACGATTCAAGTTCAAAGTAGATCCTACAGGACGCAACCCCTGATCAAAAAGACTGAAGACTCTGACTAGAGTGTTGGCTTAAAGGAGAGTTTGGCACTAGATATATTTCACCCTAAGGCACAGCAGTTCAGATTCTAAAAGGACAGCAATGCTTCTGTGACAATTTCAGTCACATGAGGCCCAGCTGGAGACAAGACAAAAGCTCAGTAACAACAGGTGGACAACGAACTGCGGCACATCTTTACAAAGAATAAGAGAACACATTACTGTCACTTAAAACAACATGACTGAATTTCACAGAGAACATGTTGTGTCACAGCAGACAGGCACAAAATTTCATATTGTGAATACATGCTTATGAGATGTTCAAAGCCAGGCAAAGTTAACCAATATGGCAATAAAGGTCAGAACAGTGATTATCATATGGGCGCTTTTTCCTCAGAGAGGAGAGTCCTGGGAAGCTGCAAATGTCTTGGGAAAAGCATTATCCCCCAGAACGCTAACTCCCTGCAGTTGAAATCTGTGTTGTTTGACTCATTTACCTGAGGGAAGCTAAGAAAAGCCTGCGGTGTGTCATAGGGGAGAGAGTTGTAGCAGGAGCCAGCTGTAAGGTCAAGTCAATCTGTGAAGGCAAAAGAGTGAGGCCATCTTACAGAAATGACTGTCATCACCAAATGCAGCAAGGATAGTGTAGCTAAGAGGTCCACCATATCAGAAACCATGCCCATGAATTTATCATGTGTTTCAGATGAACAAGTTGCAATATCCTCACCTGAATCCCACGAAATGAGGGACACTCAACATTGCAATGGTGATCTAACCATTGGTCTGTCATCTGATCACCTGAGGCAGGTACCAAGGGACAGATAGGCAGAGAAGTCATGACTGTTCTAAAGCAGCTTCAACTCAACAATTCCCACTGTTTGACAAGACCCACTTTAACTGCCATCTGTCCATCCATCATTCATTAATCCATCATCCATCCATCATCAGTTCATCCATCATCCACCCATCCATCATCCATCCATCTGTCCATACATCTACCCATCCATCATCCATCGATCTGTTCATCCATCCATCCATCCATCCATTTGTGCACTTACACCCAGTCCTGTGATTTACCTCAAAGGTCCTCTATTTCTTTGTCTCAGTGTCTACAGGCTCTTTGCTGGGGTTTGTTAACATCTTGTCTAAGCATCTTCAGTGACTCTGACTCTGTAGCAGCTCTCCAACTCTGCCTTGATGAGACTGCTTTGTTCTCTGTGTGGCCCCTTTAAACCATTGGTAGCCACTCTGAAGTTCACAGCTATGGGTATATTACTATATGAAAGGCAGCATGTGATCTGAGAGAATCATTCGTAATTAAGATGGACATTACAGAGCTTGTGACTGTTGACAGCCATAGTCTCAAGAAAATTCTGGACAGCTTGATAAATTGTATCCAGTGGAATACTGTAGCCTGTCAATCTAACTCTGATATGTAACTTTTGACATTTCAGAAAGACACAGAAGTATCTGTCTATGGTTTTGGTAGTACCCTTAAAACACTCTCCTAATTCACATATTGTAGGAAATTCTGATAGTCATCAACTTGAGATCCCAACTTGCCCTTTCTCTCATCTTGTACATACACACACATACACACCTGTAACCTCTTTATTATAGTGTTAGAACAAGATATGATGAGAGTGAATCTGAGAAGTTCAAAAAGTGGCCATCATAGAGAGCATAGCAGATTCATCTTTGTGAATCTTGAGGAGTTTTTTTGTTTTTGTTTGTTTGTTTCTATCTGCCTGCTAGACCTTCGGTCACTTGCTCACCTTAGTCATTGTCCACTATTTACAGGCCCAAGTGTCTGCACCACCACAGGCCAATCTGACACCATTTGCAAGCACTGCTTTCTTAAACATCAGGAAAGATCTTGAAAGGCTTGGAGTTCTCTCCATACAAGTGCTGGCAGCACTGACGACACAGACTGGCAGTCCAGGGGAGTCGCTGACGAGCAGGAACCAAAGACTTACCCTTATTCCGGTGTGTTCCCTTCCAGCATGGCTTCTTAGCCCAGCTCCTTATAGGACACACCCATTTGGTGGGACAGGCCAGCTGCAGGCTGGCTTGTCTGGTCTCCCACTGTACAGCAATGGCCATTTAGTAACTTCTCCTTTTATTACTTCCCACTCCTCTATGACTCAGTTTCCCTTCCTGTACTTATACAGGATTAATCCTCAGATAGACCCTAAACTTACCTTGGGACCTGTTTTCTAGGGAAAATAGGCAAACCTGTAGTATGAAGACAGATATTTTAGAATCTATGTTTCCTAGTGTGTGTGTGAGAGAGATGCACGCATGTGCTATGCATGTAGAGTGAGAGGACCATTTGAGCAGTCTCTGTTTGTTCTTTCACCACAAGAGTTCTAGCGATCAAACCCAGAGCGTCAGGCTCCACAGCAAGTGCCTGTCTTTACGCACAGTCATCTCTCTGGCCAAGACTCTCAACTTTGTATTTGTATGTCTGATACATGCATTCATCTTTCCATATGAGCATGCACTTTGGATCATCCGGACAAGTGCTTTAAACCTCTGCTTTAATTCTTCATTTTTTTCATTGTTTAATTTTGTATTAGCAGTAAATGCTGACTTAATTGTTATGAGCCAAAGGTCAGAGACAATGGAGAGATAGGTAAAATTGATGTTTTTGTCTATATGAAGACCAAACTAAGTCTGGATAAAAGCCGCTCCCTAGTGATGTGAAGTCAGGAGCATAGTGGGCCAATTTGGACTTTCGCCTGAAGTTTGGTGAGCTTGAAGCCTCTATGTGGTAGCTGATCCTTCATAAATTATGTTTCAGGGTGACATTTAACTTCAGCAAAAGAAGTTCATGTTGCTGGTTTAAACTTTACTGACTGGTAGAAGATGTGGGATACAGAAGTAAAGGAAGTTTGTTTTGCAAAATAAGATAAAAGTTTTACCTTTTCTCTCCAGTGTGAAATATGCAGTAACATCTGAGTTACTCACTGACGCTTTGGGTGTATATGAGTGTATACGGAACACGCCAAGGGATGCCGAGCTGGCCCCATCACTGCTGAGGATAACAGCGACGTTCACCAGGAGAGAGAAGCAGAGAGAAGCCTCACAGAGAAACAGAAGCTTACTTAAATGCATCAAAGTCAAACTGGGAAGGTGGGGCTCAGGGGTGGGGGTGGGTGGGTCAGTGTTCCTGACTAGACAAATATTTGTAAGTAAACAGGTCTTCCAATGGCCAACCTGCTTTTCTGGCATAAGCTTTCTGGGGAACCGGATGTAGGGTCCTCCACCCTCAAGCATCTGGCACATTCGGAGGCAAGCCCAACATTCCTTTTGAATAGAAGCACTTAAAAGTACACAGCTTGGCTTTAAACAATAATTACTCTTATATTGTAGACAAATTGCTTAAGAACCAATTATGGTCAAGAGGTTAAAGACCTATAATAAATCACCATTGATAAGTTGAGAAAACCGTCTTTATCATTCATATATATATACACACACACTAGTGAGGACACTTCTGCCACAAGCCCTTTGCAGAGGGAACTCTGCACGATGGGATCACTGAAGAGTCTGGTCTTCTTCTTGATCCTCCACCTTCTGGAAGGAGTTCTGAGCAGTTCCCTTATCCAGCTGAACAACAATGGCTATGAAAGCATTGTCATCGCTATTGACCACAATGTGCCAGAAGATGAAGCCCTCATTCAACAGATAAAGGTACATTTTAAGAGGCAATTTAATTACCTGCGCTGTGGCAATTCCTAGCTATTAAATCCTCCATAAGCATAATATTGTAATAAGGAGAGCAAGATTTGTCTTGCTTTAGTTGCTTGGCTTGGCAAGACATTTTTAGGTTTGAATCTCAGATTCTTTATCTATAAAAGAAAACAATAGCGCTTTACCCACTAGCATTTTTACGGGAAACACGGTGAATGTGACGTACATAACTCTGAGTTAGCTTTGCTGTTATCACTTAACAAATGGCATCTGTGTTTCCTGGCTGTAGGCTGTCACTGAAAAGTATTTTGCTCTATTCAATGGCAAATTCAGCAGTATTCAGCAGATACTGGTAACTGCACACAGCAGGTAATTCCTTTGCAGGATGCTACTACCAGAACGTGTTAGACCTTTTTATTCTACTTGTACCTAACCTCTGATGCTAAATAGGTACAGGCTATTTAGCAAGTTAGAGGTACAAGCTCTAACTTGAAGAAAATCCTTCCAAGGGGCAGAGAAAGGGGGAGGGGGAGACAGCCAGCATCTTTTCAACCTGAAATCAAGGGGTCAGCTCAGGGCTGCCAGATGTGAGGGAGTAGGAAGGGTGGGCTCACATTGTTACTTCTTATCCTGGAAGAGCTAAAAGAGCCGTCCAAACTGTCATCAGGAAGAGGAATGAGAGGAGGACCTCCACAACAGTACAGGACTAAAACGAAGGCAGAAACACTTTCGAACAGACCATCCTGGGGTCTTCGGTCTGCCCACCGCACACACCCAGGGTCAGCACTGTAGAATGGGCGGGGGTCCTGCTCTGTAAAATGGGGAGCCCTTTCCCAAGCAGCTCTTTCTCAGAGCCTTAGGAAAAATGCACAACAGCACGCAGGACATGGTAGGAGCTTAATAAACTGTAACTGTTGTCACCGGGTTCCAGGTACCTTTTTGTTTGTTTGGTTTTGCTATATTTTATTTTGATTTTTTTATGTTTTTATCGGTTCTCTCTTTCATACATTATTTTCATTTTGTTTGTGCATTTCGTTACCAGGCAATATGTTGCCTTTAGTTCTTTTATCATTTCTAAAATTAATTTTCTTCTTTGACAGTTTCATCATGTAGCTGGTGCATCCTGATTAGTAGCGACCCCACTCTCCCTTCTCTCCGTGCCTCTCAGCAACATCCTTTCCCAGACTCATGACTTGTAGTGTTGTTTCTTGTGGCACATTTAGTGACTATCTGTGTGACAATTGAACGTACATTGTTCATGGGGCGCTGGTGAGGTCACAAGTGAGCACACAGTGAAGGCAGTGACTGTTCTTGCTCCCCCGCCCCCACCCCACCCCCAATCTGTCTAGCAAACAGTGAGGGTTAGGGCAGCCTGAACCCCTCCTCCTCAGTCACTTTCTTATCCCTTCTGAAGGCAAGTTCCTAGAACAAAAAATCAGAAGACTTTCCCAAAGATGCCTCATGACGCAAACTCAGAAAACTGGAGTTTGGGTCAAGAACCATCTCTATCTGGCAGGGGTTCCTGGCTAGAGTATTCCTCAAGCAGGGGATGGGGGATAGAGAGATGGTGCAATTTCCTAGGAAGCCTTCACACCCAGCCAAAAGTCCATGTTCAATACAGGAAATTCCATGCCAGATTTTGATCAGTAATCAGGAACCCGAGCGAGTTTTTGATCGCCACAGCGAAAAGGAAGTAGATACGTGGAGAAAGGAGCAAGATAGAAAATGGAAGAGACACACAGCAGGTTTGTTTCTCTCTCAGGCCAGCGTGTTTCAGGGGTGTGCTAGGGGAGCACGACACCTTATCTCTAATAACAGCATCTTGGAGTGTTATGAAACTTCAGAGTGCTTCCCTCACTGTCTTCGGTGGGTTTCTCACCAGTCGTTAAATCAGCTTTCTAAGATGAGCAATGACGGAAGTTGTGGGAGCTAAGTTGGATTTCCCCACTTTTCTCTGTGCAACAAGAACGTGGTTAAGTACAATGGAGCCCAAGGGTCCCTGCTTTGTAAGCACCTGCGCCTCCTATTGGATGTCCGGGGTCTGAGGAGTTCAGAGACCCCCTGCCATGCGTGCCTTTCTTGGCTCCTCTGCAGTCTCTACATCAATAGCCTTCTCTTTGAGAAGATATTGTCTACCTGGAGCCCTTGTGGGGACAGAGCTCCTAAGCAAGACAGTGTTCAAGGGTCTCCCACCTGGGGTTGCTATAGCAGTTCTGTCCTCTGCCTCTCGCTCCTGTGTAGATCAACGCTGCCACTGTCCATGCAGGAGCCTTGAGGAGATATTCCACACGTGAAACTCAGGGAGAAACTCTGTCTCTCACTCTCTATCCCTCCCCCCACACACACAGGGTACACAAATACAACAGGGATATTTGCAAATGTCTCTTCATTGCGAAGAGCCCAGGTACTAGCCGGCTTCGCACTAGTGTACCGGTTTGTCACTCATCATAATAACTTGCTCAGTCACCCAATCATCCTGTTATTCATTTGTATAACAAACATTTGCAAAGCAGCTACATTATGTCAGGGAACAGGGATCCAGATGCCAGCACTGCTCTATGCTGGACCCTTCCAATAATCAATGCCCCTCCACACACACACACACCCTTCTCTCAGGAAGAGTTTAAATGTATGCGTGAATATGATGTCATGCTCTCAGAATGCAGAACAGATGGCCCATGCCACCATTAAATCATATAGACAAGAGCATTTTTTTTCATGCTACTTTCACTTCCTCCTGGAAGCCATTAACTAGTCACATTTCATGAGTGGAATTATAGTAAAGTATTCAAACTTAGGCTTGTAGTTCTTTGCCGCTACACCCCCCGCAAAGAGCTGTCAGTGTAGTCCCTAACAGCATGCGCAAAGCTTTAAGAGGCGTGCTTGCTGCCAGGACTGTCAGAGCCCCTCCTCTCCAGGAGCAGGCAAAACGGCCAAAGCTGTCCATGGTGACCTTTCCTGCTTCAGCCTGCCGCCCTCTTGAGAACTGTCCAGCCTCTGTCAGGGGCGCATGTTGCAGGGAGGGGCTTCCTTGCCGTGGACTCCCCTTATAAACTTAGTAAACATTATATGCTTTGTCAAGCCTCAAGGCAGAAAGGTGGCCAGACCCCTGCCTGAGGAAGCACCAACAGCCAGGCCTCCTCCCACAGACCTCTGTAACTGCTGCAAAGGTCATCCCTAGCCCCTCAATAGGACCCATCCCAGATTATGCTACTTTGAGATGAAAAGTCTGGGCAAAAAACCCACCAATCTCTGACTTTCCCACAAAAATCCACCAATCCCTGAGCTCTGTAAGCTCAGGACTTGAAATCCCACCAATTCTCACTCTGGAAATGTCTGCCCTGGAGAGCTCCTCTCACTAAGAAAGCCTATGTAAAGGCTGTGTCTGCCCAGTTCCCTGCTGCCTCCTCCTGGGAACAGAGGCAGCCACTCCTGGCTTCATCCCTCTAATAAACATCTTTTAAAAGATTTAGTCTCTGGCGTGTCTCTCTCATTGGAAGAAGAAAAGAAGCAATGCAGAGAAAAAGAGAAGCAGAGCCGGCGGAGGTTCTTGAGCGCCTTAACGCAGCCTGGGGATACCTTCCCTTTGGCGCTTCAGTGCTCAGAGCCGTGTGGTTCCTGGGCTCCTATGCCTCAGGATGCCCTTCCATCCGATTGCCAGGAAGGCCAGCAACAAGGTTTATATCCAATCATCAAGCACTTGCTGATTTTATTTATCTTTTGAAATTGGAAGAATGATAGCATGTTAAATTATTCCAGTGACTGTTAAAATCTGGGCTTTGGGGGGTAGAAATGCAAAGCACTAAGCATCTGTTCTAAGTTAGACTGGGAGTCATTGCACCATGATGGGCTGGCTGTCCTTCTCCCATGTTCTCTCCGAATGGGTAGAATCTCCTCAGGAGGTCTCCTCCAGCCAGGACGTGCTCCTGCAGTAAGACCTCTTTTTCTTTTTTTCATTTCCCACTAGGGTCTACACATTTTAATAGTTCCTGTTAAAACAAACAGACCTTATACCCATTTCCCCATTCCACTTTAACTTAAATGTCTTTTTATTTCATTAGTTTATTTAATCACTTTACATCCTAATCTCAGTGTGCCCTCTCCTCCAAGTCACCCCTGCTGTCCCCTCTTCTTCTCATAGAGAAGGGAGGCACCCATAGGTACCAACCCACCCTGGCACCTCAAGATGCAGTAGGGCTAAATGCATCCTCTCTCACTGAAGCCAGACAAAGCATCTCAGCTAGGGAGAGGGATCTAGAGGCAGGCAACAGAGTCAGAGACAGCCCCTGCTCCAATTGCTAGGGGACCCACATGAAAACAAGCTGCACATCTGCTACAAGTACGTAGGGGGCCTAGGTCCAGCCTGTGCATGCTCTTTGGTGGTCCAGTCTCTGTGAACCCCATGGCCCCATGTTAGTTGGCTCTGTAGGTCTTCTTGTGGTGTTCTTGCTCCCTCTGGCTCCCTCTATCCTTCCTCCCACTTTTCCACAAGACTTCCTGAGCTCTACCTAATGTTTGGCTGTGGGTCTCTGTATCTGTTTCCATCAGCTGCTGGGTGAAGCCTCCCAGAAGACAGTTATGCTAGACTTCGATCTGCAAGCATAGCTGAGGATCGTTAATAATGTCAGGGGTTGGTTCTCTCCCATGGGGTGGGTCTCAAGTTAGGCAAGTCATTGGTTAGCTATTTCCTCAATCTCTGCTCTAGCTTTGTCCCTACACTTCTTGTAGGTGAGACAAACTTTGGGTGGAAGGTTTTATGGGTGGGTCAGTGTCTCCCTCCCTCCACTGGGAAGTCCCACCTGGCTACAGGAGGTGGCAACTTCAGGCTCCATATCCCCAGCTGCTAGGTGTCTCCGCTAGGGTCACCGTAATAGACTCCCTGAAGCCCCATCCTGTCCCAGAGATGACCCCCACCAATTTCCATTCTCTGTCCCAGTCCTTGCCCACTATACACTCTCCCCACACTTGATCCCCACCCTTGTTCCCCTCCCTACCTCTCTCCCACCCACTTTCCTCCCCCTACCTACTTCAGATGTCTATTTCATTTTCCCTTTTGAGTGAGATTCAAGCATCCTCCCTTGGACCCTTCTTGTTACTTAGCTTCTTTGGGTCTGTGGATTGTCATATCCACTTATAAATGAACACATACCATTCGTGTCATTCTGGGTCTGGGTTACCTCACTCAGGATGCTATTTTCTAGTCCCAACCATTCACTCGCAAATTTCATGATGTCTTGTTTTTAAAACAAAAAACTATCCCATTGTGTAAATGTACCACATTCTTCAGTTGAGGGACATCTAGGTTGTTTCCAGATTCTGGCTCTTACAAACGAAGCTGCTATAAACATAGTTGGGCAAATGTCCTTGTATGGTGGGGCATCTTTTGGGTGTATGCCCAGGAGTGATATAGCTGGGTCTTGAGGTAGATCTATTCCCAGTTTTCTGAGAAAATGCCAGATTGATTTCCACAGTGGCTGCACATGTTTGCACTCCCACCAGCAATGGAGAAGTGTTTCTCTTGTTCTACAACCTCTCCAGCATGAGCTGTCACTTAAATTTCTAATTTTAGGCATTCTGACAGGAAATATGGGATTGCAGAGTCACTTTGATTTGCATTTCACTGATGACTAAGGACATAGAGCATTTCTTTAAGTGCTTCTTGGCCATTAGAGATTCCTCAGTTGAGAATTTTCTGTTTAGCTCTGTACCCCATTTTTAATTGGATTATTTAGTTTGTTGGTATTTAATTTCTTGAGTTCTTTATATAGTTTGGGTATCGGCCCTCTGCCAGATGTAGGGTTGATGAAGATCTTGTCCCAAATAAATATGTCTTAGCCTGCTGTCTGTAGTTATTGTCTCCAGTCTCTCGCTCCTCACCGTTCCGCCTCCGCCCCTCAGCACTGCTGTCTCTCTGCTGCAGACATGGCTCACCTGTGTCGCACACTTCCCAGCCTTCATCCCATTACTTCTGATTTCCTTCCCATGCAGTGATTCTTATCTCCTGGCCACCTCAGAACAGCAGACTTCTCTTCTTTCCTTGTCGGCACTCATTCTCGGCCCTAGCTGACACACTGGCTTCTTTCTATGGCATTATTTGAACATTCTTTATGCTCCCTTGGTATAGTGCACCTCAGGGAGCCTTCAGGGGCACTAGCTGCTGCTGCTCCCTCACTTCTTAGAAATAAAGCTGTGCACAATTTGCAACTACTAAATGATGCTGTTTCCTTAAATCTAACTCTTAATACTATCCTAAAATGAACGCTACTGTAACATTTTAGATTTAGCTTAACTGTAATGAGGTTCACCTGGTATCAGATCTCATATTCTCTCCAGTGTTGTGTGCTGTGAGACCTGGAGAATTATACCTCAGTCTTCAGTTTTCCTCTCTGAATTTTATTTATGGTCAAGGGGTCAAATGCAATGAAGGCACTAAATAACAGCGAATAAAAGTGCTAAGAAAACCGTCTTCTTCCAAGCGTCACATGTGTGACGTCATTTGTGAGGCAGTCATAACAATATCTCCCTTGCTGGAAGTGGTGAAATCAGAGCTTAGAATTGGAGAGTGCTTAATGTCCTGCAAGAAGTGGTAGAGCCAGGATTAGCATCTGCCTTTACAGAGTCTGTTTTGCTTGGCATTGCTCTGTGGTGTGGCCCACACTCAGAAAGATCCATTGTTATTAAGGAAGGAATATGCCCTGCCAAGTTAGGCCTTTTAAAGGAAATACAGATGCCTGTTTAAATGACTCATAACTCAATGTGTTTTCAGTGATGTTGCTACACATGTTCTCTCCTGCCAGGACATGGTGACTCAGGCGTCTCCATACCTGTTCAAAGCTACAGGGAAAAGATTTTACTTCAAAAATGTTGCCATTTTGATTCCTGAAAACTGGAAGACAAAACCAGACTACCAGAAGCCAAAGCTCGAAACCTTAAAAAATGTGAGAACAAATTCCTTTTGACATCTATTTTCTTCTGTGAGCTAGTGTCTGTCTGGTTGGTTGGTTGGTTGGTTGGTTGGTTGGTTGGTTGGTTGGTTGGTTGATTGATTGATTGATTGGGGCATTTTGGCACAATTCCTTTTCATGCTACACTATTTCCCCTGAAACAACCAACACCAACTTGTTTGCTGCAGTGCTACGATCATCTTTATTTTTCCAGGCTGATGTCCTTGTGTCAGCGACTAGCCCTGTAGGTAATGACGAGCCCTACACCGAGCATGTAGGAGCGTGTGGAGAAAAGGGGATCAGGATTCACCTGACTCCTGACTTCTTAGCAGGAAAGAAGCTGCCTCTGTATGGACCACAAGGTATGCACTCAACTAAAGCACTCAAGCAAATTACACATAATGTACCAACTGAATATTAACTACTCTAGTATCTTTCTAACTAAGCATACAGATGACAAGCTAGAAATGAAGCTAATGTAGTATGGTTTTTCGTTTAAAACAAGGAGTCAGAGAGGTGTGTTTCTGAGCTATAATTTAGCATTGGTTTGTGTATCTGCATAGGTGTGGCTATTAGCTTTATAAACTACTAGAGCACCCGGTGAATACATTAAAATTGTTGGGCTTGAAGCATTAGAATCCTATGAATCTATAGGCATCACCTGAATTAAATATCCTTCCTGCAGTTCACACGATAGCCACCAGATGGTGACAGTGTGCTTGGGCCTGTCTGATTTGAGTTCCTGATTCAGCAGGATTTGATTCCTGATTTGATTCCTGATTCTGTAGAATTCAGGAGAGGCTCGGGCTCTGCATTTTTAAACAAGCTTTTAGGTGGTGCTGCACCACATGCCACTCTGTGGGTAACAGATGGAATCACCTTGCTGTCATCTCCCCAAAGCCTGTCACTGCTTTGTGGGGGGCATACCAGTAGTCCTAGTCCAGGACAGCTGAGACAAAAGGATCCTGAGATCAGCCTGGACTGCAGAGGGAGACCCTCCAGAAGTTCAACTGTTACAAAATTAAACTCTATCATGTCAAATATGAGCTATGTAGAGCAATATTTAAATGAAATATTCAAAGTACATGCATGTGCTTTTTACATAAACACAAATGTAGTTGTTGGCTAACTGCTGTTCTTGAATAACCAGTGTTCAAAAATCAGTTCCTAAAAAAAGAGTAGAATTCTCCAGAATTAGCTTGGTTTTCTTAACTTAGGCAGAAGAAAAAGGCAAGCCCTGGTGCTGTATGCCCCACCCCCACACAGATTAGAAAGGTCTGAACCTTACCTCTGTGCTGTACAATATTCCATTTCACTTCCATAACCAGAACAGAAGACTCTTGACCTATGACTCAATACATATGTGTTGAATTAATTGCTCTATCTACACTGTCCCTGTCCTGAGCTCACTGTAGCCACCACAGCTGGGTATCATACTGTTCCTTTAAATGATTCCTTTATACCATGACCCCAGTCCTTTGCCCTCCAAATCTTCTGGTACCTTTCACAGATAGTCATTGCCTTTCCAGAACTTGAAAGAAAATTCAGTGCAAACCCTCAGAACAGAGCAGGAGACTGAAGTTCCTCAGTGTGCCCCCCCACCCCTAGCTTCCCAAACGCAGCCCACCTTGAACTATAATTCAGAATCACAAAGATGTGCATAATTTACTAAGAGTCATCCAAATATAACAGATACTTAATGGGTGCCTAGTAATGTCTAGATATGATATGCCCAGATACCACAGGAGATAAATCACATCCCCTAACTTCTAGAGGTAAGTATAATGACAGCAAATATTGCCAGGTACCAAATAATAAGAGATAATGAAACTGCAAGAGGAATGCCTAGTCTGCTCTGAGCATGTTAGGATGTCAGTTGGGTGGATCAAAGCTTTATTTCCACCCCAACCACCCCCCCCCCCCAATGCTTTGGAGACAGGATCTCAAAAAAAAATGTTTTCAAGGCTGGCCTTGAACTAATGATCCTTCTGCTTCAAACTCTTGAATATCTGGGATTGCAGACACTTGCCACCAGGCCTAGATGGAAGCATTTGAGAGAAAAGCAGTAATTACCACTGCAGACAGTGAGAGATGCCAACAAGAGAAACTATGTGAAAAAAGAACCAGATGTGAAAAAGAGCATGATACAGAATACTCCAAAAGTTGTGATTATGCAGCTCAGAAGGTGAAGAGCAGGAAGAGGGCTAGAGTTATCAGGCGCTCCCACATTGTGTGAGGGAGTTGAATTTAACTCTTGCACTGCAAGGCATTTTCTCTCTCTGATCCTGCTTGTCTTCCACAAGACCAAGCAGCAGGGGGGAGGGTCAGCCCCTGACCAGTGTGTTTATAACCTCCTGGCTCTAAGTCATCAGCCCACCAACACATGATAAACCAAAATATGTGTGTGTCCTACAGAACTGTATACTTGTCATTTAAGGTCATGCTCAGGAAATCAAGCTTCTAATTTTACTATTTAGAAATCTATCCTAAAGCAAAGCCAAAGAAGCAAAGAAGCACTGAGAAGAATTTTCTTTCTAGTGTGAGGTTAGTTCACATTAAGTATCTTCAGCCACTTGACTTTTTTCTCACAGAGAAGGTATTTGTTCATGAGTGGGCTCATCTCAGATGGGGAGTCTTTGATGAATACAACAACGACCAGAAATTCTACTTATCCAATGGGAAACCCCAAGCAGTGAGGTATGTGTATTTTGACTTCCCTTCACCAAACAATTTTAAAATGCAACCACTCTTTCCTTGAATTGCTTCTAAAAATACCCGTTTTCTGTCTTATTTTCTATCTCTAAGACATTCTTTTTCATGTTTCTACAGAATGACCAATGTTTCTCAGTTCTGAGAACTGAGCTTCCTACTTTGTAAATCACTGCCAGGCAGTCTGCCAGGTCCCTCTGCTTTGTGGCCTTTGTCCCACACAGAGCACATCCCAGACTCATCTTGATGACCTGACCACATGTTGGTTTGACTTTTCAAATCTCAGCCAGTGGACACAATTCCAACCCTGCTGTCTGTCTCTGCTACATCTCTTTCCTAAGCTTCACACACACACACACACACACACACACACACACACACACAATATTGTGTCTTCCCTTAAGAGGAAAGCTGTTTTATACTCATCGCTTTCTAGGACCTAGAAGTGTCTGTCAGCTCCTTCTCCGTCCCACAGCTGTGGTGCACATTAGGCAACATGGCTACCATGGCCAAGATAAGAGAGGTCTGTTCTCTTGGGCTTTCTAGGTGGAACACTCATCTGTGTAAGCAGTTCCTCTCTTCCGCTCTGGTGGCCTTGTTTTGTACTGCCTCAGTTTTGAGTGGTACTGAATAAATTGAGACAACTATGATTCATGACGGCCACGCTTGTCTACTTGCTGAGACTGTCCCTAGCATTTCTCTATTAAATATGGCACTGACTATTAGATTGCATAGATACTCTACAATACATGAGGAGAGTAACTTCTAGACAGCTATCATTTTTTGATTACTTCTGAGCGTACAAATACTTTAAAGGCTTGTTTGAAAGACAAAGGATAATAAGTATTATATACATACATATATACATATATATATATGTTTTGATTATGTTTCTCTTTAGGGATCATGGTAGTCATGTTGTCTAAATTTAGTGTTTTTGTTCTATGATGGTATGTATGTTCTTCTTGGTTTAATGGGGAGGGGGGAAGTTCTGTAAAAGGCCAGCAGTCAGAAAGTGTGGGTGAGTGACTGCCCTGTGGAGATGACCGCATCACCTAACACCTAATCTTTATGTACTTTCAGGTGTTCATCAGCAATCACTGGTAAAAATCAAGTTCGTCGGTGTCAGGGAGGCAGCTGTATCCCTAACGGAAGGTGCAAAATTGACAGATTAACAGGACTGTACAAAGAAGATTGTGCGTTCATACCAGATACCCAACAGACTGCAACGGCCTCCATAATGTATAGTCAAAGTATTGATTCTGTAAGTGCCTTGTTCTTTCCCGCATGCTTGTATACATTTAGGGAGGTCAGTTTGTTTTTGTGTTTGCCCAGGCACTCCAAGGGAGGATCAAGTTTTAAAGACACTACCTACCAGCTTTAGGGGGAAATCAGCAGCTGATTCTCTTTGGGATAAGCTAGTTTGCAGAAAACAAACATATAGAACTCTTGCCATGTGTCACACTGGGCCAAATCTTGAGGAAGCAAAATTTAGTGTGACGTTGTCTGTCAGGATGGCAAAGGACTCTCTTGGTACTTGTGCATTCTAAGACCACAGAGGAGTGAGTGGACATCTGAATGGATATCCTTCTCTAGGAGAAGGATAGAAAATGAGGAAAATATTTGGGAAGTGAATAAAGACAAGTTTACAAAGCAGGTGGTGGAGAATGAATTCCCTGGAAAAGACTCATGAGCAAAGGGAGAGGGTGAAGAAGCCTGGCAAGCCCGAGATCCAACAGGATAGAGTAGAAGACATTAAAGACTTGGACCACACAGCCTGGAGGAAGGTGGGGAGTGAAGGGAAAAATCTCCAGTTTGTTTGCTGTGACAAGCCACAAAGCTTGCAGGGTGTGGGTCCTCACAAACTATACACAGGGTCTTGTAGGACTAAGGAGATATGGCTCCTATGGTAAAGTGCCTGCTGATCAAACACAGACGTGAGCTTCAGATCCCCACAACCAATGTAAAAAGCCAGCACTGAGAAATGGGGATAGGTTGATGGCTGAAGGTCAATGGCAACCAGTTTCATCAAACAGATGGATTTCAGACGCACTGGGAAAGCCTGTCTCAAAAGAAATAAATAAATAACTGAGGATGGAGAGTGAGGAAGGACACCTAATATTGACCTCAGTCCTCCATGTGAACACACTTGCGTGAGTACTGACACACATACCTGTACACACAATACACACAGAACATGTGTACAATATAAGCATTAAAAGCCTTGTTATGACAGTGAAAGGAAAGAGTCCTCAAACAGCTGTGCCGTGAACAAACTGGAGAAACAGCAGCGCGGAAAAGTCAGCTAAGTCACAAATGACTACAGTACGAAGGGAGGGCCATGAGGACTCAGATGATGGAGGGGGCGGGTATGGACTGTAAGTAGGAAGGACTGTCTACATCTTGGTTGTTTTGGAGAGGGAGGAGAACAGAAACTTCCCTATTTCTTGAGCTGGGTGACTGGGAGCTTAATGCTGACACCAAATCAGAAATGTGCTTGGAGGTTGAAGCTGATGCAGGAAAGCGACACACTCATTATGAAGATGTGGAGGAAGTTGGAGAAAACAGGTTTCCAGATGAATTTTAGAGAGGCCTGGAATGATGCGTGTTCAGGGTTGACCTCGGTATGTTGGTTAATGGGGTTCAGAAAGTAAAGCAGCAGAATTTGGTGGTGAGGATGGAGAGACAGGGTTGCACACTGAGAGGAATACTGGGCAGTGTGGTGTGAAGAAGGGTGACATCTGAAGAGGAAAGGAAGCCACCTTAGAGCAGGTAGGTCGTCAACTATAGAACAGTCCAATGAGGCTGAAGACAAGGACTGAGGCAGGACTGCAGACTATCACTTTCCCAGTAGTGCTGTTCATCACTTTGAGACTGAGCCATGCTTATAAGCGAGCAGAGGAGCCTGGGAATGGAGAGAAGGGGAGGGAGGGATGTTCTGCTAAATAGTTTAACAGATATATTGTATGTATCATTATATTGGCAATTTCAGGTGGTTGAGTTCTGTACAGAAAAAAATCACAATAAAGAAGCCCCAAATGCTCAAAATCAACGATGCAACCTCCGAAGCACATGGGAAGTCATCCAAGAATCTGAGGACTATAAGCAAACCACTCCCATGACCACTCAGGCACCTGCACCCACCTTCTCCTTGCTGCAAGCAGGACAAAGAATTGTGTGTTTAGTTCTCGACAAATCTGGGAGCATGACGGTATGTTCACTGAGCACCTTTGGGGCACAGATCACAGGTGTTTGTGTGTGTGTAACAATCTGGACTGCACTCTGGACTTGGTAGAGAATAAAGACAACAGGAAGACCAGACCACAATAGCTTTGTCATTAGAAATGCTCATCTTAGGATGGAGAGATAGCTCTGCTGATGAAGTGCTTGCCTTGCAAGCATAAGGGCATGAGTTCAAAGCCCAGAAGTAGCTTGTAATTCCAGAACTGGGTAGATAGAGACAGGCAAATCTCTGTGGCTTCTTCACCAGCAAACTCCAGGAGATAAGAAGGATGTACTTGCACACGTGCGCATGTGCATGTGCACACGTGCACACACCCACACACTCACACACAATGCTCACATTGCCTCATTCTACAGACTCAGCATCAACTGCCCCTTTCGTCAAATTGAACTAATGTCAACTCATGAGCAAAGCTCTGATTAATAATACAAGCTTCATATTGTGTGTGTTTTGCTAGCATAACTAGCCTAGAGTTTCAGGTAAGCCTTATTCAGACCTATTACTGATGCATTGTATTCCAGTGATTGTGGAATATAGCTTTTCACCTTTTGCTATTTATGCAAAAGCTCTACAATTTTACCCAGAGTGGATGCCAAGTACAAATGGAAAATATCACCCATAAAAAGACACAGCTTAAGTACACACCTGCTTTGAGGCAGCCCTTCCTAAGGACCCTTTAGCCTGGTCATGCTGTTAGCCTGTTCATTTCAGGACCAACTTGACTGCTTCTGTCTGTTTACCCTTTCAGAATGGTAACCGTCTTAACCGACTGAATCAGGCAAGCAAGCTTTTCCTGCTGCAGACGGTGGAGCAGGGATCCTGGGTTGGCCTGGTGACGTTCGACAGTGCCGCCTACATCCAAAGTGAGCTCACCCAGATAAACAGTGGCGCTGACAGAGATGGGCTGACTAAGCGCTTGCCCTCGGTCGCTTCTGGAGGGACATCCATATGCTCTGGGCTTCAAGCAGCATTTACAGTAAGGCGTGGTCCACTGTTGTTGTTTGCAACTCTTTGTGAGTTTTGCTCCTATGAAATTTTCATTTCTAGAGTTTCCACACATGGCTGGTGTCAGATTGAATTACATGATTGAGGACACAGTGACAGACAAAGGGTACAAAGACACAGGCCTCCAGAGCTATTACTAATTTACTTCTTCATCGTCACTCCTCCATGCTCTGCCCTCTTCTACACCGAGGCAGTCAGGCTTTTCTGCATGCATGCCTGCACTGAAAATATGTCTCATGTACCTCCTCTACCCAGCTCTACAAGGTTACACATTCTCAGGCTCAACGACAGGCTCATCTGATCTCAGTTGATGACACAGCTCAGTCCCCTTTTGTCTCCCTGAGGGAAACATGGACACCCCAGGCTAGACTCCATGACACACAGCGATTATTAGAAATTTGACAAAGGGATCCAAACTGGGCCATAGTTCTTACTTCTGAGGCTCTGAAGCACCCTGATCAGACCAAGGCTGTGATCACAGACCGCCAGGCCCTGGCCCTGGCCCATGTCCGTCCTCTCAGTCAACTGTCTTCTAACATCATCAAGGTGGCCTTGTGTTGCGATCTCCTGTCCGCACTCAAACAGAGAATGCAGTCGGGAGAAGTCTCCTGTGCCTCCCTGTCCCCCTCCAGCCTTCTGGCTCTACCACCTGATTCTGACGTCTTCACCAGAGAGCAGAGGCTGCAGAACTTGATCTTGATTCTCCACCCTGGATGTTGGTCTCCTTCCATCATTTCAGTGATGTGCACAGTCTGGTTTTCCTCAATGGATCACATGTGCCTTTATTTAATTTTCTTTTCATCATAATCTCATTTACCATCGGCAGATAAGCACTGTCCTCCATGCTCTATTAAAAGTGTCTGTCTCTAGGTACACAACCAGAGATAAGGGTGGGAGAGTCAGAAGGTCAAGGTCTTCCTTGTCTATACAGGGAGTTTGATGCGGTTACGCTACATGATACACTGTTTCAAAAAAAACAAACATCAAAAGTGTGTGTGTGTGTGTGTGGTGTGTGTGTGTGTGGTGTATGTGTGGTGTGTGTATGTGTGTGTGGTGTATGTGTGGTGTGTGTGTGTGTGTGGTGTGTGTGTGTGTGTGTGTGTATGTGTGTGGTGTGTGGTGTATGTGTGTGCGTGTGTGTGGTGTATGTGTGGTGTGTGTGTGTGTGTGTGTGTGTGTGTGTGTGTGTGTGTGTGTAAAGGAACAAAGTAACGCCCTTGCTTTAATCAGAGGAGTATTAGAAAGGAGCAATGTCCAGCCGGAGTCTATGGTGCCAGCTTAAAGTTGATATCATCAGATAGCAAAAAGCTAGAGCTAAGACCTCCTCTGGGTCCACTATCCCTCAGCTGGTTCCTGATGTTTTCTGACAGCATCTTGGAACTTCTCAAAGCTTCTCGGGGAGAGAACAAATGAAGGAAACTCAAAACCCCTGTGTCCTGTCCCAGAACTGGCCGTCCCTAGGACCACCCTGCATTGCTCACTATCCGTTCTGGGGCAGGCTAACAACAAGAAAAGATCACTGTTGAGTTCCATGACTCAACAGTGCTACAGTGGTGTCACTGCGAGCCACGTGCTCCTCCAACATCCCCAGACATGTGCTTGGTCCCTCCACAGTTGCTCCTTCCTGTCCTGTGTGAATTCAGTTTCCACAAACAATCTGGCCACCTCAAGACTGACAGTTCCTGCTCTCGATCATGTCCTTAGGTGATAAAGAAGAAGTACCCAACCGATGGGTCTGAGATCGTGCTTCTGACGGACGGGGAGGACAACACCATCAGCTCCTGCTTTGAAATGGTGAGGAAGAGTGGGGCCATCATCCACACAGTGGCTCTGGGACCAGCTGCTGCTAAGGAGCTGGAGCAGCTATCCAAAATGACAGGTGAGGGATGGTGTGCAGAGACCATTGTCCCTACTGGTGGACCCCACACTGTGGTGACCTGGGGAGTCAGGAAAAGCAGGGTAAGGAGAGAGGGAGTAATGTCAGCCAAGGAGCCAAGGAGCCAAATGCCCATTACCACTGACTCTACCCGTTCTCCTTAAGGTCTTGGCTCCAGGACCAGGCCAGGTCACAGAAGGTGCTACACCCTAGTGACAACTCGGGGATCCCTTCCCGGGTACCTTATGAGTGTTTAACTTTACCTGGGCAAGATGGGAGGGAGACGTGGAGGAAAGGGGAAGAACCTGGTGAACAATGCAGCGGCTGCTTCAACCAAGCACTGCGCAGCAGCTGCTCCGCAGAAGGCCAGTGTGCTGTGAATCTAAGTCACACACACACACACACACACACACACACACACACACACACACACAGAGGGTTCAGACTTCTGAACCTCGGCTTCTGTAGCAGAATATGTGAATGTTTCCTTTTACTTAAGGACATTATTAGAAATATAAACTATTACCATTGGAGCCTAATGTATCTAGCATGGATAGATTATAGAAGGATAGCTCCCAAAAGAAAAGAAATGAAGGACAGACAGAGCAAAGGGTGGAAGAAGAGTTACACACTAGCCTCAGTCTAGTCAAGGGACCTCTAGGCTGGCAACACAAGACAAACTTGGTCCTCCCTTGAGACGAGAGGACTCCCTTCTGTACTGCTGCGCCCATCCGCCAATGGCGTTTATTGTGGAAGCAGAGCAGGCTAAGAGTCATTTTTCTGTGAAGTCTGTGAAGTCACTGGTAGCCAACACTTGATGCAAAGCAGACTTCCCCTCACCTGGAAGAGGACGTCTTAAAACAAGTGGGATGTGGTAGCACTGCAGAGACACCGCCCCTAGTTTTGGGTGCAATTAAATAGTTGAAAAATTGATTACCCAAGACACTCCAAGGTGCTTTCCGCCAAGCTCACAACCTGAGCTCTGTCCCTGGAACCTATGCTGTGGAAAGAGAGAGGCAGCTGTCACACCTCATCCTTTGCCCTTCATACACACACACTGTGAGACGTGCACACATACAAAATGAATACAAAGAAGAAAGTTAGGAGTGACTTCATCTTTGCTTCTTTAGTTACACTTACTCTCAATACCCAAGCTTCCAGGCCTGCTATATCAATCTTTCTTTTACTACACACCTCAGTTTTCTGTAACAGTCCCTTCGTCCACTGTTCCTTCTCAATATTGTCACACATATATCTTTCTTGGCTTGAGATACAACTTTAAAACCTAGTTTATTAGAACTGCATTTAAATAAGAGCAAGCCATCAGAGCTCGGGGGTCTTCTATGAGACTGTTTCTCCAACCAAGGACCATGTATGGTTATAACATAGAACCCCTGCTCGGATGTAGCCCATGGTAGCTCAATATCTGAGTGGGTTTCCCTAGTAAGGGGAACAGGAACTATTTCTGACATGAACTCAATGACTGGCTCCTTTACCTCTCCCTCCCCCCTGCCGAGGGAGGAACAGCCTTGCTAGGCCACAGAGGAGGACATGGCAGCCAGTCCTGAAGATACCTGATAAGCTAGGGTCAGATGGAAGGGGAGGAGGACCTCCCCTATCAGTGGACTTGGAAAGGGGCAGGGAGGAGATGAGGGAGGAAAGGTGGGATTGGGAGGGAATGAGAGAGAAGGCTACAGCTGGGATACAAAGTAAATTACCTGTGATTAATATTAAAAAACTAATAATAAAAAATAAAAGCAAGCCAATCAGTACGGGCTGTGCTTCAATAGACTCTCTCATATGGAAACACATGACCTCTATAACGTAGATGCTCTTGGGGGGGGGATTGCAGATAGTTTAAGTAACTTCATGACAGCATCTCTGAAGCTATTCATTAATAGAACTGAAAAATCAGTATCAATAGGACATGGTAGTGTAAACCTGTAACCACAGTAGGTGGGAGGGAGAGGCAGGAGGATCTGGAGTAAAGGTCATCCTTGGAAAATAGAAGTCTTGAAGCTGGCCTGAACTATAGAAGACTCTGTCACAAACATATGAATACATATATGTATATATATATATATATACTCACAAGCTGATACTGATACATATATATATATCAGTATATATACATACATCGGTATACATATATATATATGTATATATATATGTATGTATACATATATATATGTATCAGTATCAGCTTGTGAGTACATGTGCACATATATTTGTTACTGGTTTGAATTGTGCATCCTGCTATCTCAGCTCTAACTAAAATGTTGTAAATGCTTGCTTTCTGGAAAATAACTTCTGATGACATACTTGCATTTTAGGAGGTTTGCAGACATATGCTTCTGATCAGGCTCAGAACAATGGCCTTGTTGATGCTTTCGCTGCCCTTTCGTCAGGAAATGGAGCTGTCTCTCAGAATTCCATCCAGGTGGGAGTTCTTACTATTTGGTTTCTCACATCTACTTATAATCACGGACTAAACTGCCGAATGGTTTGTATTCTACATTCCTTTGTGTATTAAATAAAATTCAGAGTCTTCAGCTCGACATCAAACATTAGTTTCCAAATGCAGTCTTCCTTATTAAAATGAGGCTGTTGGCATTTACCTATTTTGTAAGAAAATGAAGTGACTTACAAAGACCAGCAACATGAAACATAATGTCTAATAATCTCTTGTAAGCATTTGCTAACATGCGCTCATTGTAATATGATTGGCTCACATTGTCTTCAAAACAGATCATTTATACATTCTCAAGGACAAATGTTCAGACATGATTTGCATTATTTTTCCATTGCCTCGAGTCCTGAGTCCTTAAGATTTGCCATGATTTTCCTGTAGCAGAGAGACAGCACTTTACCCTGGGGAAACCCCCGTGAAGTCCACTTAGACTCCTAAACCTTGAATCTGAATCTGCCATTAGCTGACTTTGAGTAAAGACCCTCACCTCTCTAAGTATGGAGAGAAAGCTTCTGTGGACTTGTCTGGTTCTAAAATGCCAAGGAGCTCAAATTATCTTTCAAATATCTTGGGACTATTTTTGAGAAAGATAAATAGATTTCAAATTGTTCTGTTAGAATAATTGCAGAAACTGCATGTGGAATTTTCTCTCTTTTTTCTTTCTTTTTTTTTCTTCTCTCATATATTACATCTCAACTGCAGTTTCTCCTCCCTTCCCTCCCTCCCCTTAGAAAAGAGCAGGCCTCCCAGGGACATCAACTAAACATGGCATAACAAGCTACAATAAGACCTGGCACATACCATCACATCAGGGCTGGACAAGGCCCTGAAGGAGGAGCACAGTGTGAAGCTCAATCTTTCACAAAGTTTGAGTAAATGTGGAGAATTGGCCGCACATCAAAGCCAGGATAACAGCTTTCTAAACAATAGACTTTGGGGCTGGCTGATGTACCCTATTTCCAGTCTAGGGAGATAGCAATGGTTCCTATGTTGGTTGTCCTGCACAAAATTTAATTAAAAACTAATCTCAAGGGCCTTGTTTTTTTCAAAGAAAGGAATGCACCCCAGAAAAGTAATTCAGCATGGAAAGGTGAGCAGGACTCATTTACTAATCTACCATAAGAGCAAGAGGTTCTGTCCTTGTGTGTGTGTGTGGGGGGGGTACTATAATTAGAGATTCACTAGCAAAGCACAAGGTGATGTTCCTCAAAGGACAGCCACGGAGAAAACTCCATCAAAGCTCACAGGAAGGATGCGATTCATACATCCTAAGAGATAGACATCAATGAACGCTTCATGTAGAATGTGACATTTGCACCAAATTCTGGAGGACCGGAAAGGCTCAGACAAACAGAGGGGAAGTAATGCTGTCTAGGAGAAACAGACAGTGTGGAGTTCGGGATTCATAAATCCTTAGAGGGAGGTAGTCTTTTGGGTGAAGAAAGAAATATCATGGAAACTTGAAGCTGAAATAGTAACTTTCAATTGAATCCTAAATGACTCTAAATACCAAACAAAGGACTCAACGATTCCCGCAGGCCTTTTAGTTTGGAGCCTGGCCATCAGGACGTGGTGGTAAGCCTTTGAGATGTATACTTACTGTCCAGGGAGTAAAGTGTTGGTCTTCTCAACAGCTGGAGAGCAGGGGTGCTAATCTCCAGAATAACCAGTGGATGAATGGCTCAGTCATTGTGGACAGCACTGTGGGGAAGGACACCTTGTTTCTTATCACTTGGACAACACATCTTCCCAAGATTCTTCTCTGGGATCCCAGTGGAGCAAAACAAGATGGTTTCATAACAGACACAACCACCAAGATGGCCTACCTTCAAGTCCCAGGCATTGCCAAGGTACAGAGTCAGCTTCCTTGCAGACTAGGCAATATTTTTTAAGCAAATAATAGTAGATTTTTTAAAAAGAGAGTGCATATGACTTCAGGAGAAAACAAGAAAAACTTCATTCATTAAAGACAGTCAGCCAGTTAGGGCAACAGATAATTTTATGTCTCCAAATGAAAGGGAAAAAAATGACGTATATAGGAGTTGGGAAGACAAATGATTCTTGTTGCTTCAGGATAATTAAAACCATTTCCTGTTCCTCAAAACTCACACCTTGGAAACTCCAGGTAGTGGTCAGTAAGGACACAGCTTTCAGGCCTCATTATCCCTAACTAGGTTGGTCTTGATAGTGGGGGCCATGTAGTTAGTTTAAACACACTCACTGTTGCCTTGACTGAGTGTCATAGACATCCACATCTTCTTAGACATGCTTATAACACGCTTTAGTCACATAGGCATTTGTTGTATGTGACAGTGAGGTTAAGTCTTTGTCACTCACTGGAAATATCTGCATCTGTTTTGGTCAGGTTGGCATTTGGAAATACAGCCTGCAAGCGAGCTTGCAAACTCTCACATTGACTGTCACCTCCCGTGCCGCAAGCGCTACGCTGCCTCCTATTACAGTGACCCCGATAGTGAGCAAGAACACAGGAAAATTCCCCAGCCCTGTGCCAGTGTATGCAACCATTCGCCAAGGAGCATCACCCATTCTCAGGGCCAGTGTCACGGCCCTGATCGAATCTGCGAACGGAAAAACAGTAACCCTGGAATTATTGGATAATGGAGCAGGTGACGATCAAAGAAACTAAAAATTAGGTCTTCTTCTAAGTCACCACCAAGGAATGGCAATGGGCACGGTCTGGTACAGACCATTGGCTGTTGGGAACCTGGCACTGGGGTTGAAAGGGCTATCTGCATCCTTGTACATGGCAGATTCCAAAATGCTGGGAAACATAAGGAAGGGTCCAGGCTCAGCCTCTACAAAGCCAAATTACATTAGTGTTTGAATGCAATAGGATTAGAGACTACACAGAACTGTCTTCCTGCCAAAGTAAGGGAAGGGAATAAGAGCCATTTTCTGTCAAGCCCAGTGACTACTCATGTATGTATGCACATATAGACACACATATCTTTACTTTTATGTTCACCCAACACTTTTAGATACTACTATCCCTGCATTACTGGCAGAGAAACACTGTCACACTTTAAACAACAGAAATAAATTCCAGTGCAGGTCTAGATGATTACTCTCCCCAAGTCAAAAATTCTGCCCATTTTTCCTGAATTAAAAAAAAATCTGTAAAGAAGTAACGTGATTCTGTATTTCTTCTGTCTGTTTACTGTGACAGAAATATATTTATTAGAATGATTTTATAGGTGAATTCCTACCCAAGCATCTCCTAGGGAGAAGTTATGGATTTTTCCTCCCTAATTATGTACATAGATCAGGCAATCTGATTTGATTTGACAGATAATGAGTGAGCTGATAGCTCATGGCAGCAGTCATGACAGAGACATGTGAAATGACCTCTGATTTAAAAAAAAAAAAAAAGGACAGGGAGAGAAGACTTATACAGACATACATTTACATACATGTGCATACACAGTGTAAAGAAACATCAGGCCTTGGTCCGTACATAATCAAGCCTCATGAGGGTCTCTTGTAGATAATGCTCAGTTTCCCTTTTTGCAAAATGTTGACCCAAATACAGATTGGAAATACAGGTTTCCAGTTGCCTTTCCATTATTCATGAATTCCTTCATCTCCTTGTCAAGGTGCCGATGCTATCAAGAATGACGGTGTGTACTCAAGGTTTTTTACAGCTTTTGATACAAATGGTAGATACAGCATAAAAATATGGGCTCTGGGAGGAATTACTGCAGAGAAACAGAATGCGGCACCTCGGAAGAATGCAGCCATGTACATAGATGGCTGGATTGAAAACGGTAAGTGACCTGGAGGGTTGGCTGAAAAACTTGGGTCCAGAAGAACCATTAAGTGTGTGGGGCAGGATGATGCAAGACAACTCTTGGTTTCTGAGTCTCACCTCTGCCTTGTTATTATCTGCAGCTGGGTGACCCTTTGTGCTGAGTTCACTCTTGTATCCTACAGGCTCCTGCTGTGTTGCTGAAATCTATCCACTAGATACCAGGAACAGCCCCAACCCCAAGTTACAGCATTCAAAAATGTCCCTAATCATCCCCTGTTTTCCTGTAAGAGGGCAAAATACCCCCTCTGAAAACCAACCAGATCTACGGCCATACCACCCTGAATGTGCCAGATCTCGTCTGAAAACCAACCAGGCAGATCATAGCTTTTAATCACTTTGATTCCAAATCACATCATCTACAAGATAAAATATAATATCTCTATTGTTTCACATTTTCCAACTTCAAAATCATAGTAGTCTTTTAGGCCCCTACCCATCCCCCAACCGTCCATATGTAAAAAAATGGGAAAAACATATCTTTAAGAAATAAGACATTCCACCCCACTCTGGGTTTAAAACATTTGCCTGAGATCAGCGTGAGATTGAGAGCATCAAAGTCTAAAGGCTCTCAGGACTTGCTTTTTAAAACTAAAACCACCAAAATATTGTTTCAAAGAAGCAGAATTTATGAGAAATCAAATTCTAAATAATGTCATACCATGAGCAGAATACCGCTGTTGAAGACAGGTTCTGAAAGCTCAGATGGCCGAGTGAACTACAGTAGATTTAGAAGCACATATTAGTTTACATAAGAGTTACTCAAATCCAGAAACTGCTACATGAATAAATTCCCAGGTATTGATAGACAGTTGGGCTGGGTGTGGGTGGCACACATCTGCAATCATAGCACTTCAGGGACACATGCAGGAAGATCATGGGTGTGAGGCCGGCTTGGGCTACACCATGAGACACTGTCTCACAATAAAAAGAGAGAGCATCAGGATTCTTTCAAGAGCATCAGGTTTGGGACATAACATGTACAATTTCGTGAGAAATTGTAGACAAGTAAGAAAGACAGAGCACAAATACATAAAATGTGAAAACTGCATAAATTAAACAATCAAGGAAATTCTGAAAAGCCAAGGAGATTAAGTACCAAATAGGTGGGAGAGAGTATGGCATGCACAATGTTATCAAAGTGATGTGAGACTTCTTCAGGTGATATCATGTTTAAACAGAGATGGTATTTAAACTGACACGGTGGAAGACAGGAAAAACAAGGGGCCAGAGAGATGGCTCTGCAGGGAAAGCTGCTCACCATTGACTCTCTGCTAAGCCTAACAGCTGGAGCTCCAGTCCTAGGATCCACGTGTGGGCAGAGAGAACCCACTCCGATAATTCGCCCTCAGGAAAAAAAAATGTTAGAAAAGTTAATTCTGGAGTTTTCTTTTTCCTATTACAACCAGAAAACACCTGTTAGGTAAAGAAATGCGGGTCTCCCTTTGCTCATTTTCTTCTTATGCAACCCAATTCAGGCATCTTGTCACCAAACTTGCAGGTAAATCTTATTGGTGAAAGGAGAGATGAGAACAAGAGTGGGAAGATCCAGTAAAAAAAAAAAAATAGGCTAGCTTTTCAGTGGTGTTGCTTTTCATACTTTGAATAAATTTTAACACAGGTGAAATAAAAATGAATCCTCCACATCCTGAAATTAGTTATGTTCAGGAAGAGCAACTGTGCTTCAGCAGGACATCATCGGGAGGATCATTTGTGGCCACTAATGTCCCCAAGACTCCCGTGCCTGACCTCTTTCCACCTTGCCAAATCACCGACCTGAAGGCCAGCATCCAAGGGCAAAACCTTGTGAATCTGACTTGGACGGCCCCCGGGGAGGACTATGACCACGGGAGAGGTAAGGCTATTACGGTGCAAACTATTTAAGGAGCAACCAGCCAAGTAGGGGCACGGGAGAGATTTGCAGGTGTGTTGGGAGGAGGAGAAGGCAGGGAGTTTCGAACGGCTTCTGCAATTAAAGGTGCATATTTTTTCTTTTTAATTTTTTATTAATTACACTTTATTCACTTCGTATCCCTGCCCCGTAGTGCCCTCCCTCCTCCCCTCCCAAAGCCTCCCTTCCTGCCCATGCTCCACGCATGCCCTCAGAAAGGCAAAGAGGATGGACATCAGAAGAAGGAGAAAACAGGGAACAAGTCAGGAGCCTGTCACAGAGGGCCCCTGAAAGGCTCTGCCCTGCAGACTATCAAAGCAGACGCTGAGACTTATGGCCAACCTTTGAGCAGAGTGCAGGGAATCTTATGAAAGAAGTGGAAAATAGTAAGATCTGGAGAGGACAGGAACTCCACAAGGAGTGCAACAGAACCAAAAAAATCTGGGTACAGGGGTCTTTCCTGAGACTGATAATCCAACCAAGGACCATGCATGGAGATAACCTAACCCCTGCACAGATATAGCTTATGGCAGTTCAGTGTCCAAGTAGGCTCCATAGGAATGGGAACAGGGACTGCCTCTGACATGAACTGATTGGCCTGCTCTTTAATCACCTCCCCCTGAGGAGGGAATAGCCTTACCAGGCCACAGAGGAAGACAATGCAGCCACTCCTCATGAGACTAATAGACTAGAATCAGAAGGAAGGTAAAGGTGCATATTTTAAAAGACCTTCTTAAGGAATAAGACATTTTATCTAGGGAAAGAAAACTTCAGGATTTTGTGTTTTGTTTTGAGGCTGATTCCCCCCCTGACAAATGAGACATTGTCGTGTTTCTAGAGAAACTATGAATACAGGGTCAACATCTTTGAAAGAAATTTCCCATCTTATTAGAATTTGGTTCTCAAATATAAAAAACAAGGTCTGGGGTGCAGCCTAAGGTTCTGTGTTTCTGGCACGTGTTTATGAAATGTGTGGGCAGCAGCCTGGCCTAGTAAACTAGAGTCTGCGGTTTAAGACTCTCTGAGCACGCTAATGATTGAGAAACACTAGCACCAGCACCTCGCCCCCATATGGAAATAATAAGCCGTGATACCCTCCTTCCTCAGCCAAGCCAAACTCTGACCAAGGCATTAAGTCACCATTGAACCAATTCTGTCTTAACCAATCTCTGTTAAGAATAACAAGTGCATATAGTAGGTACCAGCCCCTGTAATAAATGGTTCCCTTAACTCACTGTAGTTTCTGAGATGATGATGTAACCCCTAGTAGGCTTTTTAAAGCTTAAGATTTGAGAATTATAAGTCACATCCTACCTCGCTCCTCTCTTGTATTTTCTCTTCTAGCTTCCAAGTACATCATCAGAATAAGTACCAGTATCACCGATCTTAGAGACAAATTCAATACCTCAATCCAAGTGAACACTACCAACCTCATCCCCAAAGAGGCCAACTCTCAGGAGACCTTTGAGTTTGAGCTGCAAAACAACGGTTTTGAAGACGGCTCCGACATCTTCCTTGCTATCCAGGCTGTAGATAAATCCAATCTGAAATCAGAAATCTCTAACATTGCCCGGGTATCTCTGTTTATCCCCACTCCCGAAGATACAACTCCTCCTTGTCCTGAAGTTAGTATCAACAGCACCATTCCTGGCCTCCACGTGTTAAAAATAATGTGGAAGTGGATCGGGGAAATGCAGGTGACACTGGGTTTGCACTGAACTTTCAGGCAATGAATAAATCATTCCCTTCATTGTAGAATTTTCTAAAAATGCATTTTAGACTTCCTGTAGGGGGCGATATAGTAACACGGGAAGCTGAAAAACCGGTCCAGGTGTATTAAAAATTTATCTGTTCAAATCCAAAAGTGTAAATATTCATTGATCAATCTTTGAACCGTCATTTTGAATGCTTGCAAGTGATGCTTGTACTGAGTAGATTTTAATTTGTCCTAAGGAACTTTGCCAGCTAAAAATAGGACTCAATAGCAGTTAGTCAACCTACTAACTATTAAAATATCAGAAATGCCTAAACTATTTAAATACAAAAGGGCAGGTTTCTTATTTAGGGCCCGGACTAACATGAGCAAGAATGTGTCTTCTGTTCTCTAGATCTGAATGAGGATGGCACAGTTGTAGAAAGGAGTGTACTTTAGAAAGAAATCACACATGGGGCTTCCATGGGGGTAGAATTGCATACCATGTGCCTGAACCTACAAGAGTCAGTGATACTTAAAGCCACAGTGGAAGGAAATGAGGAGGAGTAGGAAGATTCAGGCCAAGTGATACAGAAATGAAAAAGATATTTAATAATTCTTTTACAAAGATCCTATTAACAGCTGTCCTAGTTACTTTCCTATTGCTGTGAAGAGACAGCAAAACCAAGGCAGCTTACAGAAGAAAGCATCTAACTGAGGGCTTGTTGATAGTAAAAGGGTGAGTCCCTAGTCATCATGATAGGGAGTGTGGCTGTAGGATGGCAAGCAAGGTACTGAAGCCGTCGCTGAGGACTTACACCTTATCCACAAGTTGGAAGCACAGAGGAGAGACAGAGAGACAGAAAGAGAGAGGTGGGGGAAGGCACTGGGCCTGGAGCAGGCCTTTGAAACCTCACATCTCACCCAGGTGAAACACCTCTTCTAAAAAGGCTGCACCTAATCTGTCCCAGAACAGTTCTACCAACAAGGGGCCAAGCATTCAGGCATGGGACCACGCTTATTCAAACCACCACAACAGCTTACCAACATGAGCTCCTTTGGTGGTACTCACTCAGTTAAACCCACAGATGTTGTTTGGCTGCTGATAAAGTAAGTCATTATTTCTACATCCATCCAAAATGTATTTCTTTACTTTATACCTTCCTTATTACAAACTTGAAGTTAAGAACAAGTTAAGACAATTAAAGACACAAGCAATAGTGGGAAGCAGAGAATGGAGATTTATTCAAAGTGGACACATTGGCAAGCAAAAGAAGTTTAGGGATCCCACCCACTCCATATTCAGAGTGAGGTTTCATTTAAATAGAAGGTAAGAGGTATGCATAATTAAGCCATCTGGGTCGAGGTGTGGCCCTGTCCATCAGTGACCCAGGATTGCCACTCATGCAAAGTGGTCTGCAAATTGTCAAATCTGAGTTCTAAGAGAGAAGTCCTTCTTCTGGCTGGAACCAGGACCCCAGCCTTTTCCTTTTCCAATTCTTTGGGAAGTGTCTTAGTTAGGGTTACTGTTGCTGTGATGAAACACCATGACCAAAAAGCAAATTGCGGAGGAAAGGGCTTGTATGGCTTACACTTCCACAGCAGCACCATCATTTGAGGAAGTCAGAACAGGAACTCAAACAGGGCAGGAACCTGAAGGCAGAAGCTGATGCAGAGGCTGTGGAGGTAATGCTGCTCACTGGCTTGCTCCTCTTAGCTGGCTCAGCCTGCTTTCCTGTAGAACCCAGGACCACCAGAGCAGGGAAGGCACTACCCACAATGGGCCAGGCCCTCACACATCAATCACTAAGAAAATGCCTTACAGGCTTGTCTGCAGAGGGTTTTCTAGAGGCGTGTACTCAGTTCAGGCTCCTTCCTCTTCAATGACCATAGCTTGTATCAAGTCAACATAAACCTAGCCAGCACAGTGATCAGTTTCATAGTACAATGGCCAAAGAGAGGAAGGTAGCCAGATGTCTCTTTAAATATCTTGGTTCATGCGAGGATGGTTACACTAGACATTGGTATCATCTCTTAAGGGTAATTGTAATTGCTTTGCCAACTAAATGAGCAGAAAGTCAGGAGGCAATTCTCTTGAGCAAAATGCAAATACACACTAAGCCACATGCCTGGTGAGGGGGCTGCCTTATGTCCTGGTGAACAAATGAGTCTGAGGTCCCAGTAGAAAATGGCTATAATAAGTTTTGCCTGGAAAATTTCTAAGAGATCATTCATTGTGAAATGTTAGCTATCTTCCCATGCAGTAATGCGGATCCATTTTGCAACAAGCTGCCCAATGATTCAGAATGGTTTTCTCTTGTTGGGCTCTACTTTCTATCTTACCTGTTTGCTGACATTCACCCCCTTTCTCCCCGGAAGTCAGCTCTCACTTGTCTGTGAGGATCCTCACTATTCCACATGGCATTCACCCAAGAGGAAAATTAACCTCCCAGTTAGTGACATTTATAAGGAACACTGTATTCTTCCAAATAACAGGATTTTCAAATAAAAGCCTTTGTCCCGCCTAGGCTGTGTCCTTTAAGACTGTGACTATCTCACGTCCTCTCTGCACTCACTCTCTCCCTTCTTCACTGGCCTCAACTTTCATCAAAAGGACCTTCCTCTCAGCTGTGCATGGTGGTGCAAGGCCTGTGATCCCAGCACTAGGGGAAGCAGGGGTGTGTTCAAGGCCAGCCTGCTCTACAGAGTGAGTCCAGGACAGCCAAGGCTACACAGAGAAACCTTGCCTCCATCCCCCCAAAAAGAAGCAGTTGGATCGGATATTGCTCTATTTAGAGCTGTAGTTAATCTCTGTAAAAAGTCAGTGAAAGATTCATTTGAACCCTGATTCAGCGGGTCCCTGTTGTTCAACCCTGCCCCAAGCATTTAAAGCTACTGTATGACATTGTTGGAGGAAAGCCTCATCAAGCGTAATCTGGACTCCCGGTTCAGACTATGGTCCTTCATCTAGTAATTGATTCCTAACAATATCAATGCCTCTAGTCCGATTTTGTCGCTCCATAACTGAAGCCTCTTCTTTCTACCTCGTTAGCCACTGTAACTGAGGGCCAGGCTTTAAGATGGCTATCTTCAAATCTCTCCAATCTTTTGGAATTATATCATTTTGCATGGCCCGGTTATTAAGAATCTGTTTGACATGGTGAAGGTAAGCTATAGGGTGTTACTGGGCCCTTAAATCTTTTTAAATCTTGTGTCTCTATAGGTTGCCACCAGAATTCTTGATAACTCCGTGGATTTCCCTCATTTCCCTCTAATCCCCTTATCAAGGCTGGGAAAATCATTTTGGGATTTTTAACAGATATAGTCTGCCCTTTTGCAGTCTTGATATGTGGTGGTGCTATAGGCTTTGACCTTCTTTCCTGTCTCTGTCTTAGTCTCTCCCTCACTTTTATTTATAATTTTTAAAATTTTCTCTTCTAAGTCCATTTTTCATTTCTTTCAGTTTTTTTGTATCTCTGATACCTTAACATTTTCCTCATTCTGATTTATTCTAAGTCTGTTTTCTTCTGATCTGTCTTAAAGAGGTTATATGATATTATAATCAATACTGAAAAAGTAATTATTAGTGTGCTGATAAGTAAAATACAATCATATGGGATCCAGATGCATTGTGTCATTGTATTTTTCCATTTTTTTAAACACAGAAAATATTTTTCATTTTAATCTCTAACTCTCTCTTTAAGGACTTCGCTTTATTACTTTTAAACTATTTGTTCTATGACTGTCTATACTGGTTTCCTTCCTTTCTTTGGCACCTAAGTACATTTTCAAGCATACTGTACCTGCTCAGAGGTTTTCTTTGTCTGGCTTATTGCACTGTCTGCAGTCCTTCTCTGACCTGGTGAGCAAAGCCTTAGAGGGTCAGGCCCCGTGTCTCCCCGGATTTTGCCACTCTTCGCTGTACCAGCTGCTCATAGGGCTCAGCTGTGCAGCACGGGCTCTTTGGTTGTTGTTGTTGTTTATTCACTTTACAGCCCAATCTCCTCAGCCTCCTTCCTCCTCTCCTCCCCTATTCCTTAAAAAAGGGAGTGGGCGTCCGGGGTGAGGGTCAGGGGTGGGGAGTGATCAAAAAGCAGGCAACAGCGCCCTTGTCAGAGTCAGCCCTGGCTCCGGTTACTAGGGAACCCACATGAACCCCCAGCTGCCCAGCTGCTACATCTGTATGGGGGGCCTACGTCCAGTAACAGAGCCGCACCTCTGTGCTCTGGGAGCGCCAGCCCAGAGCCATGCCTACCTGCCCCATCTCTGGCAAGTACCAGCTGAGGCAGATCTTTCTACTTAGTCTCCAGTGGAGCAACACATGGCTTCTCAGTTGCTAGGAAACCAAGTCCTGCTCTGTGTACCAGAGCTTTTGGTGTAATGCCCAATCTAGTGTTTAAGCTTTGATTCTGTGTGAGTTCTTGCCCGACACTTGATACAGCAATTGAAAATATATTTTGGTGCACCTTTTCTAGTCACCGCTCTAGCTCTCAAATAAACGACACAGAGACTTATTATATTTATTACTAAGTTTTAGGCACCATAATTGGGAAGATATCCATGTATACTAATCCTCATTGCTAATCTTGCTATTTCCCAGCCACACACCCCAAGTTACTCTTCATGTTGGTCCTGCCTGGGCCGTTTCTGTTCCATCAGGTCAGTTCTTAATTGTCACTCGTTCTTTCTCTACCTCTTCTTCCTTCTTCTTCTCCACCATCGTGGGACCTGAGCCCCAAGACCAGGAATGGAAGCTCCGCCTACCTATCTCCTCTGCCTAGTAAATGGCTGTCCAGTTTTTGTAACCAATCAGAGGTAATTAGGGAGCGAAGTTTACACAACATTGATCATTGACTGGACTGCAGCCAGATTCTTGGGACCCAGAATTCAGCATCTGAATACACAGAGCAGCAGAGCAACCCCCAACAGATCTAATGTTGGTTTGGTTGTTTTCTTGCAGTTTTTTTTTCTTCTTCCTAGATTTGTTTGTTTGTTTCTTCCTTTGTCTTGATTTGAGACATGGTCTGACTCTGTAACCCAGCTTCTCCTCAGACTTGTGCTGATCCACCATCAATCTCCAGCACCCTGGGAGTGCAGCCTGAGCTGCTACTTTCAGCGAGAATGTAGGATTCTCATTTGCCTTAAGTTAAACTGGAGATCTGAGAGTCAGTGGAAGCAAGAAATGAAACAGAGAGGGGAAAAAAGGGGAGAAACTCTTTTTAAACTCATATATTAATAAACTACCTGACATCGGGTCTCAAAATAACTCTGAATGGGTTCAGACTTTAAAAGAAACGCCAAAATCTCCCTAGAGAATGAGCCTTCTAAACAAGTCAACAGGAGTTATAGGAGTCTTAGAACACAATTTCACATGAAAAGTCAAAGAGAACAAGTGCTCCAAAAGCTAGATATTGTAGATAAGAAATTCGTTAAATTAGAACAAGTGAGAACAGCACAGTAACCGCATGAGTCAAGCCTACTGAACCCAGTTCCCACAACCCAGCGCGCAGCAGAAACCCATTAAATGGTTGTTGCTCTGTCAGCCCTCACTAGAGAGAAGACCTTCACCAATTTCCAAAGCAATTCCAGGTCAGCATGGAAAAAGAAACTCTACTGATTATTACAGCCAGCACTAGTTAAAATGTCTCTATTTGTGTCTCATCAAAGATGTAGAATGACCTGGAAGCCATGTTCCAATGTGAAAGCATCTCACTGTCACACTGGCACATGGCAGCTCAGAACAAGATGGGCCACAGTGCTTGCTCTTTTTTCCAATCTTTCTCCAGTGCATTCTCCAAGTGGGGGCTTCATGGGGGAGGTTGATTTTGGTTTTGGCTTTGAGACATACTACGTAAGGTGGCCTTGAACCTATGGGATCCTCCTGCCTTCGTCTCTTACTGGAATGAACCACCACACCCAGCTTCAATGACAGTACTAAATATTGTTTTTATATATTTATTCTTTTAAATTTTCACCTATTTTTACACTGTATTTTTATCATATCCACCCATCACTACTTCCCTCCTGCTCCCTCTAGTGCCCTACACACCATTGCCCACCCATCTTCACATCCTCTAGATTTTCTATTATTTTTAAGCCCTGAGTCCAAGTAGTACTTCCCATGTGCACAGGGATGTGGGGCCACAGCCATGTTCCAAGAGGTGAGAGTGTCTAATTTGTATGCAAACAATGTGTATTTTGTAGCTCGTACATGCATGTGTACCTCGGCAAGAACAATGAAAACATCGTACAAAACTGACTTAAGTATTTTTATTTATCTTCATGTGTCAGATCTTTGCCATTATGACAGTACATGGGGGTTTCGGAACAGTATCTGGGGGAGCACATGAGAGAATAAAGTAAACCACACCATGGTGGCAGAACAGAGACATGAAGGGCCAAGGCAAAATGTGTCCTTCAAAGCTGCCACCAGTTATATATACTTCCTCTAGCCAGGCTCCATCGCCATCTACAAATGTCTATTTAATTTTTGAACTCTGATTAGATTAGAGTCCTCATGAACTTATATCTGGAAACTGCTTCGCAGTCACACTTAGGAAAGTGCTTAGAGCTAATCTCCTGGGCTTCTTCACATCCAGTGACTTTGACAGTCAGAGTAAGCAGCACTCTTTAGATGAGGACATTCTACCAACATTCTCTCCCTTTGTCCTACTGAGAAATAAGGTCAAGAAAGAGAAGTATGGGTCTTTCTGTCCACCCTTCTGTATGCTGTTTACATGAAGTAGCTGAATGATACATAGAGCTAAACAAATAAAAAGGAAGGTACAAGTCCTTAGTTGGTTCATTTTGTTTCTTACAATGCCATCTCATTGTTTCTGTGTTTGAAGCTCTGGCTTGAGCTAGAAGGGTGGCTTCTCTGACTTTCAGGGCATCTGTTTACCTGATTCCTGGTTCTAGAGATGACATACTTGTCTTTGAGTCTCTCGACTCCCACACATTTCAGGTTCATGCGAATTCTGTGTAAATGAGCATCATGGACCTATATGTAAATGACAAGGCAAAGAACAACATACGAATACACACACTATCATACATTCATGCACTCACATGCTCACATACATGCACACAAACAAACACAGCAGAGGGAGAGAAGAAAAGAGAGAAAGAGACTATTCTCTCTTCTTAAGCACATTCTCCATGGCCCTATTAGATACAAATTAAGAGGTAAAACTGTTTTAAAAAATTTAAGATAACTACAGCAGAGCATTAAAATGGTAGAGCCTTGTGAGGACAGGGGTACATGTTGTTGGGTCTGGGGTGGAAGCCGAGAAAACTCACACTAGATATAGAAGCTTAAAATGAAAGCTTTATTTTCTGAGCTCAGGAAGGCGGTCAATTTGGGATCTGAACTAAGTTCCCGAGATGAAGCTGTATTGCATGTTTAAAGATGAAAACTGCAATTAGCTAGCATGGGGTGGAAGGATAGAGGACACAGTGGAACAGGGTAGTTACCTCTGACTCAAGTTATTTTTTTTTCTCTGTAGACAAAGCAGTCCTAGCTGACCTTTAGTTTGATTGGTCCAAGTAATGTTTATGGTTAGGGCCAGCTGCACTTATGGTTGGGGAATTTCTGGGAACAAAAAGGTCATAGACTATGTGAAACATAAACATCGTTTTCGGTCAACCTGACCTCGTACAGAGATTCCTTTTTTTTTTTTTTTTCCTATATCAGCAACAAGCTGAGATAGACCTCTCTTAGGCTTGAAACAGAAATGGCTATAGTTATGCTACCTAAAAGGAGCAGGCCCCATCAATGTGACTGCACCAGTCTGATGCTCAGGAATTCAGCCCCAAGAGAGCACAGCCCAGGAAGGCCAGACATAGAGCCATGCATAGGAAAAAATGTCCTTCCAAGGCTGCTTCTATGAGCAACTGGGATTTAGAATTAAACACACTGCTTGCAGTCTCCATTGGGTAGAGATGAAGCCGCATAAACCTTGACATTAGTTGACTCCGGAGACCAGACACTTAGTTTACTCTTCCATCTCTCTGGAATCAGACAGCTAATCACAGGCTTGGACTAACTGTGAAAATGCCTCAGTTTTTCAGGTGTTCTATTCCTCTCAGCCAAGCAGCATTTTCAGTTAATTCATTGACAAGTTAGTACAGAAACAGTCAGTTACACAGGTGCCATTCATGGCACTGAGCTTACTGAAGAGGAATTACTTTCTTTAGTAGTCATGATTATTTGAAAAAGAATCTTAATTTTTATCACTTAGATACAGTAATCAAGTTAGTTAGTCTTTGCTAGACACTGCCCAAGGCTTCTACTAAGATACCCCATTTTCCTTTACAGAAACTATGTAAACATCATTGCCAGAGTTTGAAAAATCAGGAGATGGAAACCAAGAGTGATTCAGCAGATTGGTTGAGGTCACACAGCTCATCAGCATGTTAAACCAGTTCTACTGCTTTAAACATCTATGTCTTTATCTGGATCCATCTCTATGATTGCAAGTCCTACATGCCGGCAGGTGGGACTTGTCACTGGCCAGACAAGGTCATCGAAAGCTATTTCTAGAATAATGGTATAGGGAACTTCAGTATATCTGACACTAATAAAAAAAAACTAATAAAAAAAGTTATAGCTGACATTTGTTGTAGTTTACTTTCTAGACAAGAATTTTTAAATACTATTGTTATAGATACCATTTTTGTCAGCCCAGTTTCCAAAGGTGGGGCTCCTGCAGGTGCAAGAAACATCTTAATGTTTCCATAGACAAGAAACATTTAATGGAGTTCCACTTGAAGAAAAATTTTACAGTAACCTGAATATCCTGTATTTTTTTAAGTCTACATTTATGAACAGGTACAGGAAAATAAACCAAAACCCTCACTGACTCACAGAAGGAAACTGATCCCTGCATACCTGTTGACTTCAGCTAATTCTAAACAAATTACTAGCAATGTTCAGAGTTCATTGTCTCCCTTACTTGTTTGTTTTGCAATCTGTTTTGAAGCGAGGTAACATGCTAAGGAAGTTTGCTAGCTAACATAGTTGCCAGACTCAGTCCTTTCTTTCTTCCTCTGTTTTTCTCCTGGATTGGGTCGGGTCTACATGGAAACACATGTACTAAATATGTGTGCGTAGTAGTGAATCAATGACCCTGAATAATAAGCAGGAAGTGTCAGAGGTAAGAAGGTCCCACACACCAGAACTGGTTCATGACTGTCCACATCTGATAATGGGAGGAAAGCTTAGTGTCCTAACTGTCTGTGAGCTGTGAGCAGTCACAACGATCGGTAACAGCAACAGCATCAAAATTCATGTTATCAAATTAAACAACGATTGTTTACTTTTCATACTAGTAAGTGCAATGAAGTGTGTGTTCTTATCTGCTATCCCATGGACAACAAATAAGCGACCATCTTTCTAGAAAGCAGCTGATCATATTAAAGTTCATAAAAGTCCTTAGCCCTGGACATATCAATTTATGTGCAGATATGTATCATAAGGAAGTAACTAAAAGTATATTAATGTTCATAGAAACAGTATTTGAAAGATCTCAAATGCGCACAATCTTAACATTTAACAATAATAGTGATTTATGACTTACTCGTATGATAAAATTCTTCATTTAAAATTGTATTTATTAAATATTTTACGGGCATAATAAAATGACTTAAATGCATAGCTAGTTGCTCACTGTGTAAATTAGGAAGATACATGTCTGTATTTAGCTTACGTGCTGGTCACAGAGGAAGCACTAAGCCAGTGTCAGTGTTTCATATCTCCCCATCTTCTCCATTCTCATCACAGAAGTCTCCCTGTGAATTGTTCTTATTTACATTAGTTGTTGGTATTAAACGGTGTTTAGATGCTTGAATCCATAGCTTTGTCTTGACATTTTAAAGAAGCACAGAAGAGGGGAAGAATAGTAATAGGTAATTAAACTTTTCTAAACTGTGGGTATTCCAAACTAAAACAACAAACATGCATAACTTACTATCCAAACAGATGTTTGTACACTTAACAAGGAAATCATCTATGTAATATAAAAGCCAAAATACGCTAAGAAAGAATCATATTCTAAAGCAATATATCATTTGTAGAAAGAGAGTCATTGATGTAGTATAAATGAAAACTTTAGGCTAAACTAAAGTTCACCTATCTGGAAAACTCAGCAACATTATTATATAAATCAGGTGACTCCTGGTTTGTGCCTTAGGATGGAGCTAACACATACTCACGCAAACAGCAACTGGGAGTCAGATCAGCTGGGGCAGGTTCTCCTGGAACTGCCTGTGTGAATGGACCTTCCAAGCTCATCTGTGTAGCAGCGGGAGGCTTGAGGACCAGGGTGTTCTTTTCTGGACCATCTCACTCTTCCAGAAAAATCCAAAAATACCTTCCAATCAAGACTTAATTTGTCTTCACATGGAAAAAAAAAAAACTCTGCAAAGAGTCTTCCATGTTTAAAATTAACCTAGCTATGTCTCTTCTCAAATGTGTGTATGTATATGTACTAGAAAAGAAGACTTTGCAAATACAGAAAACCTGTATTAACTTGAGATACAAGTGAATGTTTTCCTCTATCCTTCCCAGAAACAGCTTTTACATCATCATGTAGAAGCCATGGTACAGAGGACCCAGTATCTTACCTTTGGATGACTGGCTGACATAGGTCACTCGGATACTGAAGGGCTCCCGATACCTCTAAAGGACCACCCTGGGAGTCATTACGGTCAATGTCCAACAAGGAAAGTGCGATCATATGGGAAACAGTAAGAGTATCCCCAGGAGGATGCCCATGACTGGGAAGAACAATTTCTACTGCCTTTCTGGCATGTGAACTGAGGATAGCAAATTTGCTTTTAAAATTATAAAGAAAGTTAAAATGTCTATATCCTTGCACATGTGAACAACTATCCCAAAGGAAAATACTGACTTTTTCTCCTTAAAATTTCCTGTGATGAACATAGTGGTACATGCCTTTAGTCCCAGCACCCTGGAGGCAGGTGGATCTCTGTGAGGTCAAGGCCAGCCTAATCTACAGAGAGTTCCTAGACAGCCAGGAATGCATAAAGAGACTCTGTCTCAACAAAACCAACATAGATAAATACATACATAGATACATAGATAAATACAAAGATAGACTGACCACAAATATTTTTTTTAATTCCTCTAAAGAAAATTCTGAAATGTGTCATATTTTGTTCTGAGTACTTCAGATGACCTTATAAGCATTTCTTGAAATACTTCCTCCTTCACTTGACATCAGCCTCAGCAGAAATGAAGGATGATTGCTCCTGGTCAGTGCATCCTAATCTTCTCAAATGCCAGTATGAATGCAAATCGTTGGGGAAGCTATTTAAAAATGTATACCTAGTTCAGTAAATTCAAAGGCCCAGGGCTCTTTTTCTGAATGAAGCTCAAGTGATGTTGAAGACCTCATCCTGTAAGGTGAGGACTGTCCCATCCCCCAGAGCTTTGGTGCCCTGACTTCCTCTTCATGGGTGTATCTCCAGAGTGGACACCCTGAGTCAGGCAGATGAGTATCTTCTCTTAAGTACAGGTGATTCACTCAGGGTGGGTGACTCAGGGAGGACTGACCAGTGCTCTTCTTCTGGACATAAGTGATTCTTTTATTGAGGGTGGGTGACTCAGCGGAGGCCAGTTAGCTCTCTCCTAGAGGACTTTCTGAGCTAAGCACAGGGAAGAAGACCCACATGTCTCTGGCAGCAAAATTATGTGTTATGAGGTTCAGAACTGGTCCCTGTGCACTTGTTCTGATGAAAGGTGAGGCCAAGAGGACAGAAGAAGGGCGGAAACTTGGCTGTATACATACCTCAGTTTCCATAGCTGCTCCCAACCTGACCCTTGCTTTGAGGGGCCAAGAAATGTGTTTCCAATAGACTTTATGCATATAAATTCAGTTGGCTTTCTGTAACATGCAACTGAAAGAATGCCATCTACATATTTCTCAAATAATATAATTAACTATTCAGAGAGCAATTTAGCTTCTGTTTTTAAAAGCTAAATAAGCCATTCATTGTAACTTTCTAAAGAGAGCCTACTTCCTAAATTTTGTTCTGCGTTTTAATTTATTTTCACGGTTGTAACCAAAATACCTGAGAGAACAACTGAAGAGAGCAATGGTTTGTTTTGGTTAATGTTTTCGGAGTGTTTGATCACTTGTTTCTTGGTCCCATGCATATGGAACATCACGACAATGGGAGTATACAGCAAAGGAGAGCCTTCTCCTCGTGGTGTGCAGGAAACAGAGAAATGGGGAGGAAGTGAGGAATAGGTCTAATCTTCAAGGTGTCCACCAGTGACCTAGATCTTCCTCTTAAAGATCGCAGAACCTCATAAAACAGTGCTATTCTTGGTTCAACACATGATCCTTAAACTGTAACAGTTTGAGCTCTGCATGGTGTAGCATTTGGGATATAATATCTGTTTATGAATTTATTTATGCTAGAGACTCTTCTAAATGGTCCATGACTACTAATGGCTTACAGTTTAGTAGGAAAGACCAACAAATAGGCAACATCTGTTAACACAGTGTAATGAATTGCAGGAACTCAAAGGAGAAAACAATTTTGATGAGACAGCATCTCATTGAAATCTCAAAGAAAGGGGAGAAGGAGATTCTAGTCAAAGAGAGAAAAGATAAAAGGAAAAATAATGATCCATTTAGTAGAGTATGAACAATTCATCCCCAAAGCATGAAGACAGACAAGTCAGAGGTAAGGAAGCTGTAGAGCAGTAGCTGAGCTATACATCCTTAAAAGCTCTGAGTAAGATGCCAAGATCTCGGACTTTGGCCTTTGGCAATACACACTGATTGTAAAACATACCAACAAAACAGGACCATCTTTGTATTATAACAAGGGTGCTACCCAATATAACGGGTGGAATCAGGAGAGAGAGACTCAGTGTCACGGCAAACTACAATCTTTGAGCTGAAGAGCTGTTGTGAAATGATATAATAAGGCACAATGAAAATTTTTATGGACAATTGATTTTGTCACTCTCTCCACCAACTGTAAACATACCATCTTTCTCTCTTTTTTGATATATTATTTTACTCTCCTTTTAGTTTGTTCAGCTTCCAGGCTCTTCTTGAATTGATTATTCATTTAATTAAAAGTGATCTAATTCTAAGGTGTATCTTCCTCTCACCTGCCCACCTCCATCAGTAATGCAGCATCAGCCTCTTGTCCATCTCTAGAGTTTTACTCATCAGTAGAATAGTATCACAGATTTCTGTAGTCATTACTTGTTCAGACAAGAAATTTCACTTAATTACTCATGACATTTATTTACTTCCCATATATTGCTGATTAAAATTTCCTGATAATTTCCTCAAAGAGTACATTCAATAGGAATTAGGTAGCCTAAGACCTAGTATTTCTGACATTGTTTCTGCTTCATGCCAGTATTTAAGTGATCATTAGAAACAGATGTAGAAAAACAACTCCCCAGCTTCTTAAGTCTAGGATTGTTGTTGAGAAACCTGAGTGGGTTGTGCAATTGACAGTCATTGGCACACAGTAGGTGTCTGAAACCATGTATAGATGTGAGGTCACCTTCTGGAAGACACAAGGAGCCAAGAAGGAGCATGTGAGAAGAGTCACCATTTCAGAAAGGGACAGAGAAAAAGACATTGTGAACTAAAATGAAAAGGAATATGAGTGTGTTCTGGAAACAACAAAGGATCAGTTTCACGCAGGGGAGATGGCCAATGACATCAAGTGTCAAGAAGAGGTCAAGTGAGCAAGCACACCAAATTGTTCATGGCATGAAACAGCAAATCCAGGTTCTAGCTTTCCTTTTGAGGGGGAGGGGATCTGTTCAATATGAGAAGTAGCTGTGTTGTCTCCAGATGCTGGTGAAAGAGTAAAGGGAGAAGTATGAAGGTTTCAGCCCATTATCCATGGTCTTCATAGCTCTTAGGCCTCTGTAGCAAGGCAGAATATTGTGGTTGCCAAGATGGAAAGACAAAGAAGAAAGAACCATGGTTCCAGTCTTGTCTTTCAAGGGAATGGCCTCAATAACCTAACATCCTTCCCCTCAGCCCAGTCTCCTAAAGGTTCTACAACCTCTCAGCATAGTCATAAGCTGATGATCAAGCCTGTAGCATTTGGGCTTTGGGGGAGAGGAGGTGGACTTTATGACATGAACCTCAGTTCATTATCTGTTGATGTTTTATGATGCATGGTGTCATGCTACAGTCATTGATCTCAGTGTCTGCTTTGCACACCATGACCTCACTGAACTCAAGACTACATTTACTTTACATCTATGACAATGCTGAGTTTATGGTAAACACAGGCTCGGGAAATATATGAGGAACTTTTGACAGCTTCAGTTTCCTGGAGCCCAGTGCCTAATAACCAACGTTACGTAACAAGCTACTTAATAAAGCAAAGAGAGGGCTAACCTAGTTAATATAAACATGTAAGATAACCGTTGATTATTAAACCTTCATCCTCTCAAGTGCCTGGGTGTTTTCAGTACAGTAAAATGCACATAACATAAACCTTTTCTTTAAGCCTTTTCAAGCGCATTTCCATGGCATTAAGCATGCTCACCCTAATTATGCAGCCGTCAGCCCTGTTCATCATCTGCTCAAGCAGAAGCCCCGCCTCCATTAAACAATAACCCCCTCTTCCCAATCCCAGCCTCCGACAGCCAAGAATTTCTCTGCCTCTGAACCTGACTACTCAGAGAACTCTTTACGAGTGGATGACCAATATCTGTCCTTGTGTGCACAACTACATCATTTTGCCTGTACGGCATCTTCAAGGCTCATCCAGAGTGTAGCATGTATGAAGATTTTCTTCCTTTCAAAGGCTGAAAAATATTCCACCATAGATATCCTCTTCCACTTAGCTATGAATAGACATTTGAGCTGCTATTGTGAATAATAAAGCTATAAACATGTGTGCAAATATGAGTTGGTGCTCCTATTCTCATTTACTTTGGTATATACCCAAAAGTGACTGCCAGTGTGTATTATGAAGACTCACCACACATTTTCTGTGATGGCTACATTTTCTACCAGAAATGTACAACACTTCTGCTTGGTGTGTATCTTTACTTATTTTTCTGGTTTTTACCTATCTATCATTTATTGAGCATCTGTCTATCATATAGTTTGTGTATATAAGTATGTGTGTTGATGTCTGAGTGTCAATATGCATATGCTTGTGGAAGCCTGGGACAAAGTCAGTTGTTTTTCGCCTTCGTTTTGTTTTGTTTTGTTTTGTTTGAGATGGTGTTTGTCATTGGCCTGGTAGACAGGACTGCCCAGCCGGTGAGCTCCAAAGATCTGTCTGTCTCCTTTGCTTTCCCAACACTGAGATTACAAGTGTGTGTCACTGCAGATGGGGTTCTTTCTTTCCTTTCTTCTTTGATTGTCCTGGAGGCTTAAACTCGGGTACCCGTGCTTGCAGGGAAAGCACTTCACCAACTCACCTGTGCCTACAGACCTTCATTTTGTTCTCGGTATACAGCTCTTCTAACAGCTGTGAAGCAGCAGCTCGTTGTGAAGCTCTTTATCTTTTTAGAAACTCAGAATTCTTTCCAAACATTGCATTTGTTATTAAAAGAAGGAGAAGGGGAAAGGGGAGGAGAAAGAGGAGCAGGAGGGGGATGAGAAAGTGGCAGTCAGACCACAAAAGAGGCTGACACAATTCACTTCAATGAGGTTTATTCTAATGCCTCAAGGACACAGATGGGCCCTGAGGTAGGAAGGAAAGCATTAGATAGAGACAGGACAATTTGCAGAGATACCTAAACATGTTGGAGCTTTAGAGGGAAGGAGAGGTTTCTCTTTAAATCCTGAGGATGAGCTCCATGAGGAATGATGAGACAGACAGAGACAGAGAGACAGAAACAGAGGTTGCCGTAAGGGGAAGGCATGTAGAGGCCAGAAAAACCTCTTCAGAGAGCAATCTTCATCTCCAGGCCAAATCTTCAAGCTCTCTTCCTATGTAGTCCCAGACCAATCCCCAGAACAAAGAAAATGTCTCACTTTTTATAGTCTTTTAGGAATAGAGGAAGAGTTGGAAGTTTCACATCATGTGATTTACTTCAGCATGGCTTAAGTGACAAAGGAGCATGGGGGAATCAACTACCATAAACTGAGAGCTGTGAAGTCACAGCAGAGTGTGTATTGATTCTGTCTGA
>CM053744.1:7933146-7973041 GCA_028658305.1 Pachyuromys duprasi | reverse complement strand
AAAAAAAATGGGGTTGGCAAGGACCATACATGGAGATAACCTAGAACCCTGCACAGATGTAGCCCGTGGCAGCTCAGTATCCAAGGGACTGTCTCTGACATGAACTCAGTGGCTGGCTCTTTGACCACCCCTCCTGAGGGGGAGCAGCCTTACCAGGCCATAGAGGAGGACATTGCAGCCAGTCCTAATGAGACTTGATAGGCTAGGGTCAGATGGAAGGGGAAGAGGACTCCACCTATCAGTAGACTGGGGGAGGGACATGGGAGGAGAGGAGGGAGGGTGGGGTTGGGAGGGAATGGGGGAGGGGGCTACAGCTGAGATACAAAGCGAATAAACTATAATTAATATAAAAATAAAAGTTTAATTAAAAATGAGGTTGGGATAAAAGTACTTAGAAACAAGCAATCCAACCAACAATTAGTAAATAGTTGGACTACTATTTCACAGAAAGAGGAGCATATCATAACATTTCTTCACAAGTGGCAAGAGTCAGCCAGCAGAAAGAGAAATATCTGAGCATAATAAAACACAAATACACAAGCTGGCTGTCCCAACAACCATGCTTTAGACTACTAAAAAAAAAAAAAAACAATGTAAAGATGTGAACACCTGGCAAAGAAAATAGATCAAGCATAAAAGAGTATTTGTGTGTCAAGCCTGCTCTGCAGATCTTATTTCACCTCTTCAGAGAGGTCACTGGTAAGCAGGAACTTGCCTGGAAATGAAACCAAACAGACCAAGTCAATGTGTGACAGTTCTGTCAACATGTTAAACACCAGCAACTGTTAAAATTTAGTGTCCTTGTGGAGTCTTGTTAAAATACAGTTTTTTCCTGGAAACGTTCTTAAACACAGACGATTCATTAGAGCTGGGATCACTCCCCTGATTCTGCATTCTTAACAAGCTCCCGGGTGATCAGACATTACAGCTTATCCATAGATTATACCTGAATGGTGTAGTATGTACAATCTAAAAGTCTATTGTATTTGCTGATATCTGAAACCTCTTAAGGACTGCGGTAGGACTGCTTCTGTTGAGGCTGCCATATTCCTATGATAAACAATGTAGATATGATCCCGGAGGCACAGCAACCGTGTTGCGATTGTAAGTAAAAGCCACCAACCTAAGAAACAGAGAAAGAGCCTGCCCCTTGCTCTATCATTAGGCTAGTGCACCAGTCCAAGACTGCTTGTTGAGAAAAATAAACCTTTATTTGAGTGAATTACTGTTAATCCTATTTCAAGATGGAAATCACTCAGAATGAATTCAAATTCTCTGTAAACAGTCATCCATAGCCTCGATCCTTTTGAAAGACAGATGTAGGTTCACACAAAATTGAGAGGAATATCCAGAGATTTCCCATGTACCACTGCTTCCACACACACCCCTCCCCGCAAGCACGTTCCACTGGAATGGTACATTTGTTACCCCTGTGAGCATCTAAGCCCATCATTATTACCCAGGGCCCGCAGTTTGCACTTGTACTCACTCTTGGTGCTGTGCATTCTATTGGTTTTAACAAATATATAATGGCATTATAGTGTCTTACAGGAAATTGTCAGTGTCCTAAACATCCTCTGAGCTCTTTTCACCCCCCTCCCCACACCGACCATGGAAGCCACTCATATTTTCATCTCCAAAATGTTGCTTCTTTGGGAACATCAATGGGGATTGTGCAGCGTGTACACCTTTTGTAGCTGTCGCACATGCCGTGGGTAGTCTGGGTTTTTTCAGTCTTTTTCTCTTTGATTTTTGGTTGGTTTGTTCTGATCTGCACTGGTATGGTTCAGCCTATCAATAAGCTCATGAAAGGCATGCTTGTATAGTGGAAGCTTTGGTGGTTTGCTGATTACCTGGACTGCTGCATGTCCCCATGACTGAGATTGGTATTACCCCAAAAGAGCCCGATGACCTGACCCAACTGGAAGGAATAAAGAGGTCTACGTCCTTTCCCTTCTAACCCTCTTTCTCTCTTACCTGGGCTTGGAGGGCTGGAAGGGAGATAAAGGGCTTTAGGACCCTCAAATAAAGCAGAGTTTAAAGAAGGAATTAAAAGGTGCCAACAGATGGCATCCAGGCATAGAACTTTTTTAAATTAAATTCTTATTTTTTATATTAGTTACAGTTTATTTACTTTGTATCCCAGCTGTAGCCTCCTCCCTCCTTCTCTCCCAACCCATCCTTTCTCCCTCATCTCCTCCCTGCCCCTCTCCAAGTCAACTGATAGGGAGGTCCTCCTCCCCTTCCATCCAACCTTGGCTTATCAGGTATCTTCAGGACTGGCTGCAATGTCCTCTTCTGTGGTCTAGCAAGGCTGCTTCTCCCTCGGGGGGGGGTGTCAAAGAGTCAGCCACGTAGTTCATGTCAGAGACACTCCACGTTCCCCTTAGTAGGGAGCCCGCTTGGATACTGAGCTGCCATGGGCTACATCTGAGCAGGGGTTCTAGGTTATATCCATGCATAGTCCTTGGTTGGAGAAAAAGTCTCAGAAAAGACCCCTGTGCCCAGATATATTTGGTCCTTGTGGAGCTCCTATCCTCTCCCAGTCTTACTAACTCCCCCTTCTTTCATATGATTCCCTGCACTTTGCCCAAAGTTTGGTTATGAATCTCAGTATCTGCTTTGATACACTGCCAGGTAGTCTTTCAGAGGCCCTCTGTGGTAGACTCCTGTCCTGTTTCTTATTTTCTCCTACTTCCAATGTCCATCACATTTGTCTTTCTAGGTGAGGATTGATCATCTTACCCCAGGTCCTCCTTTTTATTTAGCTTCATACAGATTTTAGTATGTTTATCCTATCTGATACGTCTAGTATCCACTTATAAGTGAGCATATATTGTGTGTGTCTTTTTGCTTCTGGGATACCTCATTCAGGATGATCTTTTCTAGATCCCACCATTTGCCTGCAAATTTCATGATTTCCTTGTTTTTAATTGCTGGGTAGTATTCCGATTGGCAGAGAAACACTTAAAGAAATGCTCAACATCCTTAGCCATCAGGGAGATGCAAATCAAAACAACCCTGAGATTTTACCTTACACCCATCACAATGGCTAAGATAAAAAACTCAAGTGACAACACATGCTGAAGAGGTTGTGGAGAAAGGGGAACCCTCCTCCATTGCTGGTGGGAATGTAAACTTGTACAACCACTTTGGGAATCAATCTGGAGCTTTCTCAGACAATTAGGAATAGTGCTTCTTCAAGATCCAGCTATACCACTCCTAGGCATATATCCAAAAGATGCTCAAGTACACAACAAGGACATTTACTCAACCATGTTCGTAGCAGCTTTATTTGTAATAGCCAGGGCCTGGAAACAAGCCAGATGCCCCTCAATAGAGGAATGGATACAGAAATTGTTGTACAGACATAGGACTTATAATAATGTAAATCTGGTTTCTAATGCCATCAAGGCGATTAGATCAGAATCTTCATGACCTTATATCTGGAAATAGCTTCACAGACTTCCTCATTTAACATAGCTGCAAACAGCTGTGAATACAAGCAGTCACTGCTTCAGAAGAAGACATTCCTTTCTAAAAAGTCATCCTTTATATATAGCGATATAATTTACACATTAAATAACACTATAATGAAATGATTTGATACAGTTTTAAACAAAAGAAAAGGGGATAAGGTTACAAATCCTTTCCCACCCCAACATAAATGTGTTTTTAAAAAGTCAGCTTTTTCTAAGCAAGTCAATGTAACAAATGTACAGTGAATAATCATGCCTAATTTCTAGTGAAATGGTGAACAACATAACTAAAAAGCAATCCCCCATGTGGCAATCACTGCCTCAAAGGAGTAACCCATGCTGGATTCTTACATAATGCAAGCATGGTTCTTGCTACTTCCTTACACAAAAAGTTGAATTCACATATAGACTACAGGAAAAAAAATGACACAGTTAAAACTAGAAAAAATATTAATTTTATATCACCTTTGATAACTCATGCATCCTTTTAAGAGAATGAAAAAAACATTCTAATTCTAAAATAATTCTGCACTATTTTTGTTTTTCCTTGTTTGTTTGTTTGGTTGGTTGGTTTGCATGCAAAAGCAAAGAGTATTTATTCAGCAGAGAATTCCAGCATGCTATGGCCACCACCTTCGGAGCCGTGACGACTCTCCACAATTAAGATGGCTGCCAGTCTTTAAAGACCATTAACTCCACTCACTCTAGTCACCCACCAGAAGGAATCTGTGCTGTTGTGCCCACCAGAGTAAGCACTTTAAGATCTAGACCTTTGTTAGAACTATAACTAGGAGAAATAGAAATATAGGCCACTTTTCATCTGTGATATTCTGGCCTCTCTTTCAAGCCCAATTCTGGTATTTTATATAATAGAAAAAAACAGAACAGAATAGGGCAATAAAATAATCTAAATCTTGCCTACTCTTTATGGCCCAGCCTAAATGTCACCACTCTCAAACTCTACCACCAGCCCTGACTCACACAGGATATAACTGGGGTGTGTGGCTAGCTTTATCCTCCTCATTATCATTCACTTTTATTAAGACACTCATGAGTTATATGATAGTCTTCATAGTCTTCATGGGTCAGTCTTCTAATTTGCATGTCCCTTGTGGAAAAGGACGTTCTATCTCCTGAGCTTATCACAACGCGTATGTCCCATAAATACCTAAGGGATCACTAAGGAGACTGCATGACCGAATCTGTTAGAATTCCTCAGCCAGGAGCAATTCCTCAGGAAGCAATTCTGCTTTCCCATTAGTTTCAGAAATCTTGAAAAAAAAAAACTAAGATAAAAATATGTGATATTTTTGTTTTCACTGGGACTTTTATCACTGGTTTTTAATGGCCTTCTACAGATAGAGGGTTTTGAGCAGCTGTGAATGCATTTCTGCTAAAGAAAATGATGCACCCTCGAGGAATGCAGCAAGATGACTCAAGAGTCAGACCAGGGCAGCCACTTTGCTCTCAGTCTTACTGACTGAACATGATATTAAGGCTCATTTGTATTGGGGAGATGGTATCTACTTGTGGTGCTGTCCTGCGGACTAAGCTACTGTGTGAAGTGTGCACACCACATCTACATGACATATTCAGTAAACATCATTCAATAATCAAAGTTTAGATACTCTATCTTAGTCCGGGATCACCATAAGTGATCTGAGACAACGATTTCTATAAAAGTGATTACTAAGGAATCTATCAGAGGAAAAATGGTAAGTGGGTAGAAGAAAGAAAACAGTCAAAGAGAAGTAGCAAGCAGGAATTCGACAACAGGCAAAGTCCCACCCAGCAGGTCACTTCAGGCTCACCCACGAGGACCCCTATTACACTTACGAAATTGTTTTGGCCTGGGACAAGAACACTCATTTTCCACACTCCAGCATGGCATAAGACCGGCTATGCAGATAGGAGCTATTTTCTGGTTCTTCAAATGAAGCAGCTTCATTAGCACAAAAGTCCATTCTCCACAGAAGAAGCCAAGGCCTATTCCCTAAAGAGCTACAGTTGTGGACAGGGAGAAGAGGTTGCACACTGGAACATAAAAGAGAGCTGAAGACATTTGGGTAGAACACCACATCCCAAAATAAAACTAGCTAGGAACAACATTCAGGCAAGCATGGGTACAAATCCTGTTTTTTCCTTTTCCTAGCTAACCAGACTTGGATAGTTGATTGAGCATCTCTGAGTATCTGTTTCACCATTTGAGGAGATGGATGGAGATATGTACTTCAAAGAGTAACTTCAAGGAGAGAAAAGGTGAGTTCATGTAAACTGACTCTCCAAGAACGTTAGACCCAGGGTGAGCTCAGCAAATATTTGTTCTCTCTAATCCTTGCAAGGTACACAAAGAATGCACTGTACGGACAGAAGTTAGCTCTTCAGACAAACCCTACTTAAGGCAAGTTTGTTCTGAGGGTAGGGCTTAGCGTCTTTTCATTCTCCCAATTATATGAAAAGAATTTAAGAGTCATACGTTACAGTATTTCTATAGCAGCCATTGGGTTTACAGTATCTAAGAAGAAATGGGCACCCTGTGCTCAGGGGACAGCAGCAGAGAAGCCAGGGATGGTCCAGAGAAGTGAAGGCCTGATAATCAACAACAAAAACATAAAACAGGGTCCCCCTGGGATAAAAGGCAGGGTCTCCCATCTGCCTCGTCACTGAGTCAGCTACGGTTCTTTGCCTGTCAGTGTTCTCAACTGCAAATCAATCATAGTTGTACTAACTGATCTTGAAGGAGCTTTCTAGCACTGCGTTTTTACTGTGTGCATCTTCACCCTCATTTAAATCCTTTTGGCAACCTCCTGTGTGGGAAAAACAAACAAACCTCCCTTCCTCATACAAAGGGTAGAGAAATACAGAGAAGAAAAATGGCAGGCTGGTTGCTCAGGAAAGGTTTCACAACAACACAGAACCTACATCAGAAGTAAATGAGAAAACCATTAAAAAAATGAGTGTGTTCAGGGCTGAAGAGGTGGCTCAGCAGTTAGGGAAACTGGCTCATCTTGCAGAGGACCTAGGTTCAGTGCCCAGGCCTCACACAGACAATCACAGCCATGTGCAATCCTTGTTCCAGGAGCTCCAACAGCCTTTTCTGACCTCTGCAGGAGTCAGGCACACATATACATTCAAGCAAAACATTCATACACATGAGTAATTCATTTTCAAAGTGTATTTAAGGGAATAATAATGACAAAAGCTACTTTTCACAAAATGTAAATAAACTACTTCAATAGGAGGAAAAGTTTTCTTATTGGTAATATTAGGGAATAAGACTAGACATTGTGAGTTAGACCCAGACTGCAATGAATTCTGAGTAGTGAGTACAGCATGTGACAAGCCAAACTGAAGAGAAGTACTTGAAGAAAGAGAAAGAAAAAGTGATACTCTAATAAGGTAACTTAGTGAAGGGTAGGACAAACAGGCCAAAAGATAGCCACCCTGCCTAATTATATACATGAAAAAGACCTTGCAGATTGTGTGTGTGTGCATGTGTGTATGCATGCGCGTGCACGCCACTCTGATAACACACTGTAGAAAACAGTTGACCAGTGCACAGAGCTTTAACAGGGAGAGAAGACGCAATCACCTCCAGCACTCCATCCTCTCTCAGACCTGTAGGAACCAAGTCTCCCCGTGCTGGCATCAGACTACAGAGCTCTGGACACACATCCCCCTAACCTTGGTGGAACTGACTTTGAATGAAGTGTGGGTTTAAATGAAGGATCAAGAAAGAAGTTCCATACAGCCTCATAGCAGAGAACTTAAAATTTCAACAAAGAGGGAGGAGGCAAGGAAAAAGGGAAGGGGGGGCAATCTGGACATTACTTAAAGGAGGGAGCAGCATTTCCATGTTAGCTTCTTAGTGAGGAAGGCAAGCCTCCCACAATAAAGCCCACCTACTTATAGCCCAAATGATGAGTTAATGTGATTAAGTTATGATAACTGAAAAAAATGTCTTCCAGGAAATAAAAATGAAATCAAGAGACCTAACCTATAATTCAAAATTTCTGTTCATACACACACGAAAGAAATTGCTGTTACTCCTTATTCATTCATTCATTCACTTTACAACCTGATCAAAGTCCCCCATCCTCCTCCCCAGCCCCACCCTTACATCCCCTCTCCATTCCCCCATCCCATTATCCTCAGAGAATGGGAGGGCACCAACCAACCCTGGTATATAAAGTCACAGCAGGAGCTGGAGCATCCTCTCCTACTGAGGTCAGATAAGGCAGCTAAGTGAAAGGAATCCAAAGGCAAACAACAGAGTCAGAACCAGCCCCCTCTCTAACTGAAGAACATTTAATTGACCCACATGAAGAACAAGCAGCTCATCTGCTACACAAGTGTAGGGAGTCTAGGTCCAACCCATTCTAATGACTGTCCAACCTGAGACCCAGCTCATTAGAGAGACCAACCTCTGACACTATTATTAATGATAGCCTGCTATGCTTGCAGACAGGAGCCTAGCATAACTTTCTTCTGAGAAGCTTCATCCAGCAGCTAACAGAAACAGATGCAGAGATCCTCAGCCAAACAACAGGCGAGGCTTGAGGTGTCTTGTGAAAGAGAGGGGAGAAGGGTTGAGAGAGCCAGAGGGATTGAAGACACCACAGGAAGACCTACAGAGTAAACTAACCTTGGTCCATGGCAGCTCACAGAGACTGATCCACCAACCAAAGAGCTGATACTTTTTTTTATTTTTGTATTTTTTATCTTTAAATTTAATTTTATTTATATATTTATTTTTTACAATTTATTTACTTTGTATCCCCTCTGCAGCCCCTTTCCTCATCTCTTCCCAGTCTCACCCACCTACTCTTTTCTCCCCCTATGCCCTTTCCCTAGTCCACTGATAGGGGAGGACCTCACCCCTACTATCTGACCCTATCTTATCCGGTCTCATCAAGGCTGGCTGCATCATCTTCCTCTGTGGCCTGGCAAGGCTGCATCCCCCCAGGGGGAGGTAATCAAAGAGCCAGCCACTGAGTTCATGTCAGAGACAGCCCCTATAGCCATTACTAGGGAAACCACTTGGAAACTAAGTAGCCAATGTGCTTCCTTTGAACAGGGGGTCTAGGTCCTCTTCATGCACGGTCCTTAGTCGGAGTATTGGTCTCTGCCAGCCCCCTTGGGCCTGGGTTTTTTTGTTCTGTTGCTCTCCTTGTGGAGTTCCTGGCCCCTTAAGGTCTTTCTATCTCCCTCTTCTTCCATAAGGATTCTAGCACTCTGCCCAAAGTTTGGCTATGAGTCTCAGTATCTCCTTCAATACCATGCTGGGTGGATTCATTCAGAAGTCCTCTGTGGAAAGCTCCTGTCCTGTTCCCTGTCTTCTCCTACTTCCAAAGTCTATCTATCTTGTTTGCTCTTCTGAATGAAGATTAAACATCTTCCCTAGAATTAGCATCTTCCTTTGTTGTTTAGCTTCTTTAGGACTATAGATTTTAGTATGTTCATTCTATATTATATGGCTAATATTCACTTGTAAGTGAGTATATATCATATGTGTCTTTCTGCTTCTGGGTTACTTCACTCAAGATGATCTTTTCTAGTTCTCACCATTTGCCTGCAAATTTCATTATTTCCTTGTTTTTAATTTTTGAGTAGTATCCATTGTGTAAATGTACCACACTTTCTGTATCCTTCACCAATTCTACGTCTAACAGAGGGCTTCAATATCCAAAATATAAAAAGAAGTTAAACACCAACAAACAAAGTAATCCAATTAAAAAATGGGGTACAGAGCTAAACAGAGAATTTTCAACAGAGGAATATTGAATGGCAGAGAAAAACTTAAAGAAATGCTCAACATCCTTAGTCATTCAGGAAATGTAAATCAAAACGACCCCAAAATTTTTACCTTATACTCTTGAGAATGGCTAAGATCAAAAACTCAAGGGATAATGCATACTGGAGAGGATGTGGAGAAAGGGGAACCCTCCTCAATTGCTGGTGGGAATGTAAACTTGTACAACCACTTTGGGAATCAATCTGGCACTTTTTCAAAAAATTAGGAATAGTGCTACCTCAAGATCCAGCTATACCACTCCTAGGCATATATCCAAAAGATGCCCCACCATTCAATAAGGACATTTGTTCAACTATGTTCATAGCAGCTTTATAATAGCCAGAATCTGGAAACAACCAAAGAGTTGTTACTTTCTTAAGATGTAACTAACCCTTTAGCTTTAAAAGTCCATAAGGGACATTCCCTACGCAAACATGGCAATCAGCAGTTCTGGGTATCCCTCAAGAATTTCAAGTTAACAAAAAATACCAAACTGTAACAAACAGACAAACACACACATGCACACACACACACACACACACACATATATCCACACATATACATGCATACATGCACACATGCACAGGCATTTACCCTTAGGATCTGTTTTGGGTGTTGACCAAGTTTGTTTTGATTTTCATGTTTTGAGAGAGTGAGAGGAAGAGAGAGAACATAAAGTTGGTGGGGGAGGAGGTGAGGAGAATCTGGGAGAAATTGGGAGAGGGAGAAGAATATACTCCAAATATACTGTATAAAGTATACAGTAAGACCAAATATACTGTATAAAATATATTTTATGAAAAAATAAATATAAAGAAGAACTTGACGTTGTTCACCTAAAGTACCAATGAAGAACTTAAAATGGAATGTTAAAAAAAATGTTACGACTTATACCCCATTGTATTGTTAATCCTGAAAACTGGAAGGAGAAAGACCAAATCCACCATTGTCTAATTAAAGCAAGCTTTATTTAATACTGGCCATGAAGATGGGCACTGCCCAGGTCCCTACCGAGGATTCCCAGAGAATGGTACTGAATTATGTTAGGTACTCATAAAGTCAAAACCACAAAGCTATGGCACTTCCTGCTGTTGTCCAATTGGGGGTGCACATACATCCTGATATCTTCCTGCCTATCTGCCTCCCACCTTCGTGTGATCAAGCACTTCCTGTGCAGTTGGGGTGACCAACCTTGTTTATTGAAGTGAAAACACATGGCTTGTTATCTTACATGAACAACAGCATTCCAGGAAGTTATCTGTCCTTGAACAAGTCGGGCTTATGGGTTAAACTTAAGCTCTTAAGTTATGTTTGAAATACCCAGATCTCAAGTCCCCAAATGACCAACAGGCTTTGAATCCGATGTAAAACACACGAGGGCCTTTATTACAAACCCAAGCTGGGTGGCTGCCCTTTGCAAGAACAAAGAAGCAAGTGACCCCCAACTCTGAGGGAACAGGGTTTTTAAGGGGGCAAAAACGAAAGTAGGGTAGTGCAAGTCTTGGCAGTACAGGATTGGGTGAAAGGGTCTCTAGGGGAGTTGACCTTAAAATGATTGGTTTGTTTTTCAGGCACCAAAACTGCAAATGATCAGATCTGGCTACCTGGGGACACCTGCCCTGTTATGTGCAGGTTAGGTTGTAGCAAGGGGGAGGGAGTTAACACATTCCATAGGCTTCCTTAGGGGTTAAGGGACCCTAGTCATATCCCGAGGTTAATCTGGGTGGGGGACTGCTGGACCCTTGCTCTGAAAGAACTGTGCTCTGGTGACTTTGCCCCAGTCCCAAGAATTAACTCCAAGTTTTTAAACCTCTCATGTTCTTGGCATATATTTTTTTTTTTCTGTAAGGAAAATATAAGGAAATTTTATGATAAATTAGACATGGGAAAGTACAAATCCGTTTCTTTTATGGTTCTCCAAAGAAAATTATTATTGATCCAATAAAATGTCTGAGATACAATATGAGCAGAAGAGGAAATTTTTAACAAAGATAAGCTGTTTATCTAAATTGGCATAGCATCAATCGGCCTTCTAAATATCCATGCATGCCTATGGACAAAGGCTGCTCTCAGCATTAGTCAGAGAAGACCCCCCACCCCACCCCCTTTTGCAGTGAATGCAAAGAATGCAGGACTCACAGCTACTTGATGTGCTGACAATACCTGATGGTTGAGGATTCACACGCAAATAAGATATTTGTACTGTCCCCTTAGAGGGTCAAGGAACATCACAAGAGGGAACAAAAGGAATGAAACAGTGGGAAGATAGGGACTATAGTTAAAAAAATAATACTTTCAGAGTATAACACAGCCATTGCAATCGAGATCTAACAGCATATGTAGCTGCCTGCACTGGGCCATATGAGGCTAGGCCTCTCAATCAGGGAGGGGTTCAAGTGACCCTAAACTTCCTGGCCTAACTACTAGCTCATGCAGCATTCTCAGGAGGGGGCAACGTCAGCTGTATACCACGGATGAGCTCACCAGCCTTCAACAGATAGCTTCAAAGCCATAGATGGCCTTGATTCAATTTAGCAAGTCACAAAACAACAAAAACCACTCAAGTGGCAAAGGGACTTGTAGGGAGGGGCCTGGGAAGGGCTGACAGGAATGGAAGAGAGACAAAAGAAGATGCAGAGAGAGTAAACAGAATATACTATGAACATGCATGAAACTTTCAAAGCAAAAAAATTAATTAAAAGTTTACAGTTTATTCTTCTTCAACAGTGACCAGCAAAATGTGACGTAGAAAAAGAAATTCTATTCCTTTATTTCTAGGAATGGTTGTTTACTCTAACAACTTGTCTTTATCAAATCTCCTTAAATGTATCAACCTCTTTACAGTCTTGAGTTTCAAGCTCATTTTACCTAGCTTTTTATTTGTGCCATTATTGTTTAGATGACAGTGTAGACAGTAATTAAGTTACCCTTTAAAGTGGAGGGAGAGCTTTAGCACTCCTGTTCACTCTACTGTGGCTTTATTTTCTGAGTCTATTCCACAGGAAGCACAAAGTCTATGCGTCTATTTAGGAAACTAACCAAAAATATATTGCTTTAAGAAAGCAATATATTATGCCTCAAGAAGAAAGGGTGCTGTGTATTTTATAATACTTCTAATCACTTCAACCATTACCAAACAATAAAACTATTATACAGCCTGGCTGTGTGTTTTCCCTTACATGAACATTGACCTTTATACAGTCAGAACCTCTCTATCAGCAGCAGGTGGTTTTTAGGAGCATATATAGACCCTGCAAGGGACACAGGGAAAGAAAGGCCCTGAGTGAGCAGGTGGGAGTGATGAGGCTCTCCAGGGCCTTTGTTCTCTTCCTACTCCTGTGCCTGCTCCAGGGGACAGGCACGTCCTTGGTGAAGCTGAGTGAGAATGGTTATGAAGACGTAATTATTGCTATTGATCCTGCTGTGCCAGAAGATGAGGCAATAATTGAAAGGATAAAGGTATGAAAAGTGGCCTTTCTTCTGTTTCAGTTATGAAGACAAAAAGGTTAATAGTAATAGTAACAGTTACTATGGAAACCTCTGAATGTTTAAAAACAAAAGCAGACAGTTTGGGAAGTTTAAAAACAGAGTGGACAATTCTAAAATGCATGGAAGGAAATGAGAGCTCTAAAACATGCTCGATGACAGTTCTAGAGGTTCTAGAAGGTATGGTACCTTCTACCCTTAAGGTCAAAAGCAAAGCAGAGGGCGTCTCTGATCTTCAGGTTCCTTGTCTGTAATTTAGAAGTTGGACTTGTTCTGTTTGGGTAATTTATTTATTTATTGTGAGTGCATCCACATGCTCTTGTGGTATCCTTGAGGAAAGAGTAGTAAATTGAAAAGAATTTATAGGGAGTGTGTGCTTTTTCAGAGTCATCGCCAATGTCAAAGTACGTGGGTAGCAGAAGCGATGTTAGTAGGTAGCTGTGGAACATGCTGAGTCAGGAAAGGGAGGCAGCAGAGGACGGCTGTACTGGGTAGGAGTGCAAGTCACTGTCTCCCTCACGGAAGCCCTCAGAGAAAGCCCCACTCATGATGTGACATCTGAGCGGACACCAAGATGACAAGAGCCTCGTGGGGGTGATAGCCGCTCATGCAATCAAGGGATCAGGGAACAAGCCCGAGGAAGGTGACTTAAACTGAAGCTGGGAGGTCACACTGTGGCAGAGCTCAGACCACTGGATGGGTCACTTTTACTTTCCTTCTGAGTGATAGGAGACTCCATGAAAGAGATCTTAGTGGAGGATAGATAGATACCTATCTATCACCTAACACTATAGAAGGCTTGCACTGATCACATCCACTGTATGAACCCAGGCTGTAGTTAACCAACAGGGATGTTCATTAGGACAAGGAGGTGGCAGTAGTGATTCAAATAATTAAAGTGATACTGAATAGATTTTGAATGTATCAGAAACCACATTTTTGTCAATTTAAACGTGTGTGGGAAAAGGCAGGTGGGGAGGAAATGTTAAGAGGCAAGGCAAACTTCACAACTGCTTGGGTAGAACTTTCATCAGCTAGGAAGGGAAACTGTAAGTAACAAAGAGCTGAACCTGGGCAGGAGGAGTATTAGCTCATTGTAGTTTCAGGGAGAAGAGACAGAAACCTGAATCCAGAGTGAAATATAAAATGCATACCTAGATAAAAAAAAAAGTCAGTCGATCAGTGTGGCTATGAGCCCACCAGATGCTTGCAAACAGAGGAAAAGGCCCAGTCACTAAACCTAGGACTTCAGTTTGCTAGTTTCCTCCAACTCCAACATTCCATGTAAAGACTGACATTACAGAAAAGATTGGCATTGCAGACAAAAAAAAATTCTCAGCATCATCTTCTACTGAACATTACAAGCAGGATTCATCCTTTGCCATCATGTCTGCAGTTTAGTGAGGGTTTTTTTGACACTTAATCTTTTACAAAGCCCTATATCATCAGTCAATTTTGTGACCTGCTATTATCTACTTTTACACAATGATTCTGCAAAACTGTCATAATTCATGGGCCTGATATTCTCCATTTTCAAGTGTTCTTTGTAGTCTGTATTCATGTTTCTTCTGTGTTTGAAACTTGACCACTTTTGCAAATTGCATTTTTAAAATTTTTTATTATTCTTTTTTTACAATTTATTCCACTTTGTATCCCAGTTGTAGCCCCTCCCTCGTCTCCTCCCGGTTCCATCCTCCTCCCTGATTCCTCCTCTATCCCTTTTCCCTAGTCCACTGATAGGGAAGTTCTCAATTTCACTTTTTTTTTTTAAAAAATCTAAAACTTTATAGGAATTCTGGGGAGAAACTTATGAAGAATACCATAGGACTTCTGGTTAGATAACTTTGAGGAACCAATATTAGGCACCTGGAGTATCTCTGGGGATGATAGTTACCTGCAGAATCTCTGACATCTCTCCATGGCCTAAGAACGCACTGCTATTGAAGACAGACAGTTGCGCCATGGAGACTCTCAAGGAAATGCAGTCCCTTGGAGTTTCGCAATACACCGCCTACACAGCTGTACATAGCAAGCTCAGCTTGAACCACCAAAACATTCATTGTTATCATGTATGTACAGAGAGCCCTCTCTTCCTAAAGAACATGACAGCCAAATATCTCTCATTTTGGAAAAAAAAAAAAAAGGGTATCCAGGTAATCCTTTATCCTCCTCCTGTGTGTGCTGAACAACTTCCAACCTGCTTTAGACTTCTTCAAAGCCTTCCTGCACTGGACCCTCATTTCTCTGGACTCTGACATTCTGACTAATCTCATGACTACTCACTAATCAGTTTGCTGACTTTTTGAAATACATGTGAGTCAGAACACATGACTCAGAGTGGACTGGGGCAGGGAGACCAAGGCCTTGAGGAGAAGCTCCAATGTGGGCTTATGTTATAGCACCAGAAGAGTCTGCCCTGATAGACACAGCTAGTCAGATGGCGCCTGTGAAATGAAGGTGCGTCCTTCTTTTGCTTCTTTTCTTTTATATTTATTCATGAAATATATGATAAATATATTACATATTACTTACCTCTGATATGTAATATATCATATATAGAGTATATTATATAACATATAATATAATATCTATTACTTACCTTTGAGAGACCTGGATGTAAGGAACAAGTCGCCTTAAGTGCTTTTCACCCATTGTTCCATTTGTTAGGCAGTCACTCTGTAGAGTGATAACTTTTTTTATAAATCACAGTAACTTTGGATTCAAGATGCTGGAGAAAATTGGGTATTTTCACGTTGATAGCAGAGCAATGGTTCTGTGGTCAAATTTTTACCTGTGCTATGAATTTTTTCATTGCACTACCCACGAACCTTCCCACCTCTTCCGGGAGGATGGGAAGAAAGCCCCATCCCAACACTGGCTCCTGTGGGCTCTTCTCCTTAGCTTGCATCTGCTAACGCTGTCTTGACTCATTTCTTGAAATCAGGAGTGATGTCACTGTTAGAATACTTCCTAGTTCATTCCAGCTTTATGTCCTTTAAATGGTGAGGTAACTGGGCTTCAGATATTCCATAAGTCAACCAAAACGTGTTAACAGATATTAAAAACAAATAAATGATTCTAAAGTCCAAGTATACAGTCATATAAATCAATTACCATAATCACTAAGTACGAGCGGTCTTTTGAGGTAAGATGACAGAGGGCCTGGAGTCTCCTCCAAGCGCAGAGTTTTGGATTGATGGAGTTCAGGTAAGAAGTGTGGGCAGAGACCACCGATGAATGGTCTTGATGAGTGGTTGTGATTGTGGTGACAACTTAAGGGGGGCTGCCTGAGACATGACAGCACTTCATGGCCATTTTTACATTATCCCTTTTTCCTTTGACAACAGGAAATGGTGACTACAGCCTCTACATACCTGTTTGAAGCTACAGAAAAAAGATTTTTCTTCAAAAATGTATCTATATTAATTCCTGAGAGCTGGAAAAACAGACCCCAGTACAGGAGGCCAAAACAGGAGAGCTACAAACATGTAAGTATTGAACTTTTCTCTAACAATGGAGTGAGAGAGAGAGAGAGAGAGAGAGAGAGAGAGAGAGGAGAGAAAGAACGGTTTCTGGCGCTTGCTAGTTTTACCACAGATTGATTGATTGGGAGCTTTTCTAACTGTTGTCTTTTCTGCTCTTCAAGTTGTAATGATCTTTTTAAACACGCTCAGGCAGATGTCAAAGTCGCACTTCCTGCTCTGCCTGGCCGAGATGAGCCATACACCTGGCAGTTCACCCGGTGCGGAGAGAAGGCAGAGTACATCCACCTCACCCCTGACTTTGTCCTGGGGAGAAAACAGAATGAATACGGAGATTCAGGTGGGGAATTTGGTTAAAATAATATCTGTTTGCAACAAGCAACTCCATACTCGGATTAAATAAGCAGACAGCCAGAGACATTCTTGGATCCCAGCCTTGCTTCCTCTATTTGTTCCTGTGTGGCATTAAGCAAGCGACCTACTTTGTGCTCATTCCAGGCAGTTGAAACTTTCTACAAATTTGCCAAATCTTTGATTCAGTAGCTAATATAATCTACAATAGCATATCTCAATTTCTTTCATTATCAGCTCCTTCAGGAACATTTTTTAGGCTGTTTTTTTTTCCTCTAAAGTTTTCTCAAAATACTATACAGCAGAGCTACTGTCTATCTGATTAGGCTGCTGACAGGGCTGGTGTTTGTAAAGACATAAACCATTATAATATGTGAGACCTTTGGCTCCCCAAGAACTGAAAACCAAATCCTAGCTTACTGTGATGGTAGCATATGCTCCAGAAGTGTTTCACTGATTTAATGTGCCAAGGAATAAAAAAAAAATCAATATTCTGTGCAGCAGTGTAATAGCATTTAATACAAAACCTTTTTATAAACAAAATGTAAACTTTAACGGTTACGGAAAACCTAGACCTAAATGTAAAACCTCTCTCCCTCTCTAACTCTGTGTGCTGTGGAGGTGGGAAAAGACACCCTGTGAGTCAGTTTTCTCCCCCTACCACATGGAGTCCAAGGATTGAGTGAACTCAGTTTGCCAAGCCTGGTGGCAAGCACCTTTACACACTGAGCCACCTTAGTGGCCTAGAAATTTGTGAGATATAAAATTTGCCACTTGAATTATGATTATGTATTTGAAAAATATTTCTTGCAGGAAGACTGTTTGTCCATGAGTGGGCCCATCTTCGTTGGGGAGTATTTGATGAGTACAGCGAAGACCAGCCGTTCTACAGTGGTTCTTCAAAGAAAATTGAAGCGACAAGGCATGACTCTTAAGTACCTTCAAATGACCTAAGGCTTTTAATGCCTTATATTACTTTCCAATGACAAGCACTCATTTCTGTCTCAATGCAGATAGCAGATGTGCTAGCACAAGCCTGTTTTATGCTTATTTCAGACAATGACAGTCTGTGTAAAATATACATAGCTTCAAAGCCAAGCATTTGTTTGGCAATTTAACACATTTTATTTACATGTCTCTCCCATGGATGCCAGAACTCATTTAGAGTAGGTAGATGTTGGGACAGCAAGGTTATTCCCATTGCATAATGAGTGAAAGTGGCTAAGTACTGTTAAATGAAGGCTGGTAAGAAACCAAGCAACTGAAAGAAGACAATCCAGACGTCTTGAGGTTTATGAAGATCATTTCAAAATATCAATGGAGCATTGTAGTTAATAACAGACCAGTATCTTGATTCTGAAATTAAGAGATCAGAATAGATGAGAGAAATTAATTTAAAACTTGGTGTCAGCAGCCCCATCAGTGTTCAGTGCTACTGATTTGGGGTACTTGTCACGGGGGGTATGAAGTAAATGATACAGAAAGCCACACAAGCCCCACCACCAAGTTTTAAAATGTAATATGTGCATTCTATTTTTTCCATGCTGCTGCTAAATTTCATTTTTGGTACAGAAAATCATTATGACTGGTTGGATAGATGACATCATTATGTTCATCAAGTTTGGAAATACAGAGTCATGGATGCATTTACGAGCTTCCTTAAATGACTAGATCAAATCTAGAGTTCATTTGCTGAATCCGAGCTGCAAGCCGATGAGATGCATTGTGGCTAAAGCCTGGTGTATCTGCTACAATCACTGCCCCTTATGCCAGTCCCATACAATAACACAAATATCTACCATTCTTTACTCCATTGCCTTTCTTTGCAGGCTCTCATTCTCTGATTCTAGTCACACTTTCCTCTGGATAAAAAGATGCTCCTTCAATAATCAAAGCACATGTAGCTATGTGATGCCACACTCTACAGAGGATGTCTTTTTGGAAAAGAAGTCTACACTGAACACCAATGGTTCACAAGTTCTCTTATCCAGGTGCCTACAGAGTAGTCAGTATAAGGCCAGCAGGGGAAGTGTCTAAGGAAAAGACCCACACCTGCTGAGAACCCCACTGTGTATAAAATTTCTTGAACAACAAATGATTGCTTTGATTGGTCCCCTTAGCCTTTGCCATCAGCCTGGGAAGATTGTGGCATATGTACAAGAAATACCAAGCCACAAAGCTCACTTTTCAAATGAATGACTAATTTGTCTCTTAGATTCGCTTCTTGTTTTCAGGTGCTCAAAAGGCATCACGGGTTCAAATAGAGTACATATATGCCAAGGAGGCAGCTGTACAACCAGAAGGTGCAGAACTAACTCCACCACAAAATTATATGAAAAAGGTTGTCAATTCTTCCCTGATAAAGTTCAATCAGAAAAGGCATCCATAATGTTCATGCAAAGTATCGATTCTGTAAGTATGCCAGTCACTGTGTCCAGAATCTATAATCAAAGGATTTGTCTAATATCATTAATTTTAAAATGATGGTGATAATGATGGAGATGACAGTAATGCACGACACATTGCTAGGTGCTTACGCACTCTAGCACCTGAGGTATCTGATCTTAAATATTACATGAATATTAAATATGTTAATGTAGTTCATTGAACATTGACAGACAGTAAATACTAATCTACTATTATATATTATTAACAGTACTGTTATTAATAACTAGATAAGCATCGTTAACTGCTATAATAAAAATGAATCTACTTCAGTATTAATTATATTTCACTTGAGCAATGCGTATTTGCTACATACATCTCCTTCAATTTTTAAAAAAATGGTTTTTAATTGAAATTGAACCTTCCCAATTAGCCTCCTTCAGACCACCCCCATGCCCTCCACTCTCAACAGCCCCCTTTTCTCTTATTACCGTTATTACATATGTGTGTGTGTGTGTGTGTGTGTATATATGCAGTGTATTTAAATTTATTTAAATATATTTAAATTGTATTTAAATTTAACCTGCTGGGTCTGTTTTCATTGGTGGCATGTATATGGTTCAAGGAGGCCAATTCTGCATTGTAAAACCAATTAGGTGATTCATCTCAAGGATAGGCTAATTCCCCTTCTCCCAGCAATCATCAATTGCCTGTGGTTCTTTGTCTAGGGGTAGGACCCCTTGAAAGTCTCCTCTTCCATGTTACCATGTCCACTGACAATGCCATTGTTTAAGTCCTGTCTATGCAGGCATTTCTCATTGAGAATGTTTCATGGAAGACTTCCTGGTATTCTGGCTCTTAGATTCTTTCCACCCCCTCTGAATAATGGTCCCTCAGTCATAGATATAGGAAGTGTGATGTAGAGGTATCTGTTGGGGCTAGGCTCCACATGGTCTGTTCATCTCTGTACTTTATCCAGTTTTATGGTTTTCTGTGATGACCCCCATTTGCTATAAAGAGAGGCCTCTTAGATGAGGGTGATAGTTAAACTTATCTAAAGATGTAAGGAAGAGGGACAAGGCACAAATAACATCAAGGTTGTTTAATCAAGCCTCAAGAAATTATATTATTTTATATTTTATTTACATAAGATTTAACACAGAGAGAGAGGAGGAAGGGAGACAGAGAAAAAGAGAGAGAGAAAGAAAGAGAGAGGAGGAATGTTAAGACACTTGGGCTAATAGTGTCTCCACACAAGAACCACAGAGTAACAAAAACTCCAATACCATGAGGAAGAAACCTCCTTTCAAATGGTTGGTCAGGGTAGTCCTTCAAGTGACACTAAAAAATATAGATAGATAGATAGATAAATAGATTATTGATTTAGCCTTTGATTGCCTTTCAGGGCTTGAGAGTTAGCCCCTATTGCTGAATACACTGCACATTTAGGACCCAGGACTCACATGACTCAAGCAGGATCTGACCTGAAAGCCTTCTTCCTGAGGTCTAGCTTCCATGGTTCCAGAAAATATCATGCATGCTGCTAAGGGAGAAAGGCAATTGAACATCTCTCCAGCTACAACACATGCAAGCCATGACCAGCATGGCAAAGATATTCATAAAAGTGCCATTTATGGCACTTGCATATGGGTGGCTACCAATGCCTGTGTAATTAAATTTCAGATCCACTCAACAGGAGAAAAATCCTTTAGTACTGTCAACCTAGCCAGAACCTTAGTGAGGTCATGGATCTTCTCAAAAAAATCAACTACTGCCGCTTTGCTAGACTAGCATAATTCCTTTTACATTCCAACACTGGACCTATTTTGGCTTTGTTTTTCAGATGGTTTTTAATGCCTGGAATAGTAATTTTCTACATTTTGCTGCACTTCAGGTGACCGAATTCTGTAAAGAGGAGAACCATAACCGAGAGGCTCCCACTCCACAGAACCTGCAGTGCGAGTACAGAAGCACATGGGACGTAATCAGCAGTTCTGAGGATTTCAACAACAGCGTGCCCATGGACATACTACCCTCCCCGCCTGCCTTCTCATTGCTGAAGATCAGTGAAAGACTTGTGTGCTTGGTCCTTGATGTGTCTGGGAGTATGTCTGTAAGTTCACGGGGTTGTTTTTCTGTTTGATTTTGTTTTTTGTTTTGAGTATAGAAATAGGGAAAGCTGAACAGTGAAAACACAAGGAGGACAAAAACAAGCAGGACTTGTTGTGTGGATCTTTTTTTAAATTCCATGATGTCATAAAGTACTACTACTTCCTGAGGTCATGACTTGAAACATATTGAAAAAAGTATATTGTACTTAGAGAAAGATATCTCAGAACAGCTAAACTAAGGGTATCTACTTTGTTCCAGAAACTGTATAGCTGAATGAGGAGAACTCTGATAGTCTTTAGCCAGAAAAAGATATTGAAATGAAATGCTCTTAACCATGGATCTTCCACATAAAATGCTTAAGAGAATGAGAGTGAGGCATTATATCAGCAAATACATGAGCTCCATTTTAACTCAGGCAGCAGGGTCAATTAGCAGAATGCCTACACGATGTTATCTCGTTCAAGTGCTCTCAGACACAAAAAGAAAAGCATCACCATGGGGAACAAATGTCTGCCTGCAGTCATTCCTTCCTTCTAGCACCATGCAGAGTCTAGCAGGCGTTGTGCTAGACTTTGAAAACAGAGCTGTATGAGTTTGAGGAGTTTGGAGTTCATTTAGACTGAGCCATGGAAGCATGTTCTTGTAACCCCAGCATTTGGGTGACAAGGCAAGTTCACAGCCAGCTGGGTATTTTTATAGTCCAGTAATGTGTTCTTTCCTCCTGAGCATTGCCTACCTGCTCAAGGCAGTCCTGTCCTCCACAGTCTAGGAGAGACGCTATTTCCACCAAGAGAAGGGCTGCACTCCCGGGGTGCTGTATAGGTGCTAACCCCTTTGCCAATTCCCAAACTGCCCTCTGCACATCTCTGCTTCTGTGTATTTTGTTGATACTGCCTGTGCTCCTCCCAACAAGATTAAGAGTTCCACTGGGAGCCAGAACCTCATCAGATCCAGAGTTCAGAACATATGTGTGACCAATCGGGAGCTGCTGAAATGAATATGAGCTGCAAACAAACAGGTGTAGTGCAACAAAATGCTCAGAACAGCTGCTCAGTGAGGGCAAGACAGTCATGGTAAAGCAGAAATTAAAGCATTAGCAAATGAGGGAAGGTGATTATTGAAAGGGTAAAGAATGATAGACTGATGAAGTAAACCACAATAACACAAGATCCCATGGAAGACAGGAGAACACTCAAAATTTCTACCCACAAGTAGCCTGAGAAATGTCACTGAGGAGCAAAGAGACTCTTGATTCGGAGATGAATAGCCTCCCCCAGACAGGGTACTGGTAGAGCCATGCTTAAAGGCAAAGCAGGGCTAGTGAGGTGGCTCAGCTGATAAAATCATTTGCCACACTAACTGAACAATATGAGTTCAATTATCAGAAGAAAACAGACTCCACAAAACTATCATCTGACCTCCATATGGACACCATGGCATACACACACACACACACACACTAGACAATTCAGACTCCAGAATTCAAATAGAGGAGGGCAGCTGACGCCCTGTAGCTGCCCTCTAACTTCTACATGTGTGCCATGACATGTGTTCTGTGGAACAGGTATCCTTGCACACCCATAAACTCAACACACAGAATAAAGGTAATAAAAATCAGAACAGAGACTGAAAGACAAGCAGACAAAGCAAAACTGTAGATACGTGGGAGGTTTTGTTCTGATTTGGTTCAAGAAGTTCACGAGCAAATTTGGGTATGGGTTGCAGGGAGGATCTAGAGAAAGTAGATGTATAAAGGGGACTTTCCTAGCGCTCATCTAGTTAAGACATACATGCTGGCTGGTGAGTTACCAAAATAAAATCTGTACACCTAAAGAAACTAATCAAGAAGGAAGACTCTGGCTAAAATGCTCAATCCCCATTCAGAAAGGCAAAGAGGATGGACATCAGAAGAAGGAGAAAACAGGGAACAGGACAGGAGCCTGCCACAGAGGGCCTCTGAAAGGCTCTGCCCTGCAGACTATCAAAGCAGATGCTGAGACTTATGGCCAACCTTTGGGAAGAGTGCAGGGAATCTTATGAAAGAAGTAGGAAATAGTAAGACCTGGAGAGGACAGGAGCTCCACAAGGAGAGCAACAGAACCAAAAAATCTGGGCACAGGGGTCTTTTCTGAGACTGATACTCCAACCAAGGACCATTGATGGAGATAACTTAGAACCCCTGCACAGATGTAGCCCACGGTAGTTCAGTGTCCAAGTGGGTTCCATAGTAATGGGAACAGGGGCTGTCTCTGACATGAACTGATTGGCCTGCTCTTTGATCACCTCCCCTGAGGGGAAAACAGCTTTACCAGGCCACAGAGGAAGACAATGCAGCCACTCCTGATGAGACCTGATAGACTATGATCAGAAGGAAGGAGAGGAAGACCTCCCCTATCAGTGGACTTGGGGAGGGGCATGTGTGGAGAATGGGGAAGGGGGGTTAGGTTGGGAGAGGGAGGGAGCTACAGGGGAGATACAAAGTGAATAAAATGTAATTAATGAAAATGAAAATTTAAGAAGTTGGAAAAAATAACAAACAAACAAAAAGGCAATCAGTCAGCCCAGCGATGGGGAAGTGGGAAAGACTAGAAGTAGAAGGGGCACGGTAGCCCGGCCTTCTCAGACTCAAAATTGTACCTCAGCAAGCTTCACCTTTGAGGACACTCCTCCTTACTGAATTCCTTAGCTATGTTTGGAGACCAAGGGAGTCTGGTTGGAATTTTGAACGTTGGGTTATGAGTTTATCTTAACAGGAGAGATTAGGATGTGAATTGTGGCACAAAGGTGGTGAATCTTTGCCTTAGCTTCAATGCAATCTCCACTCTTTACTTGGACACTTAGCAACTTGGAATTGGCTCTAGTGAAATCTGAGTATCTTCATATGTGTCCCATATTGCATATTACCACACTTACTAATTTACCAGTGAAAAAATTACAATTGCTTTCCTTTAAGTACAAATTGATAGTTGTACAATTCTTGCTAATAAACTTCATGCACTTCTTTTATGAGATCTGCTCTTATCTTCCAGTTGAAAATCACTCAGGTTTTTGCTTTTTGTTTTCCTTATTCTTTTTCACTCAGGTGAATGACCGTCTCAATCGAATGAACCAAGCAGCAAAGTACTTTCTAGTGCAGATCATTGAAAATGGCTCCCGGGTAGGGATGGTACACTTTCATAGCCAGGCCACAATCAAAAGTGAGCTGATCCAAATAAACAGTGACACCGAAAGAAACCAGCTTATAGAAACCTTACCTACAGTTGCCAATGGAGGAACTTCCATCTGCTCTGGAATCAAAGCTGCATTTCAGGTGAAAATCCTACTGCACTTGTATTTTGTTCTTTGTTTTGTTTTTAGAGAATTTTATCATGAAGTGCTACTGCTCTTACTTGCCTCATAATTTTAACATAATCTTCAAAGACTCGGGACAAAGCACACAGGAAAACAAAGCGTTGATACATGCTATCTTAGCAGTTGGGAGACAAAGCTACAAGGATCAAAACGTCAAGATCATCTATGGTTAGACCATCTGAGGCCAGCATGTCTCATCTCTAACTTCAGCATGCTTAGACCATTAGGCCCTGTTATTTCAGCATTTAAGGGTTTTCTACTTTGGAGTTCATTACCTTTTAGTGCTTTGGTGGATGCTTACTGCATCTGGCTGTATATACAACTGATTTTGTGTCCTGTAGGCTTGTCAGAGGACAGCAGGGGAAGAAAATGCATTCTATATTTTAAATATCTATTTGTTTGGGCTTTTCAGGGTCAGATGTCACTGCCATTTAGTCCATGTGAGTTGTTTTTATCCCTGATCACACCTATCTTTCATTTGAACAAATAGTCCCTGCACTTAGAGGGCAGAAAAACAATATGTTTATGTTCTTCAAAAATTATCGAGCACAAACTATATTCCCAAATAGAAATTATCTCTATCCTACACATCTGTATAGTTTCTTTTTCTAATTTTTCCATCAGGATAACTGATCTAGTATAATGAAATTCTGGATTGTGCTTGCAGGTGTTTGAAACTGGAGGTTTCCAAATAGGTGGAACTGACATCCTGTTGTTGAGTGATGGCGAGGATTCCACTGCCAGAAACTGTATTGAAGAGGTGAAAGACAGCGGGTCCATAATTCATTTCATTGCATTGGGACCATTAGCTGATATGGCGGTAATACACATGAGCGCATTAACAGGTGAAATATGATCACTGTATTACAGACTTTTGATTGCTGTGTCTAAATGTAGAGCTGACACTCAAGCACTTCTCCTAAGCTCCATTCTGCAAAAGCCAGGCCAGAAATTGAAGGACAAAATCAAACAGACACAACCTCTGTTGTCATCACAGAGGTTTATCCAATTGGCTGGAAAAGACACATAAAATGGTCAATCCAAACACCAAACCCATAGGTTACATTCCTTCATAACAGGAAGAATATAGAAAATAATTTAATTGAAACAGACAAGCCTTCCATGCTCCCAAAATGTTGTAGCCAGAAAGGAAAGGAGGTATATGAAATCAAGTGGCTTCTGAGATGGGCCTTGAAAAAAGTCTGGGTTTCTGCAGGAGTAAAAGACAATGAAAAAACACAAAATTTATTAATAAGCATTAACAACAGTCACTAATTTTAATATGCAGATATGATGAAATGTGATTTTATGTTTCTAGTATCTTCTTAAACAGTGCAGAGACTACAGAGCCCATAATCCAAGTATTAACTATCATACTAATTTGGCTTTCATGGTACAAGATATATATGCTTACTTTTTTGTGGCTAGACAAACTCCTATAATTTCCGACTCTTAAAGCCATTTGTACAGTTTACTTTTGTCACGAATATTCTAACCGATATCCAGTTATTGTCAAGATACCTCAATATAGCAGTTTTTTCAAATTTCCAATTTCTGCTTCTAATCTAAGAGTAAATAATTCCCCTAAGAGGCTGTACAAAATCTGTGAACTTAAATATGCAGAACCATGCAGACCAAATATGCAACTTAAATATGCAGACCAAATGACACACCTCGTGCAACTGGGGTTTCTATGCTGAGGTAATAAGGCAGTTTTTGCTTCACGGTTATGATGTATTAAACTAACATTCCAGCAAAGATCTTAACAGCTTTCTGACCATTTATTCTAACTCATATGGAGATTTTGACTTTATTTGAACTGTTACCTTGTTAATCATTAAAATCCGATAAGTACTCCTTCCTGTTCTACAAAACAACATGGCCTATTCATTCACATCCTAGGCGGAAGGCATCTCTTCTCTACAGATCAAGCCCAGAATAATGGTCTTATTGACGCTTTTGGGGCCCTTGCTTCAGAAAATGCCGATGTCACCCAGAAGTCACTTCAGGTCAGTGGTTTTCCATCTCTATAGGTTTTGTGGTTGCTTTTGCTATAACCAAGAAGAGGTATAAGGGCAGCATACGTGAAATCAGGCAGAAAGGCGACATTTATGTGTAAGAGATGTTTGAGACTTTAGGTGTTGGTTTGGGTTTGTTTTGTTTTAATGTGTGGAAAGAGTAGAAATAAAATTCTGTTTTTCTCATTTAAGATACATGTGGTAAGGTCTTAAATAGAGAAAACAAAACGAAACAAAAGAAAGCATAAATCTTCAAAATTGACCTGTTTTCATATTCATGATGGGTGGAAATTGTGGAGGTAAATAGTGTCCAGTTAGAAGCATGGCACAATAATGTGAGTTAATGAGGATTTGGGCTTAGGGGTGGCATCTGAAATTCAAAGGAAAAGCTGCACCCCACATTTATTTCTCTTGATACCATTGTGGGACCAAAGTGACCTTGTTTCCTGAGACTTTGCTGGCAAAGAGACAAAAAGTGTGGGTGGCATTCCCATGCAAGTTTACTCCGCATCCATTTAAAGACTTGCCAGTTTATCTGGGACTAAGATTTTAGACAACTGTAGAACTGTATTACTCCTATCAGGGTTGAAGTTGTTGGGGGTTGGAATAGAAACAATACATTCATTCTATTGTTCCTAAAGTGGCACCCCTAAGAAGCACCCTCATGCATAAACTTCCTGTTCGGTGAAATAAACCAAGCACACAAAGATGATCTCATGTACACAAGAAATCCAAAAGAGCCGAATTCACATGGTAAAAAAATAGAACCTCACATCTGTCAAAAATGTGAGGGGTGGGGGAATGCTGGGAAATAAACACAAACATTCAGTTAAATAATATGTGAGTTCAAGGGATATATTTCATAAGCATAGTAATGACTATAATTAATAGCGTGTGTATCATATTTGGGGCAATTGGTTAGAAAGTAGATTTAAGTATCTTTGTTATAAAATAAAAAGATGGGTAGTGTGGAAATGCTTTTGTTAAGCTAAAAATGCTTTTGTTACTTAGCTTAATTTGGCCCATTTAAAATGTTTCAAAACAGGGCTGGAGAGGTGGCTCATCGGTTAAGAGCATTCTCTGCTCTTCCAAATGCCCTGAGTTCAATTCCCAGCACCCACATGGTGGCTCATAATCATAATGTTTCAAAACATCATGTTTTCAGATAAACATGCAATTTTGTAACTTTTAAAAATAATTTAATATGCTGGCTCTTCTCAACTAAGAACTACCCCCAAAGATAAATAGTTCCTCTACAGCTCCTCTCAGAGAAGACGCTATATTTTGTTTTCTTTCTTCTCAGGGGTCTAATCTGTCTAAAAGAGATTTTTCTCTTTTGGACAGACTCCATGTCCAAAGCTTCACTTTCAATCCTGTGTGAAAAATTACTTAAAGATTCCTCATTAGCAGTCTCCCCAAGAGTGGTTGGCTCCGTTCTCTTTCATGTGTTCGTAGGGACTGAACCTAGAGCCTCCAACATGCTAGGCAAGTGTCCTACTGCTGAGCTGAGTCCCAGCTAGAGACCTGCCTTTGTTTTACTGTGGAAGCCTTTACCTCTGCCTCAATTAAAATACCCTAATCACCCCAATTATTACCTTTTAGATCATCAGCAAGATGAGTATGTCACATACACACATACCCTCTACTAATTCTCTGTGGGTTTTAGCATCCTTTAATGCCAACACTCAGATCCAACATTTTTTCCCAGAAAACTAAGAAAGTATAGCAGGATCACAGTCTCAAATTTTCAAACGATGTCTCCATTTTAAATCTCCTGTTATGCACTACCCTTTCTTAAGACTCTGTATTGCCACTGTCATATTGCAAGAAGTCTTCAGAAAGATGGCAAATCTGTTGGTAGGGAGAGGCAGGAAGATTGCCAGGAGTTTGAAGCCACTCTGAAGTACATAGGCAGGAGACCAGACCAACCACGACTGCATAACAAGAACCCTGTACAGGACGGAGGGAAGGAGAAAAGGGAGAAGAGGCAGTTCAGCATATGTAAGATTGTTTTCAGATCAAATATAAAGAATTGTCTTTATTAGTTAAAAAACAAACATTTTCTTCTTTCTTTGTTTGTTTGTTTTACATTTAAACAGCTTGAAAGTAAAGGTGCCATACTGAGCCAGGATCTCTGGCTGAATGACACCGTAGTCATCGACAGCACAGTGGGAAAGGACACGTTCTTTCTTATCACCTGGATACATCAAGCTCCTGGTATTTATCTCAGGGATCCCAAAGGAACACGAATCACAAACTTCACAGTGGACAGCTCTTCTAAAATGGCCTATCTCACTATCCCAGGGACAGCTCAGGTAAGCCGCTAGCCTCTTAATTTCCCCGAAAAGAATTACTTTTTCCAAAGAATTATTTTTTCTAAAGTTATCATGAATGTGAGTGCCAATAATTTTACCATCTCCAAAATGAAAGTAAAATTTATGTACTTTCGTTAGTTGTGTGTTCCTGAAAGCTATGATGTCTGGGTAAAGGTAAAAAGAGTTTATGGATTGATGGAAAACAGAAGGTGTCTGAGAACACTAAGGAAGAAACGTGAAGAGTCTGTGTGACTTGGGGTGCCATCTCTTCTCATTGTTCCAGCCAGAGTCAGAATATATGATACTTAGGCCCAAGAATAAGGCCAAAGCAAAGGCATGCTTATCAAAACAATGTTTTCCAATTGAGATATCCTAAAACGTAAATATCATGCATAACACTAGCCATACCCCCCGGCTGTCTCCACTTCAGTGCCTAAAGAATTAAGACCTTTCTTAAAAACCACAAAACTCAAGTTGTTAGTTTTTTACTTCTATGCTCTACTTTAAAATTACATCATAGAAAACGATGTAGTTGGATTCTAAATACTTGCTGTATGTTTCAATTGAAAATTTTAGGTGGGCATTTGGACCTACAACCTTGAAGCCAAAGTAAAGCAAGAAATACTAACAATTACAGTAACCTCTCGGGCAGCAAATTCTTCTGTGCCACCAATCACTATAAATGCTAAAATGGACAGAGACACAGGCAGTTTCCCCAACCCAATGATCGTTTATGCAGAAGTTCTACAAGGGTACACACCCATCATCGGAGCCCATGTGACAGCTATTATAGAATCAAATAATGGAAAAACAACAGAGCTACAACTGCTGGATAATGGTGCAGGTAACTCACAGACTTTTATGGAGAAGCCTATGTTCTTATATTCAAAATGTGCCATGGTTTCCTGGGGCCATGGGTACAGCAAGATGGGCCCCTGAAGAATTAACAAAGATTAAGAAGGAATAGCAAGAGCAGCAGAAAATTCCATTAGGTAAATCCTAAGTGCTTAGCAAGCGTCTTGCACATGAAGCATTCTGTCTGTGCCACCTACTGCCAAAATCATGTTTGTAATCTTGAAAGGCAATTCCTGTCTCCAGCTGAGACAGGCTCGAACATAAGCAAGAATTCTTGATATGTGCTTCTTAAGGGAGCATCACCAAGAAAGTGTGGTCACAGCAGGTGATCCACAAATTGTCAGATGGGAGAGGGTAGCAGAACCTGGGGCCCTGACAGAAAAAGAGACAGAAGCAAGAGTGATTTCCCACAGCTGAAACAAAGCACCAAAAGAGCCCTGAGAGCTGGGACCCAGATGATGCCATAGGCACCACAGAGAGGAGGGCCCAGCAGTATAGCCTCAAATGCCAGGTCTGACTGGCAGGAAGCTAGGAACTGTACTGGCTGCTCTCTGCTCTGTAAGGTGTGTGGAGCATAAGGCCCTTCCACTGCACTCTGTGTTGCTCTGTGCCTGCAATCTTCGGTTGAAGTCAGTGAATAAAATAAGTGGATAAGTAAAGGAATATATCAGTGCATTTTACAATGTCATGTTACATCATTCTACAAACTTGTCTCCAGCTGTATTTGGCTATTCTTAGGTTGCCTTCCATGTTTTCTTTAATTGCAAAGATAATTCCACAACTACCCTTTGCCTCTTCCCAGGCCCACATCCCATCTGCACTGCATATAACTTCATGCTTCTCGCTTCGTTTCTTAGTGTTTTACCAGATTGCCAGATAAGCAGTTAGTTCTTTGGAGGGAATAAACTGATTTGAAATGCCTTTACTGGAAGGCAGGAAGGATGGAAGGAAGGAAGGAAGGAAGGAAGGAAGGAAGGAAGGAAGGAAGGAAGGAAGGAAGGAAAGAAGGAAGGAAGAAGGAAGGAAGGAAGAAAAGAGGAAAGGAAAGAAAAAAGAAAAGAAAAAGACAGACTAAAACTGGCTGAGGCAGACGTCTTTCTTTTGTGCACAGAGGCACCCCCTGGAGGGCTTGATAGAGCTAGAATGCTGAGCCACTTCCCTAGGTAGTCTGAGAAATTTCCATGTCTAAAAGTCCTTTTAGAGAAACACAGATACAGCTGAGCAAGAACCGTGGCCTTCTCTTCTGAGCAGAATGGGAAATACAGTTTTGCAACTTATCAGGTGACTCCAGTGTTCATGATTTCAAGAGTGGAGTTGCGATACAGCATCCTGAGATCCCCCAAGCAATAGTAAATTGGGCTTTTCTCTGTGGGACTAGAGAGATAACTGATTGGGAGAACAAAAACAAAACCAACAACAACAACAAAAGAAATGAAAGAAACAGAAGTTGTTGACTATAAAGCAAAATAAGTTAATTTAGTTATTAATGATGAATGGATGATTAAATCGTACATAAAGATACATTTACCATAATGGAGACCTTACTTATATAAACAGAAGATACCACAATAAGATTAATTTAGAGAACTGAAAGTCAACCAATTGGCAGAAAAATAGTAAGAAAAGTCTTTTGACCTCTGAATGAATCAGTAGGACACAGAGGGATAAAGTGTTAAAGAATTTATGATACATGTGCAATTATCAGTGTGGTTAAATGTGCTATATGAATGCAGATACATACCAAAGTGAGTTGAGGGTGCACGATTCAATAATGTATTGTTTTGGCAGAAGGTGATGGAAATGTACTCCATTCAAATGTGAAACAGGAAACACAGGTAGAGAATATACATATAGAAGGTGATGGGTGTGCTAGAAAGCACACCAATTTCTCATTTGTTACAATGATTTTAATTTATTTCTTTGTGTTTTTAACAAGGTGCTGATACTTCCAAGGACGATGGGGTCTACTCCAGGTACTTCATAGCTTACTCAGAAAATGGCAGATACAGCTTGAAAGTACGTGCAAATGGAGGAACAAACTCAGCCAGGCGAAGCTTCCGGCGTCCATCCAGCAGAGCCGCATACATACCAGGCTGGGTAGTGGATGGTGAGTGGCTCCCAGTATCAGAGACACAGAGAATAGTGTTTGTGATTTGATATGATGGAGGCTCCAAACATTTTTACAATTTGGAATATAGCTGTCCCCATTTCTAGACTGAGATCCTTATATAACTGTCTCTAAATTAAACCAGTCTAAGCCTGGCATCCAGAAGACACTGAAAAGCGATCAGCTGGTGTTACCTTAGTGTAGCACACCCTTACACTATGAGCAACAACTCAGGACAAAGGAAGGGTTCCCCTGTGCTACTAACACAAGCGTGAACCAGGGGCGGATCTGTGCTCTGGGTTACAGGTGCTTCAGTGATTTTAAGCTCTCCTTTCCTTGCTCCTTATCTCGTGACTTTGGAGGTGGCTGGGGGCGGGCTTTTTAAGCAATGAAATAAATCAGGAGCGTTATTCCTTAGCACCTTCGGCCTGGAGGGAAGAATGTCTTCTGAGTGTTAAGGGTAGAACTATCCTTAGCTACATAAGTGTATTTGAGGCCAACCTAGGCTTCATAGCACCCTGTTTGAGTTTGGATTTGTTCTGTTTAATTTTGTTAATTCATATAACAAATTACATAACATTCTCATTCAGTGCAGTTTTCCTTTCAAAGCAAGCTACTGTCCAATTTGATTTGACAACATCCTGGAAATGATTCTGGAAGAAGAATTTTTCAACAAATTGAATGCTTATATTGTAGCACATAATTAAAAATGCAAACGTGTAAACGAAAAGAAAAAGAAGAAAGGAAAACCAAGTAGGGTCAGGAAGCTGAGGGACTGAGTTCTAAAAACATTCATATAGTTTCATCCAGTTTAAACTAGAGAATTTTGAATGCAGGAAAAATTGAAGCGAACCCACCCAGACTGGAAATGCCTGACGCTGCTCAGCCAATCCTGGAGAACTTCAGCAGGACAGCATCTGGAGATGCATTTGTGGTATCCGGTGTTCCACCGTCTGGTCCATTGCCTGACGTGTTCCCACCAGGTCAAATCACTGACCTTCAGGCCACACTTGATGGAGAAGAGATCAGTCTAACATGGACAGCCCCTGGAGATGATTTTGATGTTGGGAGAGGTAAGAACAAAGGACCATGAGAAACGTGTGGCTCTCACTTACGTGAGAGATGGCCACTGTGGAGCAAGAGCCGATGGGTGAGCTGGAGGGAAGTGTTTTTAACTGAGAACTCAGCCAAGTAGGAATTTGATGATCTCATGTTTTATAATTTATCAAACAGAGCTTGCTTTTCATGCAAAGATGGTAGCATTTGGCTGCGTTTAAGAGTCAGAACTCAGCTTTTATTGAGACACAAATAACATTTTTGAATTTGCATGAGTAAATGTTTTTGAAAATAACTAGGAAGAGATTTATTGTGGTATGATGCAGTAACTAACCACCATATACCATTTTTCTCAGTTCAACAGTATATCATAAGAACAAGTGAAAATATCATTGACTTAAGAGACAACTTCGATGGGGCTCTTCAAGTTAATACAACTAACCTGATACCAAATGAAGCCAACTCCAAGGAAATCTTTGCCTTTAAACCAGAAAACATCTCAGAAGAAAATGCAACCTACATATTCGTTGCCATTAAAAGTGTCGATAAAGGCAATTTGAGTTCAAAACTGTCCAACATCGCTCAAGCAGCACTGTTCACCCCTCAGGCAGAGCCGGGGCCTGATGGGCCTGCTGGGCCTGGTGGAAGTTCGCATTCTGGAGTTAGTATTTCTACCATTGTGCTGTCTGTGGTGGGCTCTGTTGTTCTCGTTTGTATTATTGTAAGTACCACTATTTGTATCTTAAAGAGCAGAAGGTCCTCATCAAAACCTGTAACAACATTTTGAAAAGCAACACAGATAAAAGAGTATTTCTGAGTTTTTAAGTATATCCTATGTGATCATGAATCCAAAAATAGTTTCAAGAAAGTCTAAAAGAATACCTCAAGCACATTCATTCAGTGAAAAGCTACCAATAATAATGTCTATAATTTTATTCACTTACCATAAATAATGATAAATAAAACTGTTTTTATATTGATCTCTAGTTAGGCATTTTTTTTCTAATGCCAAAGTTCTCTGAAATGATACTTTACATTTCCTGAAGAAATTAAAAGTGTCTATTTAGGTAACCAAGATATAGTATAAAAGAGCAAATTAGAAGTATTTAGAGGGAAAAAAGAATGTGGTTTTGGTGTTAATGACATTACAGCAACTCAAAATCCCCAACTGTACATTATCATCATGAAGGTCACACTTACTGTAACTCGTGGGTATGGAAGATACTATTTTGATTATTTTCCTTGTATTTTTGTGAGTGTGTGTGTGCATGTATGTATGTGTATACATACATACATTTGAGTATGTATATATGTGTGTGTATGTATGCATTGTGTATGTATGTGTGTGAGCATGTGCATATAGAGATCAGAAGACAGTTTGTGGGAATGGGTTCTCTCCTTCTGTCATGTGGGTCCTGGGGCCCAAACTCACATTGTCATGCTTGGCAGCAAGAGCCTTTACTCTCAGCCATCACTAGGCTCAAGAAGGTACTATTTTTTTTAAGATCAGATACCACCTGTTTATCAATTCAACCTAAACACCTCTTTTCTCTTGAAAGCCCACCTACCTATGTACTTTTTCATTCATATTAAAAAAGAATTGCTGAAGCTACAGTCTACTGGCTTTTTTCACAGAGAAAAGAAGGCAATATATGTTAAATGTTGCTTTAATCCATCACTCAGAGGCAAAACCTAGGATGGATAAGAGATAGGGGAGAAAGAAAATAGGTTGAGAAGAATAGATTCGCATTTTCTGAAATGATGCTTGTAAATACAGGCAGTATTTACAAACCTCTCATGAGACTGAGTTAACCCAAATATGGCTTACCTCATACAAGAACAAATGTAGTTGAGGATGTGAAGGAAGAGGAACCTTTATTCATGCTTGGTGGGAATGGAAATTGGTGAATTTAAAGCAAAAAGTATACTATGTGACTCAGCTGAACCATTTCTGGGTATACACTTAAAAGCCTATATCCCATCACAGAGGAATTTGCACATCCACATTTATTGCAGCACATCCACATTTATTGCAGCATTCACAATGGCTAAGAAATGGAATACTCTAACAGTCCATCAACAGACAAACAGGCAAGAAAAATGTGGTGCATATGCACGTCAAATATTATATAACCAGCCACAAGAAAAAATAAAACCATAACATCTTAGGAGAATGGATAAAAATAGAAATGATCATGTAAGCAAAGTATCCCAGATTTATAGACTTAAATCTCTGTTTTTTTCTCATATGTCAATTCCATGTTTTAATATGTATAATATATGTGTTTCTATAATACTTCTTGCCTCTTCAAATTAAATTTCCCTTAACCGTATTTTACTTTAAATCTCTACTAGTCTATCTTGTGTTTCACTGAAATGATTTAAACAATTATGTGGACATATTTTCTGATTGCTTACTCTTTATTCTTTCTTTATTAAAACGAATCCAGTTAAAGTCATTAACAAGTATGTTGTTGTGTTCAGAGGCCATCTTTATTCTTCTGAAGAACTCAGTGAGAAATATAGACAAAATATAGAAAGACCTATTAGTGACTACAGTTTCTATTAGCGGGTTAATAATTCCAGTTCTATCCATTCTCCTAAGAATGTCATGATTTTATTTTTCTTATAGCTGGTTACATAAACTTTGATGTGCATTTGCACCACATTTTTCTTGCCTGTTTGTCTGTTAATAGGCATCTTGCCTCTGAATGACAGGTGAATGGCCACAAGGTCATAGGACCCGTAGCATCCAGTCTGTTACCTGACTTTTTAAAGCTAGGATGCCTAGGGCAGGATGCCTAGCTTCATAGAGCAGTCCCTGGCTATGACTTGGTGAGTCACCTTTGTTTCCACAGCTGTGGTGCCCTTTTCAGGGCAATTACATAAAGTCAGAATTACATCTCCCAGAAACAAAATAACCATGTCATTTGATTGGAGGTTGGTCAAATGATTGACTATAGTTTAATTACTTTTTAACAAACGTAGATATATAAATTTAGGGACACAGTCCAGAAAGTTGTTTGGATGCCACCTTGGTTTGACTTAGTTTTGGCAGTGTTGGTGGCAAAATAATATAATTCTAAAACAATGAATTTGCTGTCTTCATCCATACCTTACAAATGTCTCTCTCCCTGTAAGAAAAGCATCTCACATACCACGCTCACCACCACCACTGAAGTCAGAGACCACAAGCCAATCCTTTTCTCTGCCACTTACATTCACCATTTACATTCAGTCACTGAACAACTGGTACCCTCACATCCCCTTCCACCAGCTCCTGCACACACGTGATGCACATTCATACATTCAAGCACACACTCCCTCATGAAATAAATAAGTTTTTTTAGATGATGCCTTTTCTCGTCTTTTCATCCTACCATCTCAGCCTGTCTCTATAACCTGCTAATAGAAACTGTCGTCCCTACCTGGTCTTTCTATATTTCTTCTAACCTTCTCGTCTATACCCTTCACTGATCTGGATATATGATACATCCCATACTACTCCTAGATAAAAATCTAAGGGTGTCAATGTGTCCCTGTGGCAGGAAGATGCCTGTCTCATTCATCCCTTCTTTGTGTGTGTACCCAGCACAGGAGCACACGGCTGGCAAATGAAGGGGCTGGCCCCTTATCACTGGGCCTTGCCTCATCCTCTTACAGCGCTCTTGAGGAAACCAGAGATTTCCAGTTCTGCCCAAAGTCTGCACTGTTCTGTTTCTAAGCTCCAGGCACATGTTACAAACATCATATTCTCTGCTTCTTCCTGAGTTCTTAATCATCTTCAATCTTCCTTTCTGCCTTCTGACCACATGCCCCTCCTATTTTCCCCAGCACACTCCCAAACAGAATGGACCAGTCTCTTTCTGAGTCTTCATATAGTGTTCTAACACCCAGGAACAATTGTATTTTTACTACCCATCAGATGCTGTCCTGGGACTCCTCAACTGTATAGTGAGTTCTCTGAAAGAGAAAGGGTTACATCATTAGAGAGAGTTAAAGAGAGGGAGGAGGACAGATGACTGAACAGATAAAACACCCACAAAAACAGAGAAACCTATTCTTACTTCCTTTGCTTCTGGATCCTGTAAACCACCAAGCCCTACAAATTCTTAATATCTCAATGAGCCTCCAACCAGCTTCCCTGGACCACAGCCCCAGCATTTCCATATTCACTGCAAAACTCTCCTCCAAAGAGAAGCTTTGTGAACCACCGCACAAGTACAAAGAGTGGGACTGGGAATCCAGTCCAATCCAGCTCCCAGGATCAAGGCTGCGGAGGCATGATTCCATCACTTCTGTGAGAAGCAGTGGCATACTTTCTAATTTCCAACTGCTTTTTCCTAATTCACCCAAGACAGACATTGGCACCAGCTACTAGACCTGTCCGCAACGGAACTGACTGCCACAGCCCTTTCTAAAACCAGACTCCATAGCCAAACTTTGGGCAAAGTACAGGGAATCTTATGAAAGAAAGGGGAGATAGAAAGGCCTGGAGGGGACAAGAGCTCCACAAAGAAAGCAACAGAACCAAAATATCTGGGCACAGGGGTCTTTCTGAGACTGATACGCCAACGAAGGACCATGCGTGGAGATAATCTAGAACCTCTGCACAGATGTAGCCCATGGCAGCTCAGTGTCCAAGTGAGATCCCTAGTAAGGGAACAGGGACTGTCTCTGACATGAACTCAGTCCCTTGCTCTTTGATCACCTCCCCCTGAGGGGGGAAGCAGCCTTACCAGGCCACAGAGGAAGACAATGCAGCCAGTCCTGATGAGACCTGATATGCTAGGGTCAGATAGAAGGGGAGGAGGACCTCCCCTATCAGTGGACTGGGGAAGGGGCATGGGAGATGAGGGAGGGAGGGTGGGGTTGGGAAGGAATGAAAGAGGGGGCTACAACTGGGATACAAAAATGAATAAACTGTAATTAATATAAAAATAATAAAAAATTAAGGCAAACAAATAATAAAAATGAAACCAGACTCCATGCAGCACTCAGAGTAAGAGGCCTGCTCCTGTAACTGATGATGCCTGCAAGGGTTTCTTCCAGCCTTCTCATCTCTGTTCTCATAGTTCCTCTTGCCATGCAGAGGGCTCTAACCTCCAGCTCCACGGACTGCTGTTAATTCTCTATGTTGCAGCTACCATCACTGGAACCTGAGCATCTCTTCTCATGAACTCTCGTCCCATTATTTGCCATTTCTATATCCTATATTCACCTGATATGCCATGTTCATTTTTATGTCTTAAGGTAAGCGCTAAATTTCCTACCTCTTCCAAACTCCCTTCCCAAAGGAGGTAACTTCGTGCTAGCCTCAGGTTCACTCTAGCTCTGTACTGTAACTGCTATTCATGTGCGCTTGCTTCTCTCCAGGTGATGAGGTCCTTAAAGGCAGGAGAGAATCCCTTATTCATCGTTGTAGCTGCAATACCTATCACCATGCTCACTAAATATTTGTTCGTCTTTCTCTTGGGTATCAGTTGAAATGAGTCAGTCCCTGGGCTGACAAAAGGAACCAGTACTCACCTGATACTTGTGCATAAGCTACAAGGAGGAAATACGATTCCTCTGGAGGGAAATGTTGAATCACCCCACTTAAATAAGGAAAAACAACAGATAACTGAACTATGTCCTCAATGTTTCTGCAATAACACACTTGGACTTACTTCCTCTTAGTTGTCCTACAAGCCTTTATCTGGTATTTAGACTGATTCAAATCTTCCGTGAATTTTCTTCTGCCTAACATAGTGTTCCAAATTCAAGTTTACAGCACCACACACCACACAGTTTTAGGTCACTTTGAAAGACATTTATCCAAAAGCAGGAAAACAAAAACAAAAACCCCTTACTTCAAACCTGAGAAATGCAGCCCCAACCCTCTTACCCTGTGGTCCCTATGCAAACAAGAGCACCGGGGCACTTGGCGGCGGCTGCTCCATCTACTTTTCTAATCCCAGGGAGACCTTTCCTAACACCCCAGTTTTCTATTCTCTCCTTTGGAACTTACTAAATAGAAACCTTGACCCTGGTTATATATGATATGTTTTCATACCAATGTCGAAACCAGTACAAAAAAAAGATTATTCAACAGCATCCAGACATCACATTGGTGGCCTCTCCGGGGTTGCCTTCCTATCTAACAGCATGGAGTACTCATTGTTCATATGCTTCACCCACGTGGAGCCATCCACTAGCTTCGCCTTGTGACAGGCTTCTCTCAAATAGATATGTGAAATGTGACTACATTGTTGTAGAGGGTGCTATGTGATAGTCATTTCAGTAGGTTACAAACTTTCAAAACCCAACATTGTCATTAACCTTGAAAGTTGTTTTTGTTTACAGTAAGTGCTACTGGCAAAGTTGATGTTATACAAATTTTCAAATAAATACCTGTGCATCAATGAGTGACTTCACAAGAAGCAATGATCCATACATCCAACCCTCTGCGCCAGCAGCCGCCACTTCAGGCGGGGGCACACAGTACCCCAGATGGACTGAGTTTCACACAGATACTGCGGGCTACACCGGTCAGACCCACACCCCTAGGCACACCCAGCCACCACCCCAGACTGGGACTCATAGTATCAGGTCCAGACCGTGGTGCCCCCAAATACCATCTCAGACCTTGGTGCACAGTCCCTGACCCAGAAGGAGGCGCCAAGGCTCCAGTCCAGAAGAGAGCCCTTAACAGCAAGCCCAGGACAGATCTCAGAGCCTCCTGACCAGAGCAGCGCCCCCAGTGGACATATCAAAGAGGGACACTCAGCCTCTGGCACAGAGTGAAGAGCTAAACCTCCAGACCAGAGGGGAGACCAGCCTGTGATGCTCACAGCCTCTAGCACAGAGCACGAAGCCAGGCACACAGATCCCACAACAGAGTTCAACTGAGGCAACAACACCCCCTATCAAACCACTAGAACTCCCTGATCTTCTTGAAGAATACTCCTGACACAAGAGATTGACAGTTCCAGTCTGAAGTTCAGCCTTAAAGCACAAACAGCTCCTTGATTATATATAAACAAATGCCCAGAAATCGGCGTAAGAACTCACCCAACAATAATCAGGACACCATGGCCCCACCAGAAACACCCAAAAGCAATA
>CM053744.1:7865036-7932646 GCA_028658305.1 Pachyuromys duprasi | reverse complement strand
TCCTCCCCCGTTGGTGGTCTTGGAGGGGGCGGGGAGGAGATGAGGGAGGGTTGGGGAGGGTGGGAGGAAATGAGGGAGGGGGCTACGCTTGGGATGCAAAGTACCTAACCTGTGATTGATAACAAAAATATAAATTAATAAAATAAAAAAAAGAAAAAAAAGAAAGTTGCTTTTGTTTACAGTAAGTGCTACTGGAAAAGTTGATGTTATATGAATTTTCAAATAAATACCTGTGCATCAATGAGTGACTTCACAAGAAGCAATGCTCCATACATCCATTCACAGAACATGTGATCAGTTCCATTTAATTTGTAATCATAAATGTCAATTTGAATCTTAGAGAGAATATGTTAGGATTGTGCAGCAAAGTTACACAGCAGTTTCACAAATCACACCACGTGATGGGTTCCATGTGGGAGGTTTATTAAGGGAAGGGGGAAGGAGTCTCAGAGACCATTTCTGGGTAGGGCAAGAGAGATGGGTGTGAGTTCTCTTATAAGGTGACACAGAGCAGGTGGTTTTAGGTGGTCCACAGGCATCTGTGAGTAGGTAGACTCACAGATGTCCCATTTGTCAGGCCTCTCAGGGCTGGCTGTAGAGATGCCTGCTTCGGATCCCAACATTCCTCCCTTTTTGTTTTATTAAAAAGTGAGGAGAAGCCAGTAAAGGGGTGATGGTGGGGAGGGCATAGGGGCGACCTTTACTCTTCAAGCTACTTCCTGTTGATTAGGGCATTGTCATTCTCAGGGCATAGCTGGTCCCCACCATCTGGGTAGATTGGAAGGTCACTGTCATCTGGTTCTGTGGGCAGAGGTTGATAAGTGCTTAATGGTTTGGTTAGAGAATTTTTGCATTTGTTGTTGGAAGAATGTAAAGAGGAAGTTAATAAAGAAAGGTACAAAAAGCAAAAGCAGAATTATGAGCAGATGAGGTGTGAGGAAGGGCAGAATCCATTTCCATATGGGGTTCTCAAAGGCCCAAGAGCTAGAGGCCTTGAGCTATTCCCTTTGCTTTTGTAGATTTGTCTGGAGTTGTTGGATTTTTGTCTTTGACTATACCCAACTGGTTGTCACATAAGCAGCATTCCCCCTGGAGGAAGATGCAAAGGCCGCCTTCTCTAGCTCTGAGGAGATCCAATCCACATCGGTTTTGAAGTACTACTCCTTCCAGCAAGTCGATCTGTCCTTGGAGAGTTAGTATTGCTGGAGGTCCTGGATGAACTGGAAAGAAAGCTGGTAATACAAAGTTAGTGAGGTGGCTAGTCCTGCTGTCCCGGTCCCAACAGCTGCCATGATTCCTGCAACAGCCAAGAGGGGCAAGATTTGAATTGCCCTCTTATCCTGCTGGGCAGCTATTGAGTCCATGACCATGATTGGTAGGGGCTCCTTCTCATTTATCACCCTCAGCTTGGAGAAGAGGAGTACCATCCTGCAAACTTCTGACCAACCAGCAGGCAAACAATGGTAGACCTGACTACCACAAAGAATCGAGGTATTATCAGCAGTAGGGCATTGGCGTTGAGATAAAGTATCAAGGATTATAGTCTTATTAGAGTCTAAGGAACTTATCATTCATACAGAGTGTGTCCCAGATGCCTTGAAACAGCTTGCCATGCCAAAGAGGGTGATATGAAAAAGGTAGGGGGTTGTGGCAACACCAGAGTCAGGGCAGTTAGTGAATGGTGAAGTGAGGTTACTTGACAGAATCACCAGAGAAGCTGTCAGCGGTAGTTCTGAGTTGATCCCAGGTGGGACACACAGCCAGCAAGCTTTAAAATGGCCCAGTTGGGTCACATTAAGGAGCTTGTAGGTCAAGGTCAGAATCTGAGGTAGGAGATGAAATGACAGGTTTGTGTTATTTAGGAGGGGGGAATGTCAGAAAGGCAATGACCTTAGAGGAGTGTTTAGTTACCTTCTCTACCTTACCCATCTCCAGGAATTGGGTAATATACGAGGAGGGATCCTGTAGTTGAATGACCACAGGGGAATGGTGCCTAGTGACAGAGGAGTTTTGGACATCCCAGATGTGGGGGTCCAGTTGAGAAGCTGGTAAAGGAAGTGGCATGTCACAACTGGTAGGTAGAGTAGCTAGGAGGAGGAGAGAGGATGCTGGGGAGCTCGGGATCAGGAGAATGGGTGGAGTGAAGGAGGTAGAGGCTCCCTATTTGGTAAAAAGTCCCTTCCCAGTAAGGGAACTGGACAGGCTGGCATCACTAAAAAGGAATGAGCCAAGGAACACCCCTGAAAATACAATTAAGTGGTAGAGTCTTACAAAGCTGGCAAGGCTGTCTCCCTACCCGAACAATAGGGGAACCAGAAGGAGAGGTTGGTCCCCAATACTCAATCAGGACTGAGTAAGTGGCTCTGGTGTCCACAAGAAGGAGATGGGCCACCCCAATACCGTGATAATTACCTGTGGCTCCCTGCTAGTGTTGGTCAAGGGAACCTGAGCACCTTCAGTCATCTGTAGCCAGGCCTAGGATATCAGCCAGAGGGCGATCTGGGAGTGATGTCTGCATATCATGGGAGAAACTGTGGCAGTCAACACCCCAATGTCTCTCTTGGTGTCATTTTGGACATAGCCCTGGTGCCTTGTGGGGGTTAGGACAAAACCAGGCCCAGTGACCTTGACCACATTGGAAACAGGGACCTTCATGATCCTCATGCATTAGGAGGCAAGGGCGCCTGAGTAGTCACTGAGGCTGGTCAAATGGCCTTGGCCAGCATTTGTTATTTTTGCTTGCAGGCTTTCTCATCTCTGCCAATGTAGACCTTAAAGGCCAGGGCTAAGACTTCTGCCTGTGGAGTCAGAGGTTCTCTCTCCAAGCATTTAAGCTTAACCCTGATATTAGGGTAACTCTGGGATTAAAAATAGGTTATCAGGAGATGCCTATCCTCTGTACTTTCAGGATCTAGATTAATATGTTGTCAGGGGGCTTTTGTAAGGTACTCTAGGAATTGAGACAGGTTTTCATTCTTGTCCTGAATGATCTCCTGGAGCTTCTCATAATTAACTGACTTAAGGGCAGCCTTGCGGAGACCAGCCAGGAGGCGGGTCATGAACTGATCTCTAGTTTAAATGCCTTCTGGAGTATTATGATCCCACTGTGGATCCTGGTCGGGCACCACCTCAGCCCCAACCAGGTGTGCTGCATTTGTTTGGTGAGCCTCATCTGCATGTGTTCTAGCTTGTTTCTAAACTCACCTGTGCTCCTCAGGTAATAGGTTGTTGGTAAGAATCATATATATCATATATCATATATATCATGAAAGATAAGACTATAAGATTGAGTGAGATATTGAAATTCTTTAATGAAAGTAGAAGGATTAGAGGTATGGGATCCTAGTCTCTTTTATACTTGAGAAAGTTCAGTTAATGAGAAGGGAACATGCACCCTAACTAAGCCATTCATTCACACCAGCCACCTCCTGCAAGGGAAGAATGGAGGCTGGTTTATGCTGAGTAGAAGAAGGGGACTTTGCTATAGAGCAAGAGTGGGTAGCAGGGGGGTTAATAGCCGTTGGTGGGGTGAAAGTAGGTGCCAAAGTAGAATGACTAGGTCAGCCTGTTGCTGCGGAGGGGGCTGGAGAGATGGGTGAGGATGCTGGAGGAGCCAAAGAGGAAGAAGAAGAAGCAGCAGAGGAGGAGGGGGAAGATGGAGGTTGAGAAGAAGCCAGTTGAAAAGAAGCTGGAGGTTGAGAAGGGCAAGGTGGAGGTTCATCTGCAGGGTCAAAGACAGAGAACACTTGAGGTTGAGACTTTATAGCTAGAGGAAGTTGGGTAGGAGAACAGGAAAGAATAGAAAAAAAGGTTTAGAGCAGAGAATAGAGAAAACATGAATATAAGACACTTCCTTCCATTTACCAGATCGCTGACAATAATTAAAAAGATTCCGTAATATATACTCACTTTTAAGTGATACTAGACCTATAAGATAGGATAAACACACTAAAGTTTGTACACCCAAAGAAGCGAAACAAGAAAGAGGACCCAGGGTTAGATGATCAATCCTCACTTAGAAAGACAAATGGGATGGACATTGGAAGTAGGAGAAAACAAGTAACAGGACAGGACAGGAGCCTACCACAGAGGGCCTCTGAAAGACTCTACCTAGCAGTGTATCAAAGCAGAGGCTGAGACTCATAACCAAACCTTCAGCAGAGTACAGGGAATCATATGAAAGAAGGGGGAGGACAGGAGCTCCACAAGGACCAAATATATCAGGGCACAGGGGTCTTTTATGAGACTGTATCTCCAACCAAGGACCATGTATGGATATAACCTAGAACCCCTGTTCAGATGTAGCCCATAGCAGTTCAGTATCGAAGTGGGTACCCTAGTAAGGGGAACAGAGACTATTTCTGACATGAACTCAATGGCTGGCTCTTTGACCTCCCCAACCCCTGAGGGAGTAGCAGCTTTGCTAGGCCACAGAGGAGGATATTGCAGCCAGTCCTGAAGATACCTGATAAGCAAGGGTCAGATGGAAGGGGAAGAGACCTCCCCTATCAGTGGACTTGAAAAGGGACAGGGAGGAGATGAGGGAGGGAGGGTGAGACTGGGAGGGAATGAGGGAGTGGGCTACAGCTGGGATACAAAGTTAATAAACTGTAACTAATATTTAAAAAATAAAAATTTTTAAAAATATCCCATAATATATTGGGATTTAATGTGCCATTAATTGACCAATTTGAACCATTATCTAAGGAGTATGTAGGCCAAGTTTTATTACAGAGGCGTATGAGCTAAGAGGACTTTAACTCACGCTCCATGTGTAAGGTTTTTAAATTTTCCAGAAGACATCCCAGAGGGGATGCTGGAGGAACGGATGAATAGGCAGTTCCCATTAGGAGGGTAGGAGTCAGTGACCTGCCAGAGGCATCCCAAAGGAAGGATTGAGTCAATAGAGTAACATGGCCCTACCTCATCCAACAGCTCGTCAGTGTTGGCCAGAGACCAAGGGCACAGTTGCCTGTAGGAGACATGGTTTACCTAGCACTAGGATTTTTGTAGACGAGCAAGAGCAGGGGAAACCACACAGGTAAAAGGGGAAAAACAGGAAGCCCTAAATGGAGATCAGCAAAAAGGGTCAACCATGGCCAGTGAAGACCATGGTTGGGGGTTCCTCAGTCTCAAAAGGTACCAGGAAGTTACGGGACACTCAACGGTCAATCTTCCCCTACCAAGAGAGGCATTTATGCTGACCAATGAGGGGAACTTACCAATCCAGCCAGTGTTGCATGCAGGAGATAGTGATCTGTTTGTCGGAAAGTGGGTCACGGGTGGATTTGAAATGAAATAGGTTTCCAGCAGCTCTGGTGGGGTGCTGGCACCAAAAGCAACCACCTCATGGTGGTGTGGCTGATGAAAGTGTCTTTTCCCTGCCAAGTGCACCAATGTTAGGATTGTGCAGCAGAGTTACAAGGCAGGTTCACAAATCACACCACACGACTGGTTCCACGTGGGAGGTTTATTAAGGGAAGGTGGAGAGGGTCACAGAGACCATCTCTGGGTAGTGCAAGAGAGAGAAGGGGCATGCAAGTTCTCTTATAAGGTGACCCAGAGTGAGCACATGTGGTTTCAGGTGGTCTGCAGGTGGTCTGTAGGTGGACTCACAGATGCCTGATGTCCCGTTTGTCAGGTCCCTCCAGGCTGGCCATAGAGATGCCTCCTTATGGATCCCAACACAATATACATTAAATACACGCCAGCTTTTTTTTCTCTTAGTTTACAAGGTAAGAATAAAATCACTTGTTTTATGTTATTTGAGGATTTATAGATACAATGTATATAAACTTCCTAACATTGGGTCCAACAGATGCTAAACACAGAAACACATAAATTAAAGTAACAAAAATACATCTTTAAAAAAAAATTCTAGTATCCAGTAGTTCAATCATTCTTTCCTGATTTCCTAGCACTTATTTCAGTAATACTTGCTGAGCACCTGCAATAATCACTAGACAAATGTAACCCTCACCCTTTTAAGACTTATCATCTTACACTCAGAAGAGGAAATCAGTCAATTAAATATGACTGAAGAGAATGTGGAGAAGAATCAGTCTCTCCTATCATGTTTCTGGGTCTTAATTTTACCAGCACAGTTCTAGACATTAAAAATACCAAACTTCAGTATGCTTGCTTTAAGTTGCATTTCAAACTTAATTCCTTAACTCATTCTCCATGTGTTCAAAGGCGTAGTGTGAAATGCTGACTGCCCCTCAGTTCAGCTTGCAGCTTGTGTTCTACTGCACCTTTGTAGTTGTTTTTTTAAAATATTTCCTGCTTTTCAGAAAGACAGAAGTATCTACCGATGATCAAGGAACATTTGAACCCACAAACATTCATTTTGAAGGACACATGGTTCTTTGATGTTCCAGATAGAGGACAGCGTTAGAATTCCTGACCGGGATAGAGCAGTGAAAAGGAAATGTTAATATACCTTCCATCTGTTCACAGTCACAGAAAGTGGCTCACCAGTTTACTGGTGAGAACTGCTCAGGCAGTTCTTGCAGGGATTCTTAGAACACTGTTTCCAGGTTCACACATTTGCATAAAAGTCCCTCTGCCTTTCCTCAGACTCTGCTGTCCTTCCCTATCTCTTGTCAGTAAAGTCATTTCCTCAGGTTCAATACAACATGACAAGTAATTTATCGAGTGCCCTTAACAAAAATGTCCTCAGAAATGTAATATTCCAAACGCTGCATGCAAAAAGAATAAAGGCCCCATCTCTCTTGTTCGTCTTTGAGGACAGCCAGCATATTTATCAGCGTATTCTTCTGGGCCATCTCTGACTAGAAAGACTTAACTGACTGAGGAAAAAGGTCCGCTCTGCCATCCTGTCCATGACATGATGAGATGTAAAGGGCATTGTAAGCAGAGTGGAGGGAGGGGCTCTTCCTGATGAAAAAAAAAAAAAACCTGTAAAGAAAGAAGCCTCCAAAGGTACCAAACTGATCAACAGTCCAAGCCAAATAGGGTAAAGAAGGTGAGAAGGGCCAAACACAGGCAACATGGCTGAGCCCCCAAGAACTATATGGCAGGGCAGCGCAATTTGCCAACCCTCTGCCTAGGACGGGAGCCAGGCTTTGTACAGGTACAGGGCCACAAAGGCACAAGACCCATGCTGCATCGACACGTTCTTTGCTCCCTATCCCGCTGGTCCCACCTGATTCCCCTTCAGATCACCACCGCCTCCCTGGCTTCATCCCTTGTTGTAATCTGTGGCTGCTTCCCTGGCTTCATTCCCCAGTGTAACCTGCAGCCCAGTTAGGTACTGGTCACAGAACTGCAACAAGCTGATATGGAGCCTGGTCAGGAGTGATCTCAAAGCCGGAGTCGCGGCAGCCAGAGTCTTCCGTCACACCTGTTTAAGCTGGAGTGGAACTATACGTACTAGGAAGGTGCAGAACTCTCTGTAGGCAAGATTCCTCCCTGCCTTGTGAAGAAAGTCAGCCTGAGAGATGGACAAACCATAAAACATAAAACCATAAAACAAAGGTTCCTAACTGGGTCATTCCATAAGTCAAACGTTGTCCCTTTCCTAATATGGCAGTAGCTTGGCATGGTCAAGAAACTGAAAAGAAAAGGAAAAGAGTGAAAACAGATAAGGCTGACGACCTGGGCAACTGTAAAACCATATACAAGTTAATGAACCTCAAAATTGGCTAAATACTAAAATTACCTAATAAATAAATAAATAAATAAATAGATAAATAAATAAATAAATGTATGTTGCCTCGAAGGCCTACTAAACATTACTACAGACATTCACTTAAAGTAGTGCTGACTTATTTATTCAGAACACACTTGCCTCTTTCGTTTCCAATCCAATTGGAGATTCTGGCAGCGTCTAAACCAATAAGAGGGAACAGGAGGGGTAGAACATTGTAAACAGCATACTTATCTTTGTAGAAAGAATCTAACCAATTTGACAGAACTGTGAAAACTCATATGCAAGTTGAAAATGCTGAAGTGTTCAAGAGTAATGTGCAAAAATACTAGCTCCACTTCTATATGTAAGCAGAGCAAAGTGGGGAAATTAAAAATTTTAAATATTTACAATACATCAGAAAAAAATTAATAAGAGGTCGGGTAGATAGCTTAGTCAGTGGTTTGTCTTACAAGCATGAGAACCTAAGTTTGATTCTCCAGAAACTCATGTTTAAAAAAAAAAAAGCTGGGAATTATTTTTTTTCAGCTCTTTTCATGTACCTGTGAATTTCACAATTTATAACTTCATTTTTTGACTGTGTAGATGTACCACATTTTCATTATCCATTCATCAGTCGACAGATGTGTAAGCCATTTCTGTGACTATTATGACTGAACCACTAACTAAAGAGCATGCATGGGGCTGGATCTAGACCCCTACACATCCGTAGCAGATATGCAGCGTGGTTATCAGGTGGGTCTCCTAACCCACCTGAAAATAAATAAATAAATGGAAAAACAGATTTTATACTAGATATGAATTCAAACTGCATAGAGCTGAAACTTGTCCCTGACACAGCCTGACTTTTGACAGAAGTTATTTTTTTCTAGAGATTTGTTTATTTGGTTTATTTGATTGTATGTGTGTGCCAGTGTGTGTGTGTGTGTATTCTGTGTATGGTGCCTGTGGAAGTCCAACAGAGGCAGCTGGAGTTACACCCAGCTGCCAGCACCCAAGGTGGGAGCTGGGAACTGAACATGGGAACCTCTGGAAGAGCAGCAAATGCTATAAATCGCTTATTTCCCCAGCACCACAAAGCTCAACCACTGAGACACACTGAGCAGAAATAATTTTATGGTGCACACTTCCCTACTTTTTATCTTTCTTCTGTTCAAAAAAAAAAAGCTATTCCTGTGTCATCCAGAAAAATGCTTAACAAACATAACAAGTTCCCTGGCTACTGAGAATTGCCTATCTACAACGCAAACAAAAATTTACTCTCTGCCAATAGTTTCTTTTGTGCATTTTAATGGGAAGTTATTTGGGTGGCCTATTTTCACATTAAATTTTTTCAAATTAAAATTTTAATTTACGTTGTTACAGTTTGAATATGAAATGCTTCGTCTTCAGGTTCATGAAGTAGAGCCTAGATCTCCAGCTGCTGGCATTCTTTTGTGATGATCTGAAAGTCAGGAAGTTGGGCCCAGCTGGAGGAAGTAGCATCTCAGAGTCTGCCATTCTGGCCTCTTCCGGTCTCCTCTCAGTTTCTGTCTGCCCCCCCCACACACACACACTTGATGTTCTGCTCTAACACATGGATGAAGCAATCATACATTAAACCCTGAAAGCCATGTGCCAGATTGACTCTATTCTCCTTTAAGTTGTTTCCCTGGGTATTTTGGTCCCAGAGTTGCAAACACTGTAACTAATACAGAGGTGTTGATAAAACTCTAGAATAGATGTCCGAGTGCCATAGCAAATAAACACATAAAGAAAATGAGGCACTGTAGACCATTATAAAAAAAGAAAGAGAAGAGAAAGAAATCATGCTATTTTTCAGGGAAACTGATAGCGTTAGAGATCACCATGTTAAAAAGCAAGCCAGATTCAGGAAGACAAGTATTACACACATGGAGCCAAAGGATAATTATATGAAAACAGAATGGGCACAACAAATAGAAATGGAACCAACAGTGAAGAAGAGGGGTCAATGTGGGTAATAGGAATAATATGGCCTTAGTGTCTTACATGCATGTGTGAAAATGTCATGTCATGCTAAATGCACTATTTTATACAGTCAATAAACACTGATTAGCATTCGTGTTCTAACATAGAAAAAAAAGAGAGAGATTTTAAACATTCACTAGTTTAGAAATAACAAAAATTGAATGTTACAATCTGTTAAATAAATAGTCACAGGTCTACCCTGAACTTTGAAGAATAACTTATTTATAAATATTTTAAAACATCAATGCTTTGGTTATTTCAAACTATTGCTTCTCTGAGGGATGTAGTTTTCCAAAGCTCAGTATTTTTAAATACACAATGCCAAAAATGCAATGAACTCAGCAATTGTATCAGAAAAGTCATAAGTGTTGGGAGTATATCATACTTACAATGACAGAGAAAAGTATTGATTTTTATTTGTACACGTGCATGCATGTATACACCATTGCTCTCGCTTGTGCATGCACATGCTGAGGCCAGAAGTCTACCTCGATGTCCTTCTCTGTCACTATCCACCACATATTTTGACACACGGTGTCTTATTTGAAACTGCCACGCACAGCATTCATCCACTGCTAGGGTTAGAGACAGTCAGACTCCACTTGGACAGTGCCGGGGATATGAACTTGGGTCCTCATGCTTGCACGGCAACGACTTTACCCTCTCAGCCATGTCCCCGGCTCGGTTATAAGGAGACAACACCTGCCAGGAATCTCAGCCCGAGGAGTCATAACCTGCTGGTCAATACTTCCTTTAGGTAGGAGTGGCATTCATGAAACAATGTGACTCATTCAGCTCGCACCATTAGCGAGGTGGTTCTCCTTAGTCCAGACATCACTCTGTGATGCAAGCATGCCCTTGGCTCACAAGGACATCAAAATAATCCTCATAGTAGTTTTAATTTTGCAGATCCTCAGACAGGATCTTGGAGACATTCAATGAGCAATAAACTGCATTTTGAGGACCATGATTCCAGAACAAGCTAGGTTTACCAGTGAGCTTGGGCTAGCAGCAACTTTCTTTTGAGTCATATTAAAGTTGAAGATGTCAGAAAAAAATATTTTCTGAAGTATAAATAGCTAGAGGCAACTTACAGGCTCTATGACATTGAATGTAAAAGTTACTAAAGTTGGTTTCAGATAATGCTGACTATAAAAATCACAGCATTCATTTACACAATTATCAAGTAGAATGTTCTCATTAAAATAAAGTTCAGTTGTGTGTGACGATGAACAGAAAAAAGGGAGAGATAGATCTGGAGGAGTCAGGAGCTCCACAGGAGAGAAAAAAAAATAATCTGGACACAGGGGTCTTTTCTGATACTGATACTTGAACAAAGAACCATTCATGGAGATAACCTAGAACACTTCACAGATGCAGCCCATGGCAGCTCAGTGTCCAAGAAGGTTCCCTAGTAATGGGAACAGGGACTGTCTGAACTGATTGGCCTGCTCTTTGATCACCTCCCCCTGAGGTGGATGGAGCCTTACCAGGCCACAGAAGAAGACAATGTATCCAGTCCTGATGAGAACTGATAGACTAGGATCAGAGGGAAGGGGAGGAGGACCTCCCCTTTCAGTGCGCTTGGGGAGGGGCATGGGAGGAAATGAGGGAGGGAGGGTGGGATTAGGAGGGGACTAGGGAGGGGGCTACAGCTCATATACAAAGTGAATAAACTGTAATTAATAAAACAATAAATAATTTTTAAAAGATAACAGAAAAGCAATCAAAATAATTATCAGTGGCTAAGACCCCACACAGGATCATAAGTGCTTGAAGAAGACAAAGACCATAACTTCACAGTACTGTATGCCCTGTGTCAAATGTGTTCGCTATACTGTAAGTGCCCATTAAACTGAAATTAAATTGAATAAATGGGTAAATATTCTTGAATTCATGACAATTGGCAGCCAACAGTAAAAATAAATTGACAACAACATAAATAAAATAGCAAAAAACAAAAAAATAAAAGAAATAGGAAAGGAGGAAAAGCTAATATACAGACTTCAGGAGCTGTCCACATGGAAACCAAGACAACAAACTCATGGCATTCTTCAGTTTCCTGACTGTGGAAAGATGATTCCAGCACAAAGAGAATGGGCATTAACTACAGCATCTGGGAATGATGATGTTGCCGCATCTGAGGGTGTGTGGTGCTGTGTGGTCTCACAAAGCTCTGAACCTGTGTGCCGTATCCGTGGCTCAGATAGTAATATCTCCTTCTTTAGACTTCACATCACAAAGGCTGCATCTCATATTACAAAACCTAGCATGGACTTTTAATCATTTTAACTTGCCTCTTTGAAAGACGGAGGGGCCAGGTGTGCACACCTGTAAATCCATCCCTTGGGAGGGGGCAGGAGCAGCAGGAATTCAAAGGCAGTCCGGGATGCATTGCAAGTTAGAGACCAACCTAGGCTATAGGAGGCTTCCTTGTGCTAAGCAATGTTCCCTCTGACAATCTGATCCATGCAACAAGTTCTTTGGACAGAGTTTTCCACTTCTGTACTTGCAGACAGACACTGGACAAGGCACACGAAGTACTCACTCATTTTTCTCACGTGAATTAAAAAGTAATCACAGAAATGAATGAATGAGGGTGGGGAAGAGAGGAAGGGAAGAGGGAGGAAGAGAGAAAAAAGGGAGGGAAGAAGGGAAGGAGGGAAGGTGGGAAAAAGGAAGGTACAGATTTTTAAAATCTGGTTAACTGTTACTCAACACTTAGACTTTTCTAATCACTTCCATGAGAAAACTTTGAGGAAGAGCCAGGATAAAAAGAAAAGGAACACCTAAAGACCACCTAATGAAATAAAAAAATGATGGTTCTAGAATTTTCTAACAATAGCTCTTTATTGTTGTCCACTTTAATTTCAGATCCAGTTGGAAGCAACATGGGAAGATTTTTCTGCCTTGCAATTGTCAAAAACAAATAAGTACTAAAGGAATCCTAAACTTAAGTTTTTAAATCAAATCTACCTATGAAAATTCCATGCACAGCCCGAGACTATACAAAGTCAAGTCTAGTACTCCACAGTCTCTTGATCTTCCACTGACAAGTACTGTTTATAAAACAAGCAAATAAACTCTCAAAAAATAATTAAGATGAATTCCTTTCCAGCCATCCTTTTGAAAAATAGCTTATGTCCCGTATTTTTTCAAACTATAGACTATAGGCTATGGCCAAGTTTAGAGACCACAGCTGTCCCTTTCTGAAACTGTAACCTAGGGGACTGAGCTTTTCCATGCTTCCGTTTTGTAAAGAATAACCCACAATGAGTGCTTTTGTGATTCCTTTCATTGTGAGAGGCCATTCCCAATTTTGCTTCCTTGTGCTAAGCAATGTTCCCTCTGACAATCTGATCCATGCAACAAGTTCTTTGGACAGAGTTTTCCACTTCTGTACTTGCAGACAGACACTGGACAAGGCACACGAAGTACTCACTCATTTTTCTCACGTGAATTAAAAAGTAAGGAAAATCAGGGAATAAACATTAATTTATTGAGGACTACTATGTACCAGCATAGGTTGACAAAGTCTTTCATAGATTTTTTTTCTTTTATCAATTTTTTATGTTTGCTTGATTGCAACAGGGTCTCACTATATAAGGCAGAAGTGCCTGCCACTAAACCCAGCTTCACACATTGTTTCATTTAACGGTCACAAAATTCCTTTTACAGGGATTACTGTTCTCACATTACAGGTAAGAAAACTGAGGCTAAGAGACCAAAAAATAAAATTAAAAAAAAAAGTCTTACCTCCAAGCCAATTTACAATCTAGTAAGGAAAAAAATATTATGTATGTCAAATAGCAAAAGCAATGCTGATAGTACGTAATAACAGTGATTCACGTAAGTTCAAAGAAAAGAAAAATGTTTCTTTAGGAAGATTTTACAGCTGACCCCACATCTTGGCTGGACTAACAAGGGAAGGATATGGCGAGAGTTAAAGATAAATGCACTCCAAGAAACTACAACTTTTACCCTGACATACACAGCTCTTCCTCTAGTGTTAGGCAGGGTCTTCATTCCCCCATTTCAACCCTACATATTTACAGTAAGTTTTACAAAATTTACTCATGAAAACAGAGAAGCTTATTAGCAAAACAGCCTATACTGTGTAATGTATCCCATTAAAGTTATTAGGAGTCAGGACACTTGCATGAAATGTTTTCCATGGATTAATTCATTTAGCATTTCCAACGTCTCATAATAGTTTGGGTATTTCAGAAAAGACAAAGCTTTAAAAAGAGTCACACAACGCTAAAAAAGAACTCTGTGGCTTCTAGGTGGCCAGAACAAGAAGGAGCAGGGATCACATTCAGATGCGCCCCCCTCCCCCAGCCAACTCATAATGACATTGTACAACTGTTTCAAGCTGTAAGGCACTTTACTCAATTAAAAAAAAGAGAGAAAGAAATCTTAGGTGAAGTATATTAAGCTCTCAAGTTACAAAATGACTTGGAATATTCAATACCATTTGAAAGCTCAAACAAACAGGTAGCTATCACAGACAGCAATGAAAGAAAGTTTTCACTTGATCCACAGCTGTTTTTGAAGCATTGTGCTTCCATCATACCTATCTCAAGAATGATTATAAAGTCATAAATCATTGCCACTCCCACTTTAATCCTATTTGTTATTTGCTCTTCAATACAAGCCTTTTCATCTGCTCCTTCCTGGTGCTTTTTTTTTTATTATTATTATTCAATTGCTTACTTCTCCCTGTAAACAGACCCTGAAGATTTAAGCCCTCCACTGCGATAGGATGGTGGTGGTGGTGGTGAAGGTGATGGCAGTGGTAAATGCCCACAACTATGAGGGTGACTACACAAGCAACCCAAAAGGATAGCTCACTTCAGTAAATACTTGTGGCCTTACCCTCTGAGTCTGTAGAATGAATGCAATAAGGAAGGTCACCAAGAAATGCGAGGATTTCAGTCTACAAATATATGCAAATCTTGTGGTCGTGATTCAAATTCCTGAGTGGGGCAGACACATAAATACCCTTCTGTGTTGCTATTCTCTCACCGCCACACATGCGAATATGGTGTCGGCTCTGAAGGTCCTTCTGCTCCTCACCCTGCATCTCTTGTGGGATGTGAAAAGCTCCATGGTCCATCTGAACAACAATGGGTACGAGGGCGTGGTCATTGCAATTAACCCCAGTGTACCAGAAGATGAAAGACTCCTCCAAAGCATAAAGGTAAAGATTCTCACTATCTGCATATTTCATGTCCATAATTCTTTTTACCTAGGTGTCTAAACTGTACACGCATACATGCACACACACACACACACACACACACACATAGTTATACTTTCCCAGAGCTGCTTTGACTATAGTCATCATATATATGGATTATCTACAGTCAAGGTGAGTATCTGCTTATCATCACATTTTATTATATATTAAAATGTATAATAAATGTATAATGTTCAAGCTCCTAAATTATTAACTAGATAAGGTAATAGATTTCAAAACAAATGGAGAAATGTTCTCATATTTTGTCCTAATGATGCTGCTTTTGCAAAGTCTAAAAATCAAATGGGAAGTGGAGCTCGGGCAGCTTCTTGCCTTACATGTGCCTGGACAACCTAAGAACCTTACCCATCTTACCTTAAAGAAACATTACACATTTTTGAAGTTGATTTGTTTCTAATTGTACCAGTATAATAAAAGACTTTAGCATATAGCACTTTAATATGTGCTCTAGCCTTCGATCCCCTCAGCATCACGAAAATGTAACTAAAAGCAAGGACTTTCTTATACAAATGTGAAATGAAGTGATTTTAGTAATAAAATAAAAGACAAAACTGAAATGTAACTGGAGACTTAAAAACATGAGCTTCAGAACGTGAGAATATTTTGTCACTCCTGCAAAACATTTTATGGACAATACATTAGCTCCCAGGGCACTAGGGGAAAAAACCATAAAGAATAAATCTACATAGCTTAACTTTCTTCCATTCTCTTGAGTACTAACCCAGGCCACCTCTGCCCACTTGCAGAGGTGTCTTTTCCTGTTTACTCTCAGTGTCTGCACGTGCTCCTCGGTCACCAGCAGCCTTGCTTCTTCCACTCTGTCCTCATCACAGGCTGAAGTGTGTCTTGGGCATCTGTGTTTACTTCCTAGTGCAGAGAAGCACGACTCAGGTTCGGTTGCTCTCTGCAGGGCCTAGTGAGGTGGATTCAGTGCTGTTCCTCTTAATGGTGTTTAGGTCAGCGCCGCCTCCTCACATCAAGACAGACATCCCAGCTTGTTCGACAAAGCTTCACAAAAGATGGCCTGCAGCCATTTTGATTGACAGCATTAACTTACTCATCTTTTCCAAGGACTTTTATTTATTACCCAGGCCAAGAGAAGCAACAACCTGAGGCAAACAACCAACTTCCTATTTGTCATTCATTGGCACTCCAAGCTGCAGCAAGAATTTGCAATTTCTGCATGTGGCACTTGAGAATGCCCGGTGCCATGCAGATCTGCTGTCCTGGTCAGCTGTAGGAGCCAGGGATATTGGCCATGATGCTTTTTATTCAACTCCTCACTTCCACTGTAGGTGAGGTTGCTGACTGATAAGTTAGAGTCATCACCCTCCATCTCATTTTCTGAGTATATCCCACAGACTTCCAATCCTAATTATTTTTATAACTGACCCAGCGCTTTCATTCCTGCCTCCAACCTAAACTGATGACTACAAGAGTATACAGGTTAAAACATGCATGAAAAGAAACTTATAGATTTAAGAGAGTTTGTGAACTTATCCTAGCTGAGGGAAAGGAGCTTTGATTTGCTTGTAGTTTGTGTATGTACGTTAATGCTGATTTTGTGGTGTGATACTATTACCTCAATGCACTTTTAATTCTCTCAGAAAATGGTAACTCAAGCCTCTACTTACCTGTTTGAAGCCACCAAAAGAAGATTTTATTTCAGGAATGTAAGCATTTTAGTTCCCATAACCTGGAAGTCAAAATCCAACTACTTAACACCGAAACAAGAATCGTATGACCAAGTAGGTGCACCTGCATCTCTTAACCCTCTTCCTGTGCCTTTTACATTGTACATGATTTTCTTGTAAATCATTTACTTTTGGTAAATGATAATCCTGTTGGGAATGAAACTAGTAATATCGCTTTCAAAAGTGTAAATGAAATAGTCCTTGTAGAATCTCTTGTTTCTAACTTCCCTGGAATCTGACTGGATGTGTGCTTCTGCATTTTAGGCAGATGTCATAGTTGCTGAGCCTCATCTGAAATATGGAGATGATCCCTACACACTTCAATATGGACAGTGTGGAGACAGAGGACAGTACATCCATTTTACTCCCAACTTCCTACTGACAGATAATTTGCCTATCTATGGACCCCGAGGTAAAAATACTTATTTTACACCTTTTATTTTCACTGGGGAAGAACAAACCACTATCATTAATGTGGATTTCTAAAACTCAGGAAAGTAAGCGTTAAGTAATACCGTCATTTAGAAATCTGCACACTGTAATCCACCTGTTATGTGTGCAAATCGGATAGTTAAAATGAGCCGCATGTTGGTTTCATTCCATTTCACCTTTTTTTGAGTTAAAAAATGTTGATTTCTAGAGTTGTCCAGCTCAGGCTAGCAGATGAGCAAGAGGTTTAAAGTGGAAGGGACAGTTTTAAGTTATTCAACTCCAGTTTTATAGATGACAATCTTCTCTCTCAGGCAGGGCCCTTGTCCACGAGTGGGCCCATCTCCGGTGGGGAGTATTTGATGAGTATAACACAGACCGGCCCTTCTACATGTCCACAAAGAACAGGATCGAAGCAACAAGGTATGCCCATGTGAACTAATCTGATTCTACAAATTCTTACTTATTCTTCAGCTCTCTGTATTGGGAAGTTCAAAGATCTACTCCAGGCCTGTGTATCAACTGATAGGATGTTTCATTTGACTTTTAAATTAAAAGTTGAAAACACTTAGAATATTGGAAATACTAGGAGATATTGAGAATACTAGGAGTCTGTGTCTTGAGGAAATAATTCTATGAAATAATGTCAATTAGATGAAGGAGAAATGTCTGCTCCCATCCTCTGTGCTGTGTGGTCTGCGGAGCTGCCTGGAGCTTGGCACACCGACTGGCACATGGACTGAGCAGCTCCCAGCACTGGCCCCCTACTCCAACGTTCCACCACACAACCTTCCCTTGCCCAGACAATGTGTATTCAACCTTTAGTTGATTCTCCTCTTGATCTTTCTGCTCCTCCCAGTTGAGGTCAGATGCCCTGACAAGAGTCCTGGAGAGCCTGTGTGCGCCTCTCTCAAACTTCTACTAACCAGCGTTAACTGTCCGGGTATCTGGTTTTCTTCCAATAGAGTTTAAGATCCTTGAAGACTGTGGTTTGTTTGTTTGTTTCTTCAGTTTTTTTGTTTTTTGTTTAGTGTTTTGTTTTAATAATTCTCTAACATAAAAAATCAAACAAAAATTATCAAATGAATATTTAAATAAATGAGCTTTGTTATGATCATTCATAAAAAGATACATAGTAGTGAAGATGAATCTCTAAAACCCCATTCACTGAGTTCCTATACTGTGCTCAGAAACTTTGAGTTTCATCTTGTGTAAGTTTTGGGGCCAACCCTATAGCTACTTCTCTTAAAAGACATTACAATCTCCAGTATCTTTGCAATACAAATAAATTTATGAAATGAACTAATGTCATGAAGTATTAATAGGAAGAATACATATATAAATTATATATAAAGTATGAATAGGAAGAATATATATAAAGTATATATATGTATATATACATACATATACACATATACACATTTAGAATCCCTTTTCAAAGGATTCTATCCCACTCCCAATTCTCTGACCAGGATTTGGCAATTATTTTTTGTCATGAAGCTCAATGGTTTGGCGCATGAGTTTTTCTGATTCTTCCCTTAGTCTAGCTCATTGGTCATAAAAATGTATGCTGCAAATTACTATACATTTAAAACCATGTAATTTATACGTGGAAATTAAATAGGATTTCAAAGCTAGTTTGATCGTCTTCTCCTCACTAAAAATCCAATTCATCTGTAACTCTTAGCTAATTTAACCTTACAACATCCATGTAAGTTTGAAATTACTATCTTTAGCCCATAACCACAGAGAAAATAGATGTATGCGTTAGATATGGAAGCTAATGAATGTTTAAAGGTGTACATTAAAAATACAGCTTTTTACTAAAGCCAAGCTTATGTAGAGGTAAACATTATGTCTACTCATGTCAAAATGAAATGTTTGGTGCATGAGCAAAGGAGTTGTCACTGAGAAAAGATTTCAGGACATTCGCCTTTATTCCTAACTTGCCGAGGTTCAATTAAAAGCAGGAAGAGAGACTGCCGGGAGCTTGAGAACCCAGGCTGAGCGTGTAGGGGGCGGGGCTTACCCGGCGTACAAGCAGTGCAACAGCTGGTCCACGAAAACAATCCAATTCTCTTACCGCAGATGCTCCACCGGCATCACTGGCGTAAATGTGGTCCACAAATGTCAAGGAGGCAGCTGTGTAACAAGGAAATGCCGGCGAGATTCAAAGACAGGACTGCAGGAGCCCAAATGCACATTCATCCCGAACAAATCCCAGACTGCCAGGGACTCCATCATGTTCATGCAAAGTCTTGATTCTGTGAGTACTTGCCATTTCTCTCACAGAGGCATCCTTGCAGGGAGTTCAGCAGTGAAGCTCTCTCTCAACTGTCATAGCGTATGCATTCACAAAGGGGAAGAAAACGACTCATTCAACTGACTGAGCCTACTTTCTCCAGACAGTGTAGGATGCGTGTGGATTCTATCCTGTCCCTTCTTATTGACTGTTCATTTTCTTCAGTTGTAGCACTGGGCCCTTCTTAGCTGAGTCATGTAACTTCTTAGACTCCTTCTCTCACTGATGTCTGTTGGACTTGAGTGTAGGATAACAACCTCACATTCATTCTCCCATACCACTCCCTAAGGTAATCTACAATAGAGCTTCCAGGTGACAGTCTATGTTTTCCACTATCTTCTCACTAAAGCTTACCAAACCATTATAAAATGCTAATATTTGGAAAATACGGATGGCCCTGTCACTTGTAAGAACAGAAGTTCACAAAGACAGTGGTTTGATGGGTATCAACAGATGTGTTGGAATCAAAGGACTTGACACAGAAACTTTAACCTGTCATTTTTAAGATGTCATTGAGAGAGCACTGCTAAATCTGATATTCAGTTCCCTCGTTTTAAAAATAGGAATTAAATTGCATGTTTCCAATTGTTATCAGTATGTTTATAAAGTGTAATATAAACAAGCATAAGCTCAGTGCTTGATGCAGGGTGGGTACAAAGCAAGCCTTAAACTTTTCATTTTAAAATTTGTAATATATTTTGCAAATATCTAGTAGTCTCTCTAGGCAAGTCCAGTACTTTTAAATTTTTACTTGACACATAACAAATTTATGGGATACAGTGTGGCGCATCAATAGACAGGCATAATGCCTAATGATAATTTCACTACCTCATAGATTTATGCTCATTTTTGAGATAAGAACATTCAAAATTCTCTCATCATGCTATTTTGGAATACAAATGATTGTTAACTAAAGTCATCCTATTGTGCTATCAAACACTAGAATTTACTCCAGTAATCTAACTGTAACTCTACGCTATTGACCCACCTTTTTGTGTGTCTTCCTCACTTGGATTTCCAGTGCAGATAACCAACATTCTATTCTACTTCTATTATATCCACATTTTTTTCAGCTTCAGTATGTTAGTGACATCACACAGCATCTATGTTCTTGTGCCTCACTTGTTTCACTTAGCACAATGTTCATTTATACAGAAGTAGGTAATAGTGCTTTATTCTTGTCAATGAGTGAACAGTATTCTGAGTGTGTGTGTGTAGCACATTTTATCAATCCATTCACCCACTGATGAACACTTAAGTTGAATCTACATTTTGAACACTGTGACTAACATGACTAACACGGATGTGCAGTTCTCGGGTAATCTGTGAAACATACAGATTTTCCTTTCTCCTCTTTTTTTTCTTTATATATATTAGTAAGGTTGCTTGGTCATACGGTATTTCCATTTTTAATGTGCTTACAAACTCCCTATTTTATTTTCCCTACTAAATATGTGCTAGCTCACATTCCTATCAAGCATGAGCATTCCCCTTTTCTAGCACCCTCTCCTGAAGTTTCCTTTTTGCTTTTTTATTACTCCCATCTGAATGGAGTGAGATTATCTCTCACTGTGGATTTAATTTGGGCTTCCCTCATGGTTAGTGATGACGAGCAAGTTCTCATGACACCACCCACTTGCATGTATTTTCTTGAGAGATGTCTTTTTAAGTCATCCGACCATTTTTAATCATGTTATTTCTGGGAGGTTTTTGCTACTGAATTATTTGAGTTCCTTTTAAATTTATATTTTCTTGTTGTGGACCTCCTGCTAGTGCTTTCTGCCATTGCAAAGGTTGTCCATTTACTGCTGGTCATTTCCTTTGCTGCACTGTACAATCTTAACTCATATAAGCATATTATATTTGCCTAATAACATTTTATGCATATTTAAGAATATCCTAAATAAGAAAGTATTTTAAAAACAAATCAAAGTTACATCTCTAAATAATAAAACCAACTTAATTAAAATGAGCAATTTCTCATATGCCAATTCACCAGTAACAAACACTACCACAAGCATAAGTTTCTGACAGAATTAAAAATTGTTGTGGCACCAACACAATGGTGAAAGTTCAAAAAAAATAATACAAATTTTTCTTCTAAAATTTGTAACTAGCCCAAATTTTAAATGGAACTCCCTTCTGGAAATATCTGGCATGATTAAGGATAGTTCACTGTAGTGGGCTGAGACCAGATCAGCAAATAGTTCAGCATCCAACCAGACAGGAAATCACCTGATACAAGAGGATAATCAGAAGGTATACACAGGGCCTATTCCAAGTCCTATACCACCAAGGCATTTGACTATCAGGACGGAGCTCCTGTTGCCCATGTGGAACACAAACAGTAAGCAAGGCCCCTACACACCTGAATCACCCAGGGAAGCTAATTACACAAGACATTGTTCAGTCACAAATACTGTATTTCAACCATATATCTTATTCAACAGAGGACTAATTTCTAATTATCACGTTATAGGTTAAATATATTGCATACCAGGAGATAAGCTCAAACTCAGGACACATATGACACGAAAAAGTGAATGTTCTCTTTCATTCATTCACTACTTTAAACATCATTCTTTCCATTTCAAGCTCAGTTCTGTGTTAGGAGCTGACACCAAGTAAATAATTTAAAATTCAATTCTTAAAAGTTAACTTTATTGATATATTTATTTTTTTATAATTTATTCATTTTGTATCCCCTCTGTAGGCCCCTCCCTCATCTCCTCCCAGTCCTACCCACTCTCCCTCTTCTCCCCCTATGCCCTTTCCCTAGTTCACTGATATAGGAGCACCTCCTCCCCTTCTATCTGACCCTAGCTATAAGGTCTCATCAAGGCTGTCTATATCATCTTCCTCTGTGGCCTGGCAAGGCTGCATTCCCCCAGGGGGAGGTGGTCAAAGAGCCAGCCACTGAGTTCATGTCAGAGACAATCCCTGTACTCCTTAGTAGGAAACCCACTTGGAAACTGAGTAGCCAATGGGCTTCCTTTGAACAGGGGGTCTAGGTCCTCTCCAATCATGGTCCTTAGTTGGAGTATCCGTCTCTGCAGGCCTCCTGGTCCAAGGTATTTTAGTTCTGTTGTTCTCCTTGTGGAGTTCCTATCTCCTCCAGGTCTTTCTATCTCCTTCCAAAAAAATCATTTTTTTCTAATGACATATTTTAGGGAGAACAGTAGAAGTAATGAGAAAAAGTTTAAGCAAGGTAGGAAGAGACACAGATATATGACTCAGTGTTATACTAAAGTCAGAATATGGCTTCTGAATGAATGAGGTTTTGGCTGGGATTTGAAAATGAGTATGAATTTGGCAAAATGAGAGAGAGAGAGAGAGAGAGAGAGAGAGAGAATTCTATGCAATGAAATAGACTGACAAAAAGCAGAACAAGGCACAATTGCAATGTGCAATGGCACAAGTTGAGAACTATCTAAATATTTCCATCACAGTCGTTAAGGATTCTAAAACTCACAGAATAATTTTAGGAAGATAGAAGCTTGTAATAAAATGTCATTTTCCTAATTCATACAAAATTCCCACTAGGGTGAGTAGGAATTCAGGTGAAGGTTTATGGCATATTCTAGAAACTAAAAGAAATTCCATAGCAGAATCACAAAATGCATTCTGAAAAGGAAAGGGGAAATGGGACCGAGCCTACAAACAGACACCCACAAAGCTAGGACGTTTGGCTTTTCTCTCCTCAGCTTCAGACTAACGACAAGGTAGCTGCTTGCTTCCCCCAGGGATGGAAGGGTACCGCTGTGAAGGCAAGGATGGGATGAGATGAGCCTGAGCGAGGCAGGGAGATCAGCCAGGAGACACAGCAACAGGCAGGTGGCAGCCTTGATTCAGAGACAGCGGTAGTGAAAGGGGAAGGGAGGGCGTGACCGGCACCTCCTCACACCTGGAAGCCATGTGAAGCATGGCTTTGTTTGCATCCATGTTTTCCTCCCATCCAGCAGAACCCCATGCGGTTGACTTGAGTCTGGGCCATGTCAGAAGGAAGCCCGCTCTTTTTTTTTTTAAGGGAAATTTCTCATTTATTATGCTAGATAGTCTACATTTCTTGGAGGGAGCATCATTATCCAAAATGATATAAGTTCATTTAAGTTGTAAAAGTGTGTGTATATATGGTACTTATAAATACTGTATGTATACATTTTATGTAAACATAATAGCTTACGTTTCCCTATGAATTTTTTTTCATTTTTATTTTATATTAATCCCAGGTTATGTACTTTGTATCCCAGCCGTAGCCCCCTCCCGCATTCCTTCCCTATCCCCCCCTTCCCTCCCTCATCTCCACCCTGCACCTTTCCAAGTCCACTGATAGGGGAGTACCTCCCCCCTTCCACCTAACTCTAGCTTATCAGGTCTCTTCGGGAATGGCTACAATGTCCTCTTCTGTGGCCTAGCAAGGCTGCTCCTCCCTCAGGGGACAGGGAGGTCAAAGAGCCAGCCATTGAGTTCATGTCCAAAATAGTTTCTGTTCCCCTTACTAGTATACCCACTTGGGAATTGAGCTACCATTTGCTACATACAAGCAGGGGTTCTAGGTTATAACCATACATGGTCCTTGGTTGAAGAAAAAGTCTCATAAAAGACCCCTGTGCCCTGATATATTTGGTCCTTGCGGAGGGAAGCCCGCTCTTACAATGCAAGTGTGAGAGATTTAGATGTAGTGAGGTATTTCTGAATCTGAGCTTACATCTGCAGATATGGCATTGAGGAGAGGACACTAAAAAAAAAAAAAAAAAAATTATGCTGTTACAAACTGTTTCTGTGAGCTTACTGTAGAATGATTCCTTCCCGGACACTGCGCTAGTTTATAAGCACACTTTTCCTTCTTTCTCCTGGTTTTCAAAACCTGGAGGATTTTCAGAGTTTATAGTAATAAAACCTCCACTGGCAGAATTATCAGATACAATTCCACTCTCAGAGAAATAACTACATCTCTTACACTTCTATTATCTTTCAAAGGCATTGTTTATATGTGTCAAAATTTGTAGGCACTAATAACAAGCCGGATTCCTAGAGCATCTGTCTTCAAGTCTCTAGGCCCACTGTGGAGGTGAGCATAGACAGTAAAAGACAGCCACTTTTAGGGACAGAAATTACCAGAAAACACAGCACTCTTCTCTCAGATTTAATTCAGGATGGGAGATCCTCAAAAGGTTAGATGAGGAAGTAAGAAGCTAACTTAATCACCTGAGCAGCGACCACTCTTCACTGACCATTTAACTTTAAAACATCTGAAAAGCCTTGGCTGTAGGTGCTAATGGCATTATTCACTTTCACTCCAGGCATGGAAAATGGATGTCCAAACATTTGACCATAAAGTGATTCTTGTAGGACACAGATCTTGTTCAAGATACATGTGGAAGTTAACTTCCTACTTGGGGCAAAAAAAAAAAGGTGACTGCTTACAAGTTATTACAGTATTTTGTATTAATTGATTTTTTTCAGGTGGTTGAATTTTGTACAAAAGAAACCCACAATACAGAAGCCCCAAACCTACAAAACAAAATGTGCAATCGCAGAAGCACATGGGAAGTAATCGAGGAGTCTGCTGATTTTCAGAATACCTCTGCCATGACAGGAACGGAGGCGCCTCCTCAACCTACATTTTCATTGCTGAAGTCCAAACAGCGAGTGGTCTGCCTGGTGCTGGATAAATCTGGAAGCATGAGCTCGGTAAGATACATCATGCTGGATTTCTTAAAATGTATTTAAGTTGAATATAGAAATATAATTTAGTTTTATTTTAGTTCTAACAAACTAACACACATATGTTTATGCCAGTGAAACAGAGAGATAAACAAAATAATGGTTAAAGATTACAGATAACTTTTATCCCGTAACTTTTAGTTCCAACTAGGGAATTTTAACTGTACACACAAACACAGAGAGAGAGAGAAGGAAGGCGAGGGAGAGAAATTAATTTAGATGCAATGGTGCCTACTTAGCTACTCAGGAGGCTAAGACAGGAAGATGATTTGTGAGCATTAGTTTTAGGCTAGCCTCGGCTACCTAACAAGAGCTCATTCCAAAGAGTAAGGACAAAAATAAATGATGAATAAAAAAAAAAGAAAAAGAAAAAAGAATAAATGAAAATTATCCAAGATTCCACCGTTGAACATATCACTTCATCCTTTTCTTATTCTTAATGTTTACTTTTTCTTCAAACATTTAATTATATTTTGTATGTTTTATAACCTTAAAAACCCTCCATCTAAAAAAAGCATTCTGTAAAACATTTTAACAATTGCGTCATATTTACTGAAGCAGCAAGCCTGGGGCCTACATGGGTCTTCACCAGGTCCCCTGTGTGGTTCTCTTGCCTGAGGGTTGGGGGAGGGGAACCTGTTTTCCACCAGCCCACAAAGGCAGTAGGGGCAGGAGACCAGAACTTGGAAGGCCTGGGAGCAGGAGGGAAATCAGACACTCTGGGAACCACTTCAGGGAGCTAGTTCAACTTTAATTCCAGAGAACAAAGGCTATATGTCACTTGGAGAGTTGGGAGAGGGAGTGGGGGGTTCCAAAGATAGATGTACATAATTGGTTAAAACTAGGCACTTCACAGATACTTGATTTGCATTAATCAGCATGCTCCTATCGTATGAATGGAAACATAGTACCTAATTATCCTATAGGGGCATGAAGGGTAGACCTACCAGGGAGCTGTGTCAAAGACCATATATCAGATGTGGTTAGGGGCATCTATGTCTAGAGAAACTCTCCAGATGAAGTCAGGGAGAATAGGAGGCCCTGCTGGGGAGAGGGAGTCCTGCACCTTAATGCTCCTGAGCTCAGAATGGCTATCAGACGGGGAGGACTGCAACCTCAAACAGCAGGGGCCTTCCAACATGCTGCATATGTATTATAGCTGTTAGTTAGTGTTTTTATGGGGCTCTCAACTATGACAATGAATGGGTCTCTGACTCTTGTGCCTGCTCTTGGGACTCTTTTTCTCCTGTTGAGTTGCCATGTCCAACTCTGATATGATAACTTTTGCTTCATCTTATTATCATTTTGAAGCCTGTTCTTCTCTAATGAGAGACAGAAAGGAAGTGGATCTTGAGGGGAGAAGAGAGGAGGTAAAGGGAAGGGAGGTGGGAAGGAACTAGAAGGGGAAACTATAATCAGGATATACTGTTTAACAAAAGAATCTATTTTCAATTAAAGAGAAATGGAAAAATAATTGTCATATTTAATAATTATGTCATATGTACATACAATAATTTAGTCAGTTCCCAATAGATGGACATCTTTGACACTTTTCTGCTTGGTATTTATTTTAAAATACATTTTAAAATAGTTTCATTCAGAGAAATTATTGAATAGATTGTTAGATCAAAAGTTTAGATTTTTACAAATATAATAGCTAGAAGTTTTAAGGTTTATTTATTTTCATTTTATTTCATTTTATGAATTGCCTAAAGTATGTGTTTGCACCCCTGTGTCTCTTGTGCCTGCCAAGGCCACAAGAGAACATCAGATCCTTTGGAAGTGGAGGTACAGACAGCTGAGAGCCAAATCTGGGTTCTGGGAACTGAACCCAAATCCTCTCAAGGACAGAAAGAATGCTTAACTGTTGAGCTAATTCTCAAACATCTAAACTGTTTTTTTTTTTAGATATTGTTTTTTAATGAAATAAAGAAGCTAAAATATACCAATGAATTATTATCAATACCTATGGCCCTTGCGATTTTTGTCTTTCACTAATCTCCAGAGTTGTTCATAGATATATGTTTATATTTATATTTATATTTATATATATATATATATGCATTTTTTAACAGGGAAACCCCGTCACTCGTCTCACCAAAATGAATCAAGCAGCAGAGCTGTATTTACTTCAAATTATTGAAAAGGAATCCTTGGTTGGCATGGTCACATTTGATAGCACTGCTAAAATCCAAAATAACCTAATAAGAATGACCAGTGACAGTTCCTACCTAGAGATCATTGCAAAGCTGCCTCAACAAGCTAATGGTGGAACTTCCATTTGCAACGGACTCAGGAAAGGATTCCAGGTTAAAAAAGAAAATTAATTACTATCACTTGCTATTTACAACTTCTTTAACTTTCAGCAAGGGTTGTGAGTTCACGAGTTCCTCATTTAATAATATTCTGATATGATAAGACAAATCATCCGTGAAGAGTAAAAGGTAGCCTGTCCTTCTCTCTGTGGCCCTATCTGTGTCCAGCTGCCACTTCAGGTAACACTGAAGGGTTACGTGGCACTGGGGTTGGATATGAAAGGGAAAAGAGTCAATGGAGGTAATACTGGGGAGTCCCATTGTCTGGATTTCTGAGTAGAAAAAAAAACGCCATTGAGGAAAGTGTGAAAAAAAGGGGGGACGTTAGTATCCTTTAATATTGTGGGTAAGGAAATCCCTGGCTCATCAAATCTGTCATTTAAAATCACCGAGCTGGAAATGCTCCTCAGGCAGCAAAGAACCAAGCACAATGAACTCAGGTGAGAGTTTAATGGTATTTCAATTGTAAACTAAAAAGTCAGAAACACTCGTTGAGTGCTATAGCCAACTATGTATAAATAAATCTTGATATTCGCATATTCAAACTTAAGCCAGCCTCCCCTTGAGGCCCTTTATCATTATTATTAATATTCATCAATATTAAGTAACAAAACAGAAAGCCACTTCCTTTGCTAATCTTGCCTCCAAGTGGGCCCTACTGCCCAGAACACGTCAGCTTTAGAAGCATGTGATTGCTGCTGGGTTGTATTCTAAATATTTTGGGGTAGCTCAAACCAGAAAGTCAGTTTTCTCAACTGAGGCCTAGCTCTATTGGCACAGCTTACCCGCCAGCCTCTCCTGAGGAGTCCAACTGAGCCTGCCCACACTGCTAGGCTCAGCCCCCGGTGGTCAGCCTTCCAGATTGTCTGGGTCACTTCTCCTTACCCACTGTGTGTCAGGACTTATGCTTCCACTTGTGAGTGGTGGGAGTACACATGCTTTAGAAGACTAGGCATATCAAGACTCCAGCTTTCACAGCCTATACGTTACACCTAGTTCCATATGCCAACTTGGCTTGGAATGATAATGCAAAAGTTTCCTTCAGCTCACTCTGAGGCAGAGCGTAAGGACTCTTCTGGGACTAAAACAGTTTGTTCTTGCTTTTCACTTATTCAGAAATTATCCTTCTGTGGTTAATAATGTGGCTTTTCCCCTTCAGACAATTACTTCCAGTGACCAGAGTACTTCCGGTTCTGAGATCATATTGCTAACCGATGGGGAAGATGATCAAATACATTCATGCTTTGAGGAGGTCAGACACAGCGGGGCCATCATCCACACCATCGCTCTGGGGCCTTCTGCTGCCCAAGAGCTGGAGACTCTGTCAAGCATGACAGGTACAAGTTTGGATAGAAACATTCAGTATTCTTTTCTGCTGTTCGTGTTCTTTCTCTATAAACTGAAAACTGCTCAAAAACTCCCTGTCTTAAAATTAACCTTTGTTTCTTCGACCTCAGGTTCTTTTCTCCCCCTCCCACCCTCCTCATGACAGCTCCTCATGCTATTCATCATGTGCCGTCACCATTAGTTCTTCACCCAATTTCGGGCAATACCGCTAATGAGAACCTTATTTCTCTGACTTCTCAACTACATCCAAAATTATTTCCCTGTTTAAGAATACCATTCGATTTCACAGAAAATGTTTAGACATCCCAATTTTATGGTAAGAGTCCTGACTACCACGCAGAACTCATTCCATTGTGGAGCAAGTCTATCAAGTCCTAACACTCTCTAAGCCTGAGCATACCAGCCCCCGTGTGGGGCTGCAGTAGTCTTCCAGTTGGGCTTTCTGCCGTGTATTAGTTACGTAAGTGTGTAATGACTATCATATTTCATGCAATCATTTCTCTTCTTTTTCCTCACTTTTCATTTTTCACCCTTTCTCAGCTTCTTCCATGCAAGTAATCTCCCTCTTCCTTTATTGTCTCCATTCTCTATTTTCTACAGTTCATCAATTTTTACTTCATTCTAAACAGTCAGTATCTAATTATCATTAATGCAGTTTTGGTCCAACTAGAAAATAAGCCATTAACTTATAAGAGCTGGCTTCAGTTTCACTTCTGTAGTATTATGTTGTATTTGGGCTTTGCTAAGATAATTTGCACTTCCTTTTGGTGACTGAATAATCTCAAAAGAATTAAAGTTCTTTAGAGTTCCCCTTTGTTCTTATCACACTTACTTTGAGTAAGCTTCAGTAATTATTGAATTCTACTTGGGACACTATTACACTGAGGATCTTGAAGAATAATCTTTTGTGGGGTGTAACTAAAATCCTAAGTAGACTGTTAAACAGACCAATGACAGCACAGGGTAAGTAGGACTTTCCCATTTCAAACTCCCCTTTAGGAGGGCTTCGCTTCTATGCTGCTGAAGAAGACATAAATGGCCTTGTCGACGCTTTCAGTGGGATTTCATCTAGAAGCGGCAACATCGCTCAGCAGGCTCTGCAGGTCAGCAAAGGTTCAGGTCACCTTCTCGTTGCTGAAATAAACTCCCATCATGCTAATTAATAACCGTTCCTCCCTAACTGTCTTAGGTAGGGTTTTATTGCTGTGAAGAGACACCATGACCATGGCAACTCTTATAAAGGAAACATTTCATTGAGGGCTGGCTCACAGATTCAGAGGTTTATAGTCCATTATTACAATGGCGGGGAACATGGTTGTATGCAGGCAACCATGCTGGAGAGGGGCTGAAAGTTCAACATCTTGATCCATGGGCAGCAGGAGACTGGACACAGTGTGAGCACAGGAGACCTCAAAGCCCACCCTAGTGACATTCTTCTTCCAACAAGGGCACACCTCCTAAGAATGCCATGCCCTATGGCCAAGCACTCAAACCATTGCTAATTGGGGCCATTGCTAATCAAACCACCACACCAACAAATCCGTCTTCCCTAAAAATGGCTCTGTTGTATAGAAGAAACACGTCCATACTGAAGTTAGTCTTCCATGGCTTACCCGAGCCTTGTCTCCTGCAGTTCTTTACCCCTTATAATATTATTTTTAATCTTTATAATTTTTATAAGTTTAATTTTAATAATTTAATTTATGCCTTACAGATCATTTTTGCTGAAAAAGTCTTTAATGCTCAATTATTTTAAGTTTTTTAAAACCCAAAACCACACTGAACTAACTAAACTTTAAAATTTCATAGTTATAACATATAGGTTTTTGCATGTTTTTTTAAATTTCTGTAACAGTTGGAGAGCAAAGCCTTGAATATCACAGGGAGGAAATGGACAAACGGTACCGTGCCGGTGGACAGTGCCGTCGGCAATGACACTTTCTTTGTTGTCACCTGGACAGTACAAAAGCCAGAAATTATTCTTCAAGATCCAAAAGGAAAAAAATACACAGCCTCAGATTTCAAAGACAATGAACTAAATATTCGCTCTGCTCGACTTCAAATACCAGGCATCGCAGAGGTGAGTCTAATCTTTTGTTTTCATCAATTATCAATTTATGTTTAAAAAAATAAAGGCAACTTTCACATTTTCAATACTAAGACAGTGACAGATAATTCATCTTAGAAATAAGCTTAATAGAATACATAAGGAATCATACCCACATTATCAGTTTGTAAAATCATATAAGTCATTATTTAGGCTGGGGCAGTATCTCACTAGCACACCAGTTTAGCTTACATGAGGTCCTGACTCCATCCCAAACATCAGAAAAGAAACCCTTCCTCTTTTTTAATTTTATTTTAATTTTTATTAATTATACTTTATTCACTTTGTATCCCCCCAATAAATCCCTCCCTCCTCCCCTCCAAATTCCACCTTCCCTCCTCCTTCTCCACACATGCCCCTCCCCAAGTCCACTATAGGGGAGGTCTTCCTCTCCTTCCTTCTGATCCTAGTCTATCACCTCTCATCAGGAGTGGTTGCATTGTCTTCCTCTGTGACTTGGTAAGGCTGCTCCCCCCTCAGGGGGAAGTGATCAAAGAGCAGGCCAATCAGTTCATGTTGGAGACAGTCCCTATTCCCATTACTATGGAACCCACTTGGACACTGAACTGCCATGGGCTACATCTGTGCAGGGGTTCTAGGTTTTCTCCATGCATGGTACTTGGTTGGAGTATCAGTCTCAGGAAAGACCCCTGTGCTCAGATTTTTTGGTTCTGTTGCTCTCCTTGTGGAGTTCCTGTCCTCTCCCTAGCTTACTCTTTCCCACTTCTTTCATAAGATTCCATGCACTCTGCCCAAAGGTTGGCCATAAATCTCAGCATCTGGTTTGATAGTCTGCAGGGCAGAGCCTTTCAGGGGCCCTCTGTGACAGGCTCCTAACTGTTTCCTGTTTTCTTTTTCTTCTCATGTCCATCTTCTTTGCCTTTCGGGATGGGGATTGAGCATTTTAGCCAGAATCCTCCCTCTTGATTAGTTTCTTTAGATGTACACCCTTCCTCTTTTCACATTTCTAAGTAATTACACCTCTTCAGCACAGAGTAAGAAAACACTATCAATGCTCTTAAAGACAATTTTTTTTCCAGACAGGTACTTGGACTTACAGCCTCTTAAATAAGGACGCCAGTTCTCAGTTGCTAACGGTGACAGTGACCACTCGAGCAAGAAGTCCTACTATGCTCCCAGTAATCGCGACGGCTCACATGAGTCAAAACACAGCTCAGTACCCTAGCCCGATGATTGTTTATGCACGAGTCAGCCAAGGGTTTCTGCCTGTTCTGGGGGCCAGCGTGACAGCCGTTATAGAAGCTAAAGATGGACATCAAGTCAGCCTGGAGCTCTGGGACAATGGGGCAGGTAATCACCTGCACTGACAGCGCGGAATTTAACATTTCTCTCACTGGCTTCTAGCCCACTGCTTGCTCTGTGCACTCTAGAACTCTCTTTCAGAGTGAAGCCTCAGCAGGTCTCTAAACATCCTTGTCATCTCCTAAGTCCGTGAGCAGTTTTACTCTAACCTCAGAAGGAACCTGAGTACAGTTTCTCTCCAGCTCCATGGTCCGTGTTTTAATGCACTTTGTTATCTTTATATTTTCTTATTTTGATAAGTTTCTTATTAAACGAGCGCCACAAGTGGACTGAACACCTACTGTGAATTATTCCATACTGTAGGGCTATCATGTGAGCACACCACGCTTCAAGGCAAAACAGTGTGACTCTAGGATTCCTGTACCTGACCCGTGCTGCCTCATCAATGAAAGCACTGACATCACCCGTGCTCACAGTTACAACTGTCACTTTTACCTTACTGGATGACTAACTCTTGCATTCTGATGCCAAGGTGCTGATACACTCAAAAATGACGGCGTCTACTCAAGATATTTCACAGAGTACCGTGGAAATGGGAGATACAGCTTAAAAGTCAATGCCCAAGCACGAAAAAACGCCACTAAACTAAATTTAAAACAACAGAATAAGTCTCTATATATACCGGGCTATCTTGAAAATGGTAAGTAACATTCCAATAGATACATGTCTGTCTTAGGTCAAATGAATGTAGCAATCACAAAAAAACATAATGGAAAACAGAAAATCTAGGCATGAAATTCCTTGTGGATCCACAGACTGCATTTCTGCATGTTTGGTTAATATCCCCCTGAATTCATTCCACTTACATCTTGAACACTTCCCCCTATGTGTCTTCTATGAGGCAAGCTACAAATGGGAATAAAGCACAATTCTTGTCCTCAAAAGAAAAAAAAATGTACAGGCAAGTATCAGGTAGAGATAGGCTGAAATACAGTTTAACTAAAATGTAACACTCTGTTGTCCATTTCAAAATGGTGTTAAAACAAGGGTTTCTGTCACTATAAATTGTCACTTTTCAATATCTCCTTTTAATCAACATTAGCACTGAAAAGCTGCAAGATCAGCTTACAAGAACAAACATGACAACATAGAAAGTTACTTTTTTTTTTCTGGGTTTAGATCAACTTATACTGAATCCACCCAGACCTGAAGTCCCAGAAGAAACAGCAGAAGTCACAATGGAAAACTTCAGCAGAGTAACCTCTGGAGGGTCGTTTATTGTGTCGGGGGCGCCCCCTGATGGTGACCATGCTCATGTGTTCCCACCCAGTAAAGTCACAGACCTGGAGGCTGTGTTTATAGAAGATCATGTTCACCTTACGTGGACAGCCCCTGGCAGGGTCCTTGATACAGGAAGAGGTAAGTTTGATAGTGAGTTTTAAAATCTTCTGAAAGAAAACACGTTATCTTTCATTTGCTAAAATTTCCCCAATGTCTTATTTATGGGTAACATTTATGGAGTGGTTACAACAGCCCAAAAGATACAAGTTGACCAGAAGTTATACCGGTTTTAAAAACTTAAAATCCCAATGCAGTCTTTTCAGATATTTTTATTAATTTGCCTTGTCTCAATTTGAACTATTTTTAAATTAAATGAAAAGACAAAATAACACTATTCTCTTGCATTCTTTTGTCTCAAACAAGGGCAATTTGCTAAGCATTTCTATCTTATCTCAATTTTATTCAATTACTATTGTGCTTGAAAACACTATGCGATTCGGTGGAGCAAGGTTTACTCTTAAAAATTAATTAGGTACAAAATATACACAGGTAAACGATTCCAGACAGATAGATAAAAATTAGACAGATAGACAGAAAGATAGATAGACAGATTATTGATATATAGATAGAGAGATAATGAGTGATAATATATAGATAAACAAACAGATAATTAATAGAAGATAGATGAGAGCGATGGATAGATGAAGGTAGATACATGATAGCTAGACAGATAAAGAGAAGATAGATAGATAGATGATACATAGATCCATCTAAATGATAAACAAGGTTTGTAAAAGAATGGTAGAATGGATAGGATTTATCAATGGAGAAACTAAATATTAATCAGAAGGCTTTAATTAGGGGAGAAAAAAAACAAAGGTATTTACCAAATATTTTAAGTATCTCTACCATTATGTTAAAATGCAAAAATAAAGCCATCATACAAATAAGGGTTACAAATATTTTATTCTGACATTTCATAAGATATTTTATGTCCATTTTTCTGTTAGATTTCTAAAATCAGTGTGGAATTCAATACTCAGGCCAGCATCCTCCTTTCCTTTCTTGATAAAATAATAGTTACAGCCACTAACATTTCATTCATCCATTCACTAAATACTTTCAAAATTGTTCTAAACACATTTTATTCATTATCCTTTACAAATATCCCCATCAGGATATCAACAGCCAAATCAATTTGTTGAATCAATCAAATGACTAAATCACTGCTTTTCGCTTTTAAAAATGGAGGTGAGGAAGATGGCAGTATAGAGAACTAAGGTCCTGAGCACAGGTTCAATTCTGCTCATCCAACTTCTGGGCCTCTGACTCATCCTCAGCTGCTCCGCTCCCACCTGTCTTTCCCTGAGTGTTCTCACATTGCTCCTTCTTTCAACTTATATTTTTAAAAAATAGAGGATACTATGGTCTTTACTGTGCACGAACATTATGAATTCCTTGTTCTCATTTAAACCTGCGTTCTGCTCTTCCTATGTCTTTCTAAAAGGAAACCTGGATTCTGGGTGGAGGGCTGGTAATAGATAATACTGAATTAAGTTTCCTGTGATTGTGAAACTGGACATTTTTGAATAATTGTTCATATACTTGTCTTTAAAGTCAGTGAGACGGGATAACCAGACACAAACTGTATCCGGGCTCTCAGGCACAAAAGCTCATAGGCACTGCTCTTACTTCCTGCACAGGGGCAGTGCAGTAGCGGAGAACCATCCTTGTGACTCTAATGAACACAATGTTTCTCTTTCCCAGCACATAGATACATCATCAGAATGAGTCAGCATCCTCTGAACTTCCAAGAAGATTCTAACAATGCTACCTTCGTGAATACTTCTGGTCTGATACCTAAAGAGGCTGGCTCTAAAGAAACATTTGAATTCAGGCCAGAAAGTTTTAAAATAGGCAATGGCACCAAAGTCTACATTGTAATTCAGGCCAACAGCGATGCCGGCCTCACCTCTGATGTCTCCAACATTGCACAGGCTGTCAAGTTTATTCCTCCAGAAGAACCCAGCTTCCCTGATCTGAGTGCTAAAGTGTCCACACCCAGTTCAACAATTTTTTTATTTATTGCAATTTTATTCATATTTTAAACTAGAAATTGCAGTGGAAATAAAATTCAGTCTTATTTAGGATTAATTTACTATCCTTATTGTCTACTATACAACTCCTTGTAACATAAAAGTAAATGTTCAATGTTTTAAATTTCCTATTTGCATATATTAAAATCAAACGTTGGTAAATATAAATCAGAGTATTTCCTTTATCTACTTTTTAAAAGGATGAGTTAAATTGAAAAATCATTTTACAAATATTAATATCTATAAAGCTACTGCAATAAATATAATATAATTTTTATAGAAATAAATTCGCATGGGAACAGAATATAAAGCTCAGAAAGAGAAAATGATGTCTGTTTTCAGTGTAAATATGCAAAAAAAAGAAGCACGGACTGATTTCCACAGAGCTCTGGGAAATGAACTCAGTATTCAGACAAGAGAAAAGCAGTATTCTGCAGGCAGTGCATATGAGTGAATTCAAACCAGAAAACCCTCCAACTTAAAGAACAAATGTTTTATTTTTTTAATTCAGTTTATATCCTTGTTGTAGCCCCTCCCTCCCCTCAAGCACCACCCTACCTTCTTCCTGCCTCCCTTTTTCCTCAGAAAAAGAGAGTTCCCTCTCCCATCCAGCCCAGCTCATCAAGTTGCACCAGGACTGAGCCTGTCCTCTTTCCCTGTGGCCTGGCAAGGCCGTCCCACCAGGGGGGAGTGATCAAAAAGCTGGCAAGTGAGTCCATGTCTGATGGCAGTCACCATTCCCCTGACTAGAGAACCCACATGAAGCCTAAACTGTCCATCTGCTGTATCTTTGTAGGAGGCTTAAGGTCCACGTCCTGAATGGTCCTTGGTTGATGCTTCAGTCTCAGCAAGCCCCTCTGGGCCCTGGTTAGTTGGTTCTGTTGGTCTTCTTGTGGAGTTCCTGTCCCCTCCAGATCCTTTTCTCTTTCCTCACATTTTTTTTTCACAAGACTCCCAATGTTTGGCTGTGAGTCTCGGCATCTGTTTTGAGGCCCTGCTGGGTACAGCCTCTCAGAGATACAGGATAAATCTTAAAACTAATCTTTAAAATGAAAGAAATATCAAGCTGGCCTTCAGATTGTAAGGATCTTTCAAGAAAAACGTGGCTAGATGTGGAGGAATTTGACTGTGATTGCAGCAATTAGGTGCCAAAGTAGGAGGATTGTAAATTAGCCTAAGCTACAGAGCCCAGTTTTGGGTTAGCCTGAACTACAATGCAAGATCCTATCTCCAAAAAGCAAACTTTGAAAATCTGCTAAGATTTTACATGTTCTCTGCAATTTGCTCAAAATGAGAAAGCAAAAGACAAACAGGCAAAATCCATAAGTAGGCAAATTTCTTTGCTGTATTAATCTCTTTTCTGTTACACAACAGAACACTTGAGAATGGGAGACTTATACAGGGAGGTGATTTTGGAGGCTAAGTGGTTTAAGATTGAGTGGTAGCTCTGGCAAGGGCCCATGAAGCTTTGAAGCTTCCGCTCTTGATGGAGACCAAGGATAAGCAGAAGCCTGTGGAGTAAGCTGACACTCCCTCCTGATAATCCACCTTCACAATAGCTAATTGATTTCCACAAGAATGACTCAGGCCAAGGGCTTCATGATCACCCAGAGCAGCACAACCTCCCAACATAATTTCAAGCTGGGTTTTAGAGAAAGTAAGCCATATTCAAGCCAGATCAAAGGCCTAGTGGCCAGTGAGTATCGCCTAATGTTTAAACAAGAGAGAATCTTTTTCTCAGACAAAAATCTATCAAAGCAGTCTGCTTTCTCTTGAATCTTTATCTGAGAACTACTGTTTAAACGGAAACCAAAGGAACTGTTCTCAGATGATTTCCAAGATTAATCTCCAGTTATCCTTTTGAAACATACCACCTGTAACATCTAATTTTCAAACAGACTGAAGGCTCAAGTATGGTGACACAAACCTTTAATGCCAGCCCATGGGCCAGGAATGTCAGGACTACTTAGCAAGACCCTGTCTCAAAGGACAAAATGTAACAGAAGGTGAATGGCCTGAGATGAAGCACCAAGGTTGCCCTGTCTGCAACTGTAACCTAAAACAAATTCTCTCCCTTGGGACTTCCAGGCTTTCTTCCCCTTGAGAAATTATTCTCTGATTCTAGGTTCCCTGGGGCTGTGTTGTAGCTCTCTACAGACCTTTTCTCACTCTCTCTTGTATTTTGAATATTATTTTTGTTCTAGTATAAGAAGAGCCACACAGACCTCTCAGACTCTGGTCTCAGATATGGACGGGTTTCTTTTCCAAGCTGATCTAGCAGCGCCACAGCAAGGTCTCGGAGCCTAACTGTGACATCGACTGGGTCTCACAGCAGGGTTTTTACAGAAAGAACTGAATGCAAAAGACATGGGGAGGGCATTTACACATTTTGGCTAACCATACAAAACAATATAAGGTTTTTGGCTAACTAGACAAAGTATTATCAGCTAACCTTTAAGCTGATTGGTCCTAAAGTGAGGCAGGGCTTAGGGTCTTCTAGAGCACATCCAAAGTGTAGCCAGGTGTGTAGGTAAGAAGGGTGCAACCAGAGTGTAGCCAAGTACGTAGATAACAAATATGCGTTATGACACTATTGAACCATAGTAAAATATAAGGTCAGCTATGACCAACCGCTTCCAGGAAGCAGAGTTGAAAAGTTTAAGACTTTGAACTTAATTTCATCTTAGAAACAAAATGGAAGCTGAACACAAAGATGGCTGCAGCTTTGTCTCAAGTAACAGGCTACAGCAATTTTATTCCAACCTAATCTATGAAACAAGTCTTCAAGTCCTTTAGAGGCAATCCCACATTGACTCCATTCTGTACTCGTAAGAGTGCTGGGAGGTGGCGCAGATCACAGAGAAGCGTGCGTATCTTCTTTCATGTGGGTGAAAGGCAATGAGAGATTCACTGGGTGTTTCAGTGTCACATGCTGTCGCAAGGGCTCTTTTTTCATCATTTATTTATATTGGTTTTGATGTTTTGTTTTGTTTTTTTGAGATGATCTTGCTACATATGTAACCCAGCAGTGTAGAATACCAAATGCCTCAGGCATTATTGTAGTTTTAACTTTGCAACATTCCTTTTAGAAAGAGAGTGCTTTCCTCATTTCACAGCTAAGGAAACTGAGAAAGAGAGAGGTTAAAGTTGTAAGAGGGAATTTTCTTGCCGGAAGGAATGTATGAGCTATTAAGGTGATATGTTATGTTTGTCTAAGTTAGGCCAAGATAAACAGGTGCAGTGCAATAAGAGTGACTCAAGAAGACGGAAAGAAAAACTGCTACTAGTGAAGATGATGTGGGAAGATTTCACAGATGAGGTTTTGCCAAGCCCAGACTGGAAAGCTGGGAAACTCCCAACACGCAGAGAAGCTTTTGTTTTGCGACTACAGCTGGGTTTTTCCATAGTTTCAGGTGGGCTCAGGGACTTTTCATTCCTCATGTAAGCCCTGGAAGGCTCTATTTACAGTTTTACAAATAAAGGCACGAATAAAATTTCAATTTGCAAATTTTTGTGTCAACATTCATACTTACAATAGTATATGATATATAATAACAGTGTGTGATATTTATTGAGGATTTTTTATGTGTCAGGGTTCCCCTTGGAGTGTTTTTCCTACATTATCTCATGTAGTACTTCCAATAGTCTGCAAGTCTTCCATGGAGAAAATGAGTGTCTCTGTTTTAGACTAGTGAACGGATTTCCCTTTTCCTGCATTTTTTAAGATCTTTTTAAATTACTGTTAATTGCATGCATATGCGTAAGTCTGTTTGGGGTGCGCATTTGAGTTCAGGTGCCCAAAGAAGCCAGAGGCATTGGAATCCATGGAGTTAGGGCAACAAATGGATGAGAGTGCCTGACGTGAGTGCTGGGACTGAACTCAGGTCCTCTGCAAGAGCAGTATGTGCTCCTAAGTGCTGAGCCATCGCTCTAGCCTGTTTTTCCAGCATTTTTGTCTTCCATAGATTCTCAAGACACTGGAGGAGGAAAAATAATCTCCACTCAGTTCTGCAGATCCAAATGCTAACCTCTTCCGGAGGAGGAAAAATAATCTTCACTCAGTTCTGCAGATCCAAATGCTAACCTCTTCCAGAGACAGCCTCACATACGCCCCCAGGAATAACATTTCAGCACTCACCTGGACATCCCTTAGCCTAGGAAAGCGTCACCTCAAATTAGCTATTACAAAATGACGTTTCAAGTACATGAACAAAATCTTCACAAAGAACCAAAGAGGGATCCAAAAAATAGAGTATAAAAGGTTTTCATTAAAATAAGACTTTAAATTCTCAGTGAATAAATTTGATTATGAACTGGAAAATACCTATAATTCACGCTCGCCTCTTTGAGGACAGACTGTGGGCATAGGGATGTGCACCAGGAATCCAGCACTTGGAAAGTGAAGGAGAAGGACCAGGGCTTCAAAGACATCCTGAGCTGCATGACAAGCTAGAGGCCAGCTTGGATTACTCGAAAGCTTGTCTCAAAAAGCAAATTCATGAAGAATTTCCCAATTCTGGGCTCCCTAGTGGTGTAATATAGCTCCTTTACAGAAGCTTGCCTGCTCTATTTTGCACTTAAATCTCACTGTGTTCCAATCTAACCCAAAGAACAAATCTCCAGGTTCTTCGGAGGTAATGCCTGCATTACTCAGTTCTATATTGGTCAATAGCCGAGCACTGACTGGCATGGGGACATAGAACATAAAGAAACACTCATCTCTTTCACAATAATAAAGGGGAATGAGGAAAAACAACCAATACACATTTATTGGAGTGTTCAGAACCTTGCTTGCACAGAATTTACAAAAAACTGTTTCCATATACACATATGCGTGTGTGTGTATATATTAATTAAACATACCCTTGCTCCCTCTAAAATCATGGCTTCTTTGTTATTAATATATTATGTGTTATTAATACATGCATATATATGTTTAAATATATAGATAAACCTGCTTGACCAATTTAGTGTTACTTGTATGTATACATTTTTTAGAAATGATCACTTGATCCTGGATAACTCACAAAGTAGCTGGACTTTTGGCTACTTTGTAGGTTCTTCTTTCTTCCACCCTTATTCCACACTTTCAACCTCCCTAGCACTAGATAGGAGAAAAAAAAGGATAGAGGAGAAAGGGAACATCATTATCTTCAAACTATTTCCTGCCGACTAGGAATGTTGAGTTCCTTGGGGCATGTACATTTGCTGTCAAGTTATCTAATTTCTTCTTGTTGTTGTTTCTTCTTTGCACACAACTACTCAATAAACCGCAACCAACAGCCTCCAACCAACAACCCACCACCAACAAGAGCCCCACCTCTTGGGTCCCTAGCTTTATATACTCTCTGAAGAGTCCCTCAGAATTCCAAACATCACACACTCATAGAAACTTTGCAGGTGGCAAAATCATGTGCCTGCTAAAGTCTGAAAATCATAGTCTGCTGCTGTGTAGAATCTGAAGCAGCCCTATATCCCACACACCGGGTTAAAATGAAAACATATTCTTTAATATTTTTGTGTTTTCAAAGAGACCACTATTCTTACTACAGATAATCCTAGGAGACTCATCTTTTGTCTTCTGTTGTTTCTGGCTTTAACGTAAAGGGTCTACTCCACGTGTAAGCTAGCAATATAAGGCCCAAGCCCTGATTCATGTTATTCCATTTAATCTTCACAACATTCTTTTTAAAATACCTCACTGTCCTCATTTTGAGTTAGGAAAGTTGAGGCTGAGAGAGAAGTTAAACTCAGAAAAATAATCTCTTGCTAACAGGAGCATTTAAAATATATTATGTTGGTGAAGATGAGTCTAAGCAATGAAAGAGAACACGATAACAATTACTCAGGCAAGCTGAAAAAACATTAAAATGCTCCAGGAAAGATAATGTGGAAAGATTTCACAGGTAAGGCTGCGTCAAGCCTGGGCTGGCAAGTTGGAATACTGTCAACAGTTGGTAAGAACATGCTAAAAAAGCTGTAATTTTCCATCCAACAGACTTTACCTGGTAGTCTTCGGCAGGTTCGAGGACTCAATATTCCCTACTTACGACTGGAAGACTAGGGTGGGATTGGGAGGGAATGAGGGAGCAGGCTACAGCTGGGATACAAAGTTAATAAATGGTGACTAATCTTTTAAAAATAAATATTTAATTTAAAAAGACTGGAAGACTTATAGATTTGTAAAATCAACCCATGCAAACAGAACTTAATTAGCAAAATTTTGTAGCAGCTCCACACTACTATCTTAGAAACTGCAATCAATATATTTACCAAAATGCCCATGTCAATTAACAACTAAGTCTTTACATTAGATAAAGAAGGTCCCAAAAGATATCAGCACTTCTCTCTATCAAATATATGCAAATATTCTGGTCGTGATTCAAATTCCTGAGTGGGGCAGACACATAAATACCCTTCTGTGTTGCCATTCTCTCACCGCCACACGTGCGAACATGGTGTCGGCTCTGAAGGTCCTTCTGCTCCTCACCCTGTATCTCTTGTGGGATGTGAAAAGCTCCATGGTCCATCTGAACAACAATGGGTACGAGGGCGTGGTCATTGCAATTAACCCCAGTGTACCAGAAGATGAAAGACTCCTCCAAAGCATAAAGGTAAAGATTTTCACTATCTGCATATTTCATGTCCATAATTCTTTTTACCTAGGTGTCTAAACTGTACACACACACATGCACACACGTGCACATAGTTATACTTTCCCAGAGCTGCTTTGACTGTAGTCATCATATATGTAGATTATCTACAATCAAGGTGAGTATCTGCTTAGCATCGTATTTTTAATATACATTAAAATACATGTTCAAGCTCCTAAATTTTTAACTAGCTAAGGTAATAGACTTCAGAGCAAATGAAGAGTTGTTCTCGAATTTTTGTCCTAATGATGCTGCTTTTGCAAAGTCTAAAGAACACACGGGCACTGGAGCTCGGGCAGCTTGTTGTCTTACATGTCCTTCCTATCTGCTCAGCTTGCACAGCCTAAGAACATTGCCTGCCTCGCCTTAAAGAAAACCTTAGACCATGTCTAAAGTAGCTTTGTTCTTAATTGCATTTGTTTAACAAAAATGACTGTGTAATGTGTACTTTGTTCTTTGATCCTCTCAACATCTCCACATGGTGGCTAGGAGCAGAGGGCTTCGCTCCTCTGTAAACAGAATGACTGGTTTGCAGGATTGTAGCAAGTTACAAGCTGAGCAAGCCAGCCTTATCTTTATTGTTAGCACTTGAGCAATGCTAGAATGACTCGGTAGGTCATAAATACAGCTGCATATGTAGAAATTCATACAGCCATGCAAGAATAATCATTAAAGGCAAGGTTGTAAATTTGTTAGGGAGCGTGAGGGTTACAGGGGAAATTGCGGGATGGGGAAGGAGGGGAGTGATATAGATTCATATTCATATATGAAGTTTTCAAAAAATGTTTTTTATATAATCCGGTCATTTATTTATACACTCTGCTTGGGCAATAACTCAAAATGAAACAGAAGCAATTCTACTTGACATCAAATACAATAATGACCAGACTTTAAACAACCAGTCTATTTGTTTAAACAATGCAATTATAAGAAAATTGATTAAATAAACAACTTGCCTACAGACTTCTGGTCTTGATCACTTTTATACCTCACTGAAAGACTTCATTCCCATCTCCAGTCTAACTGCCAACAGGAGGGGTTGGCAAGTGAAAGTCACAAATGATTTTTGGGCATATGGAAATTAGTTTATAGATTGGAGAAAAATAGTAAAATTTATCCCACTTTTTTCAGTTACTCTGTACAAATATATTGGAGGAAGGGGAGCCCCATTTGCTTCCCTTGGCTTAGGTATAGACATCTAGGCTCAGTTTGCTTTGACACTGTTACCTCAACGCACTTTTAATTCTCTCAGGAAATGGTAACTCAAGCCTCTACTTACCTGTTTGAAGCCAGCAAAGGAAGATTCTATTTCAGGAGCGTAAGCATTTTAGTCCCGATGACCTGGAAGTCAAAATCCGAGTACTTAATGCCAAAACAAGAAACATATGACAAAGTAGGTGCCATGTCCTAAACTGTTCCTGTGCCTTTTCCAAATGAATATTTACAAGGTTTTATAATTATTCACCATTAAGTTAGTAATTAGTAATATAGCTTTTTGTTGTTTGTGTTTATGTGTGTGTGTTTGTGTGTGTCCACATGTTTGTAGACTATTTGTGTCCATGTGTTTGTGTATATATGTGTGGATGTACACATGCCCCCATGTGTGTGCGTGTGAGTGTGTGTGTGTGTGTGTGTGTGTGCTCACGTAGGAGTCAGATGTCAATATTGGATGTCTTCCTCTATTTGCTTTTGCTCTTTAATTTTTGAGACGCGGCCTGTTACTGAATCTGAGAGTCATCAATTTGGCTGTGCTGGCCGGAAAACACTATCCAGTCGTCTGTCTGTCTCTACCACGTCACCACTGGGGTTACCATGCCCAGACACGTGAGTGGGTGTTGGGACTGGAACTCACATTCTTGTACATAAACAGATAGCACTTAACCCACAGAGCCTTTGCTCAGGCCCAACTTTCCCCAGTGTAAAGGAGACCGTCCTTGTTTGTAAAATCTCTTGTTGCTAATGCTCCAGGAATCTGACTGACTGTGTTCTTCTGCATTTTAGGCAGATGTCATAGTTGCTGAGCCTCATCTGAAATATGGAGATGATCCCTACACACTTCAATATGGACAGTGTGGAGACAGAGGACAGTACATCCATTTTACTCCCAACTTCCTACTGACAGATAATTTGCCTATCTATGGACCCAGAGGTAAAAATACCTATTTTACATCTCTTATTTTCACTGAGGAAAAGCAAACCACTACCATTAATGTGGATTTCTAAAACTTTAAGAAAAGTGATCATTAAGTAATACTTTCGTTTGAAAATAGAGTAGTTACATTCCACCTATTTGTGCATTCAAACTTATACATAAAATAGGTCACTTGTTATAACTAGCACATTCAAGATTTTTAAGCTATTAAAAAGTATCAATTTCTAAGCATTTGTAACAATTTCAATTTGGGCAATAGACAAAGCAACTGAAAACAAAAGAAAACTGAGTACAGATATTTTAACTACAGTTTTATAGATGACAATCTTCTCTCTCAGGCAGGGCCTTTGTCCACGAGTGGGCCCATCTCCGGTGGGGAGTATTTGATGAGTATAACACAGACCGGCCCTTCTACATGTCCACAAAGAACAGGATTGAAGCAACAAGGTATACCTGTGTGAACTAATTTGCTTCTACAAATTCTTGCCTATGGGTCTTAGGCTGTCTGTACTGGGAAGTTCAGGTGGCCTGGTGTTCAGACAGTTCACCACTATATTCAAACGGCACCTGCTGTAGATAACTTAATAATGTTTACTATTAGCCCTATAATTATTGCCACGGTGTTATCTAACCCACTACCTTAATCAATGAAGACACAGACACCTGACAGATTTGAAAATAGCCTTATTTCACCTGGGGTGTGGCAGATTCTACCTCCTAAGCTGCCTTTGCCTCCCAAGCCCCCATCCCACATCATCTGCTCTACTAATTTCTATCTGGGCTACTTCCCATCCAGAATTTCAAAATAGTTGCTAATATTCTTCATCTGGGCTGCTTTCCCCCATCCATGCCAGTCCAGCTATGTGCCCCCACACACACACACTAATCCATCGCCGCTCTCTGCTTCATTCCTCCTCTAGTACCTGTCTGCCTCTTTCATGATTTTTCTGTCTCCAAAGCCTGCGAACCTTAGCCACGCCTACCTCATTTCTGCCCTGCCTAACTGTAGGTCTTTTATTCATCAAGCAGGGAGGCAAGGTTATACATGTGGCATTTGATTGTTTGTTCATAAGCAGACCTCGGGAACAACATAGTCAACAATCAAATACAAAGCACCAGGCCACGCTGTTACAAGTACCATTATATACTAACAGCTGTTCCATTAATTCTGGTGTCCCCACCTCGGAATGAAGGTAGTCAGGTATCAGGACCTATTTCAGTACTCACTGAAATTTTACAAACATTGTTTATTAGTAGCAGCAAAATGAAACAGGTAAACCCAAAGTCATCAACAAATTGCCACTCGAGCTTACACACATTTTCATTATTATTTTACACTTTCATTTCCTTACATGTATTCTATACTAATTCTGTGTAGAAAGAAGACATGTGACATTTGTTTTCTCCCTCCTTTACCTTCTCTTATGCCCTCCTCCTACCTCCACTCTATGAATCTTTTGTTCTACTTCTTTCAAAACTTTTTAGGGTACAGCTGCTTAATTGAAACCAACTTAGTTGCTAGAGAGCTCTGTAATAAATATATTTTGCTTTCAAATTAGTGAAAAATCATATTCTCATGAGAATAAGTGAATAAGTTGATTTTTTTTAAAAATGCAATTCTGGGGAAAATCTAGCCAAACCCTATGTATAAAATTGTAAGATATTTAAGCTTTTAAACTAAAAGTAACAAACACTTAGAATATTGGGGGGGGGTATTGAGAGGAGCTGGAGAGATAGTGCAGAGGTTAAGAGCACTGGCTGCTCTTCCAAAGATCCTGAGTTCAATTCCCAGCTGCCACAGAGTGGCTCACAACCATCTTCAACGGCTTTGGCGTGCACCATATATGCACACAGAACACTCATAAATAAATAAAATTTTAAAAATGTATTGAGAAAAATAGAAGTTGATGTCAAGAGGCAATCAGTCTTTGAAAGAGCATCTTTCAGATAAAGACCCTCTGTGGTGTGTGGTCTAAAGAGCCTCACAAAGGCTGCCCTCTGCCCTCAGCTTCACACCACAAAACTATCTCCAGATCTTTCTCCTCCTCCCATTTGATATTTGATGGGGAATGCTGGGTCTCTCTCACTCTTTTATCAGCCAGCCCTAATTATCCAGGAGATTTTTCTCTCTCTCTCTCTCAATAAACATTAAAACCCTTGAGGACTGTGTCCCATATATATATTTTAATATATATGTTATATTATATTATATATATATATAATCTCCTGGTATTGAGCCTGGCACAAAGTAAAAACCAAACAAAGAATTATCAAACAATAAATGCTTTATAAACTAAGGAATAGCCAGTGAATTTCCTTATAACCAATCATTAAAAGAAGATATCACTGAGTTCCTACAACATGCCAGAAACTATGGCTTCCAGGACATGGGGCTAGCCCTTAAAGCTAAGTCTCCTGAAGGATATTATCTGCCCTCCCTTATCCTTGAAACAAAACTAATCTGTGGAGGCGAACTAACACCACAAAGTTTAAAAATGGGAAGAAATCCTTCATATAAATGCAAACTCTTTAGAATCCTTTTCTAGTGTTCTGCTGCCTCCTCCCATGCCCTGCAGGAGGCTTGACAATTAGCTTTATCATGAAGTCCAAATGGCTTGAATTCGTTACTTTTACTTCTTCCTTCAGGGTAGGTCAAAATGTAAAGTGAAGAATACTATAAAGTCAAAGCGGTGTGCATGGTACATAGAAATTTAAAAGAGTTTCAAGCATAATTTTGGCTCACCCCACTCCACCAGACACAATTCTTCTGTAAATCTTCATTTAATTTTTACAACAGCATTGTAATATAGTAACTACTATCTTTACCTCAAAGTAACTATGACAACTGACTTATTGATCATATTATTAAGCAATGAATGCTTAAGGGATATGAACTAAAAATCCTGTTCTTAGCAAGGAATCTGGCTCACTCTACAAAGCATTTGCCTTACAAGCATGAGAACCTAAAAATGATGCCCAGAACTCACGCCAAAAATGTTGGCATGGAGCTGGTGCCTGTCTGTAACCCCAGCACCACGGAAGGACAGAAAGGAAGATTCCTTGGGGAGTGGGGGGATGCTGGCTAGTCAGTGTAGCCTAATTGGTGAGTTCCAGGCCAAGGAGAGACCATGCCTCAAGGAGATGAATAGAGTGACTGAGGATAACAGCTGATGTTGTCCTCCGTCCTCCACATACGTACACACACACAGCAAACACATATATAAAACGTATGCACAAACGTTAAAGATAATAATAAAGGCTCAGAAACGTGGTTTCTACTGAAATCCACGGTGAGGATGGGTAAAGCCCCGTATCTACTCTTGTCAAAATGGAGTGCTTGGTAGATGACCACCACTGGGAGAGATGTTAGGACGTTGATCTGACTTCTAGTACTGAAAAACAGAGGAAGCGGCAATGTGACCGAGGGCTTGCCTAGCACGCCCCAGCCCTGCAGTCAGGACCTAGAACCACCAAGGTAATCCGGTTCTTTCACCACAGATGTTCCGCTGGCATCGCTGGCGCAAACGTGGTCCGGGAGTGTCAGAGAGGCAGCTGTGTAACCAGGCCTTGCCGACGGGACTTGAGGACAGGGCTGTATGAACCCAAATGCACGTTCATCCCAAACAAAGTTCAGACAGCCTGGGACTCCATAATGTTCATGCAAAACCTCAACTCTGTAAGTACTTTCCATTTATCTTTTCAAAAAGATTTTTTTTTAATCCTTAGAGGAAAATTAACTAAGGAAGCTGGCCTTCTCTTATGTGTCCAAACAGAGTGGGAAGAAATTAATCTTAGACTTGATCAAGGCCATTTTCTCCGCACCACATCATGGTGTGTCTGGGAGTTGCCCTGCCCTTTCTCATTAGCCCGAGTCTTTGCTTCAGATGGAGCAGGCATCCTTCTCAGTGAGTCACATGACGCCACCATAGGATGCCTCTCCCTTTGTTTCTGTCTGTTGAACTTGTGTCTAGAGTAACAACTTCATTTTTTAATTCTTCCCGGTATGTTATTCATTTTACTTTTCTAATCTACCAGGTAGCTTTCAACTTTCTAAAATTTCTACTGTCTTCTCACTAAAGCTTACTAAACAACTATAAAATGTTGATATTATAAAATATGTACAATATTGCCTCCACAGAATAGATGTAATCACAAGAAGTTCACCGAGTACTGTTTGACCTAAACTATCTTTAAGTTATAAAGTCTGGTGAGAAACAAGAGGCACAGATGGACACAATAGAGAAACCCATTCTGACATTTTCAATCTGTCATGAGGGGAAACTTAATAATCAGAGATTGATTTCTATCTATTTTCAAAATGTTTCAGTTTTGTCTGTGTGTCTCTGTGTGTCTGCATGTGCACGTACGTGTGTGTGTGTGTGTGTGTGTATGTATGTGATTGCTGCAGCCTGCAGTGGCCAGTGTTGTCCAGTGCTCTGAAGCTGGAGTTACAGACAGGCAGTTAGGACCCATCACATGGGCTCTGGAACTCAAACCTGAGTCCCCTGCGGGAGCATACGTGTTCTTTATGCTGAGCCATCTCTTTTGCCCCTTGTTCTCTTGTCTTTATTTAAAAACTAAAATATGCAATCTTCATTGCTGTTGCTATTGGTTTATAAAGGTTAATATAAACAAAGAATTTAACAGTCCTTGATACAAGGTGCATACAAAATAAACCAGGGTTTTAATTATAAAATTCATAATATAGGTAGAAAATAACTACTTGCCTCTTTCTCAGGATTAGCCCAGTCTTTCTCTTTCCTGGTTTTTAACTGATACGCAATAATTAATTTTGATAGACTTATAACATATTTAATGGGATAAAGTGTGATGTTTAAATCGTTTTATCCAGTGTGTAATAATCATTTAGAACTAATTATCATATCCATCACAACAAACACATAGTGATACAAATGTTCAAAATCCTCGCATTAGTTTTGAAACTCAGAATTATGGTGAAGAGTACTCACCCTACTGTGCACACTCTCACCCTATAGAACAGCACAACTTATTCCTGCTCTCTCGGGGAAATGTTATACCCACCCACCAACCTCTTTTCATCTCCCCTTCCCCCACCCACTGTACAGCTGCAGTGAAGTCATGTTGGATTCTAATCCTATTCGATTTTTTTTTAACCTCAACATTATTAGTAAAATATTTGCCTTCCTATGCCTAGCTTATTTCAGTTAGCACAATAGCCCCCCCAAATCATCAGTGATGGACACATAATAGCACTTTATTTTACAATATGGTATTCCATTGTGGACATACACATTTTGTTAATCCAGTCATCCATCGATGGACACTCACCTTGACTTTCTATTTCTACATTTGCACTAGCATGGACAGTATGGGAACACAACTACATGGGAGTAACATACTGATTTCCACAAATTGATTGCAATATATACCCAGTAGTAAGATTTCTGGGTCATATAATATTTCTGTTTTTGGTGTTTGGAGGAACTTCTATAGGCATTTCCCTAAAAAATGGGTAAACTCATTTTTCAGGAATTCATTTCATATCTACAATGGAGGTTTATCTTTCCAGTATTCTCTCCAATATTTTTTGTCTTTTTTTATTATAATCATCTAACTAAAGTGAGGTAGTATCTCACTGTGGCCATAGTTTGTACTTCTTAACAACAGTGTTGAATTGTTTTTATATATCTATCATTCATTGGTATGTCTTTGCTTGAAAATATCCCTTCATATCATCATTGTCAACCAAATTATTTGTGGATTTTTCTGCTCAGTTATTCTCTCAAATAACAAATTTTGAATATTAATCACTTGTCAGGTGAATAGTTTACACATGTTTTCTGCTACTGTGAAGACTGTATATTTACTGTTATTTAGCTTGTTGTGAATCCCAGTGTTAATGCAAAGAAAAGTTTCAATACAGGTAAAATATACTTTAAAATATGAAGTTTATAAAAGTATTCAAAGCAAGTAATCAAAATAGCATATCTACAAACTGTAAAATCAGTTAAGTAAAAGAAGCAGATTATTGGCAACAAATACTTACAAGGCAGAGATTTATAAAGACTTCTAGTTTCTGATAATTAAAAATTTTAATGTAACCTAGGAAATGATGAAAATTCAAGTAAAAATGGAGATGTGAAATTTTCTTCTAAATTGTTTTAAATGTGTCTATTTTATGAGAATGGGTGTTTTGTCTGAAGGCATCATTGTGCTCTATGACTGACGCCCACGGATGACAGAGAGGGTGTCAGATCCCCTGGGACTGTAGTTACAGACAGTTGTGAACCACCATGCGGATGCTGGGAATTGAACCCAGGTCCTCTGTAAGAGCAGCCAGTATTTTTAACTGCCAAGCTCTCTCTCCAGCCCCCTCTTACTTCCCAAGTTTTAAGTGGATGTTTGTCAGGGCCACATTTAACACATGATGGAGGGAACTTCACTTTGATCAGCTGAAACAGAGACAACAAAAGAATTCAACACCCAAACAGACATGAAATCATGTGATGCAAGAGGATGCCTGTCTCTCATCACACACCAGCAAGGCACATGACTATCAGGAGGTAACTCCTACTGCCTACCAGAGATGTGACTAGTAAGGAGGATTGCCTACGTGCCTGAAATATACAGGGAAGCTAATTACACAAAACTTTGTTAGGAAACAAAGACTTTATGTTAAACATGTATCTTATCTAAAATAACAATAACTTCTAATTATCATAAAAATAGATTAAATATACTATATAAAGTCAAACCCCAAGAGACCAATTATGTAAAATAGTGAATAAGCCTATCATTTCCTTCCTTTAACCTACATTCTTTCTATTTCAAGCCCAGCACTGTGATAGAAACTGAAAATAAAGAAGTAGCTATAAAATGAATTTTTCTTGCGGAATCCGGCTTAAAAGGCAGAAATACCAGAAAACTTTGAATTCAAATTAGGGAGAGATATAGAGATAACGCCAGCATGTCTGACGATCAGATGACTTCTGTCCGTGGCCCAACTACCCTGAGGGTAGATAAACTCTGATAATCTGGGAAGCAAAGTACGAACGGGCTTGCTCGGTGCTTGAACTGGAAACAAGGATTTCCCAAGGGATGTTCTATAAATGGGGTTTGAGACAGTTAACTATAATGTACCAAAGCAAGAATTATATGCAAAGAAACAAACCTGACAGAAGCAGAGTGTGTGTGATAGAGATGCCACATGACTGCACAAGTTGAGCCTTCTCCGTTTTTATTAGCAAAGGCTTAAATGCTTACAAGAACATTTTCAGGCAGATGATGGTATGAAAGCAAAAAGAAGAATTTGCCTTTTCTAATTTTCTAAATGCCGTTTGGGTGAATGGAGACTCTGGGAAATTTTTCTGACATTCTTTGGACAAGAAGTTCTGTGACAGAAGCAAAGGAGACAGGCAGAGACAGGCAGAGGAGTCAGGAATGGGACTGAGCCTACAAACAGACACCCACAAAGCTAGGACGTTTGGCTTTTCTCTCCTCAGCTTCAGACTAACGACAAGGTAGCTACTTGCTTCCCCCAGGGATGGAAGGATACCGCTGTGAAGGCAAGGATGGGATGAGATGAGCCTGAGCGAGGCAGGGAGATCAGCCGGGAGACACAGCAACAGGCAGGTGGCAGCCTTGATTCAGAGACAGCGGCAGTGGAAGGGGAAGGGAGGGCGTGACCGGCACCTCCTCACACCTGGAAGCCATGTGAAGCATGGCTTTGTTTGCATCCATGTTTTCCTCCCATCCAGCAGAACCCCATGCGGTTGACTTGAGTCTGGGCCATGTCAGAAGGAAGCCCGCTCTTACAATGCAAGGTGTGAAGTAGTTCTGAATCTGAGCTTTGATCTGCAGATGTGGTGGTGGTTGGGGCACCCAAATAACAAAATTACAGTTACAAACCGTTTCTGCGAGCTTACTATAGAATGTTTCCTTCCTAGACACAGTGCTAGCTCACAAAGACATTTTTCCATCTTTCCCCAGGTTTCCAAAACCTGGAGGATTTTCAAAGTTTATGAAACATCCACTGGCAGAATTAATTAGATGCAATTCATCATTTGGAGAAATAACTACATTTCTTAATTTTCTCCCTGACTTTTACGAATTTTTCAGGTATACTGTTTTTGTGGACCAGAGTTCCTCAGCAATGATAACAGCTAGATTGTTAGTGTCCATCTTCAAATTTCTGGGCCCACCGTGGAGATCAGGAGCCTGGATGACTAAAGAACATTTCTCCTGTTCCACGTTTAGGGGACCATTAGGAATTAGCACGTGCCCTAACCCCCTTTTCTTAGTTCAAGACATAAAATCCTTAAAAGTCCAGAAGAGAAAGCTAGGAGCTGATTCAAGCAGCTGGGTGAGCAGCCATCATCCTTACCTATGCAATTTGATTGTCCCAAAGGAACCTCCCAAAAGCTCCAGCTTTGCCTCCGGGCCATCCAAGCATGTAAAATGAACGGTTAAACATCTGAACATAAACAGGGTTGTCATGTGGAGCTAACTTTAGGAGGAAAAAAATAAAAGATGATCTCTTATAAATCATTACAATATCATGTTTTGATTTTTTTTCAGGTGGTTGAGTTTTGCACAGAAAAAACCCACAATACACAAGCCCCAAACCTACAAAATAAAATGTGCGATCACAGAAGCACATGGGACATAATCAAGAAGTCTGCTGACTTTCAAAATGCCTCTCCCATGATTGGAACAGAAGTGCCTCCTCGACCTACATTTTCATTGCTGAAGTCCAAACAGCGAGTGGTCTGCCTGGTGCTGGATAAATCTGGAAGCATGAGCTCAGTAAGATACATCATGCTGGATTTCTCAAAATGTATTTAAGTTAAATATAATTTATAATTTATTGTTGGGTTTAGATCTAGTAAACTAACATATATATTCATGTTCAAATATAAATATATGTCTTCATGATCAGATAAATATCTGCCCAAGGATTTTATGTAAGTATCTAGAATAAGTTGAAAAAAGAAAACAAGTTATTGAGCCTACTACTCTGTCAAGAAAGATGCAAAAGAAAAAAAAAAAAAAAGAAAGAAAGATGAATCCCTTCCCCCAGCAGCCATTAGCTGCCCATAGCTCCTCCTGAGCCCTCCCCCATCCTTACAGGGATGTTGGCGGACTTGGTCTGGCGCAGGTAACCACAGCTGCTGTCAGGTCATGAGTGCGATGGCCACGTCTGCCCAGAAGACGGCGTCTCACACTCCAGCTCTTACGTTCCGTCCACCTCCTCTCCTGCCATGCTCCCAGCACTGGGCAGAAGGTGGGGTACAGATGTCCCGTTTAGGGTTTATCACTCATTTATTCTCTGCATGTTGAGCAGTTATGAGTCCCTGAATCAGCTACTGCCCACTGCAAAAAGAAGATTCTGTGAATGCCCTGGAAGCTAAGACCCTGAAAGCAGCACCGGTCTACATCTATAAGCATATTTAGAAGGCAAAATGCACATATTTCATAACATGGACACCTGGCAAACCAGTAGTAGGCTCCACACTGCATTCTCTGACCACTCCAGCCTGGGGCTCATGACCATTTTTGCAGCACGAGGCTTGAATTCTCTCTCTTCTGTTCCAATCAGAGAGCAGTTGATGACATTTTTAACAGTGGTGCGGCAGTTCCCAGTGGACACATTTTGTTTGGCAGGCGGGTGTTGTGATGCCCAGGGTCCACACTGATTAAGACCATTAATGACCTTTTATTTCCAGAGGCCTATATAGCACCTTCTGGCAGCATGAAAGCTGCCCGTCAGGGAAGATGATTCTTGCTTATTTCCAGCTTGATTTCTCTGCATCCTACAACCAAAGTGTGATGCCTTACTGACTAGTTCTGGCGGGGACAACCAAAAGCAATAATAGTGATCTATATTTTTTTGAAGGGGTTGGAATCTCTTTGGTCAGTAACTTATAAGGGGGTATCCCACACTTATTACTGGAGTTATTGCTTAATAACCTAGGCCTTCTAGGACAGCAATGTCCCATCAAGAACACAGACATAATTTTTAATGGTTATATCACATGAAAAATGTTCTACAATCTCAAATAATTACTCATTAATGGACATTTTGGAAATAATCATTGTGTTCCTTTTTAAAAATATGTTCTAATGAGCATCTTTTTACACACTTTAAAAATCATTTCCTCAGCTGAAACTTCCAAATAGATAACTACTGGATAAAACAGCATAGACTTTGAAGGCTTTCACAAACATAGCAACTAATGTTTAAACATTTTAAACTTTTTAATAAGATGAAAGAGTTAATTTTTAACATCCATTAATTATTACCATCTACAGCCCATGGATGACTTTGTCGTTCATTAATATGTCAAGATTTGAAGAAATTCTGCAGTTGTTCATAAATCTTTTTCTTACAGGAAGACCGTCTTATTCGAATGAATCAAGCAGCAGAACTTTATTTAACTCAAATCGTTGAAAAGAAATCTATGGTTGGATTAGTCACATTTGACAGTGTTGCCAAAATCCAAAATTATCTAATAAAAATAACTAATAGTGAGTACTCAACGATCACTGCAAACCTCCCTCAAAAAGCTTTTGGCGGAACTTCAATTTGCAGGGGACTTGAAGCAGGATTCCAGGTAATCTTTTCAACTTAATATAATTTGCCGTTTGCTTATTGCTTTCCATCCTATTCATTTACCTTTGAATAAGGGTCATGAATTCAGACTTCCCTCATTTAATAACATTTTGATCCAAATGAGACAAAGCATCTATGAAAGAAAAAGAGGAAAAAAAAGAAGCAGCTTCACCAACTATTATTTCCAGCCAAAGCCTCGAATGGATAGAAAGAAATTAGTAACAACTATGTAATATGGATAAAAGCCATCGCACAGTAAAGTACATTTAAAATTCCAGAGACAGCTCTGGAAGCAATAATCAAGGAACAGGTGGATATAAAATGAAGTCATGATGTGAACCTAAAATCCGAGGACCTCCTTCTGCCCACTAGACCAGAGGTTACAGCATTGGTCTAATGTTCTTCCACCCCAAGTCAGCCTCCACTTAGCGTGTCCATGGGCGTGTTTCGAGGCGCTGCACTAGAGCGTTTCCTTCGCTGTTCCCCTTTTGCCGTCACTGCCATCCCCACAGACCACGGATTCATGCTGTCCCTCAGCTTTCTTGTGGCACCCATTTGTCAGACACCAGATTGGTTTTGAAAACCCACGAGACTCTCTGTGCTGTGCCTTACTAAAACATCTTGGGAAAGCAACTCAGCAATGAAAGTCTGTTTCCCGAAACCAGATGACGTGGGTATCGATAGCGTTTACATCATTTAACTGTAGCAATTATGTAAGATAAGTAAATGTTCACAAAGTTTTGCTATTATGAAACTAATTATTGTGTCTATTCTGTTCTAAACTCTAGTGAGTACTATATATCAGAAATACACTCAAATGATTGTACAAATTGGTTTATGTGTTTTTCTTAGTAAATTTTATTATATCTTATATTTTGGTCACAAAGTTTATTGCTGAACAGATTATGGCAAATCACTTTGAACCTTATAAACAGCTTTTACTTAATGAAATCATATCAATATATAGGTGTAATACTTTCAGAATCATTAAAAGTAGCTATGTGTTGACTGTATACTACATTACTGTCTGTGCTAAATGCTTCAGATGCATGATCTTTATCATTTTAGGAGACGGATAACATTACTATAGCCATTCTGCACAAAATAAAGCTGAACTGTAGAATAACTAATCTATCTCAAGGTCATAAGACAATTGCCAAATCTAGGATTAAGAACCTTATCTCTAGAGTCTATAAACTTGATTATTACACTAACAATATGTAGTGTGTGTGTGTGTGTGTGTGTGTGTGTGTCTGTGTGTGTTTGGGAAAATCTCAGGAAAGACAAAACATGAATTAGAAAATAGAATTTCTTCGCAAGGTACCTAAAATCAAGGTATCTAACACCAAGACTCTTAACTAATCCTCTCGGTAGAAGTCAGAAAAACATGATAACCAACTGAAATTAAAATTTTATCAAAAAAGAATAATAAAATAAAAATTATCAACTTCTTCCTGCATGATAAGCCACAATTGTTTTGTTTTAGGAAAATCATAAAATTCTTTAGTAATAACTAAATAAAATACATGGAAAAGCCAAATATCAAATAATTCAATCTTGCTCACCCAACTTTAATAATAATTTTGCAAATGCTATTGAGTCTGAAGCCTTTTACAACTGTCTGGAATCTTTGATCTTCATCAAGTATTCCATGGGGAGATATAAAGACAGTTATTTATATTCAGTTTTATATACTTATTCTTTAAGTAGCTACTGTATGTCAGTAACTTTCATATGATATTTGTTCTTCCTCAACTGAGTAGCCAAGATGTGCATATCTAGAGGACTACAAATACTGAAAAGTCTATTGTTTTACTCATTTCCAAGTATCACCTCAACTAAGAAAGAGAATGTAGAAAATACGCATGTTCTTAAATTTATTCAGAAGTGACAGTCTGTAATTAACTTTTCACAGACAATTACTTCCAGTGACCAGAATACTTCCGGTTCTGAGATCATATTGCTAACCGATGGCGAAGATGATCAAATACAGTCATGCTTTGAGGAGGTCAGACACAGCGGGGCCATCATCCACACCATCGCTCTGGGACCTTCTGCTGCCCAAGAGCTGGAGACTCTGTCAAGCATGACAGGTACAAGTTTGGAAGAGAGTTCAGACCGATGTTCATCAAGAGGGAAGCTTTCCAACCAACACTGTCTTAAAGTTACTTTTTGTCTCTTCCTGACCTTCAAGTTAAGTTCCTCTTTCTCCACTTCTTCATATAATAACTTCTTAAATTATTCAGTACCTGATGCTTTCACTCATCCTTTTTCTATTTTCTATTCTGCTCACTAAACACAACTTCTGTCTTTATGGTTAATCAAATACAATTCCAAAATGTCTGCCCAATTCTAAAATATCATTCAATCCCACAGTAAAGATTTAGACGTCTCATTTTTTAAGTGTGGAAGAGGAAATCTGGAGACTACAAATGATTTTCTCAAGACTACAATTAAAACCCTGGTCACCAGCTCAGGACTTCCCATCTATCCACTCTGCTCCCACAAAATCTGAGTTTGGAATATTTCTGTATCTTCCCTTCCTATCCAGTTTTCCTGTCACACCCTAGCCCAGCACTCACAGCCCCCTGCCTGGCTTACTTCAAGAATATTCCAGTTAGCCTTTCTGGAATTTATTAGTTTAGTTAATATGCCCTGGTTGGTGTGTTTCTGGTGGTCATTAGTCTAATTATTATTCTTTATGAGCTATTCTTTCCAAATTTTTCATACCCAAAAAATAATCTCCTATTGGTCTCACACCATTTATTTTCTGCATTTTGCTGATGTTCATTCTGTCATAAACTGTCATCCTCTAATGATCTAAGTGTGTTTTGACCTAACTAAGAAGCAAGCAACTGGTTCATAGAAGCAGTCTTAAATCTCACCTTTTATAGAACCACTGGGTACTTAGGCCAATTTTACTTATGTACTTACATTCTTACATTTGATGATTAGGTCACATAAATTATGAAATTTGCCTTATGCTTACATTTTTCATTTATCTCTATCTTACCTATTTTGAGTAAGATTTCGATTAGTATAGGTTTATAGTAAGTTCAGAGATACTCTGAAAGTCCATCTCAGAAACTCATCTTTGGTGGAATTTAAAAAGAAATGTTAACTATAGGCTGGTGAGACAGCTTCATGAGTAAAGGTGCTGACCTTCCAATTCACAACCCGAGTTCAACCTCTGGACCAATGTGGTGGACAGAGAGAAGCCAAGTCCAACAAGCTATCCTCTGACTTCCAGGCATGCATAGGCACACACAAACACATACACACAAACACACACTAAAATAATGAAATATTTATTTAACAATAAAATGGAAATGTCAAGTGGATTTTAAAGTAAATTGCTGATAGCACATCTGACTTTCCCATTTAAAACTCCACTTTAGGAGGGCTTCGATTTTATGCCAACAAAGATGTAAGCAGCCTTATTGACGTATTCAGCAGAATCTCAGCTACGAGTGGCAGCATCTCGGAGCAGGCTCTGCAGGTCAGTACTCAAGTACTCAGGATTTCCTCAAATACTTTGCAATATTTTCTCACAGTTGCAATAAATTTCCATTATGCCACTTACTTCCTGTTCTTTCTCTAACAGTCATTCTCTTGCCAAAAAAAAAAAAAATGTTCCCATCGTGAAAAAGAAAAACACCATTAGAAATTTTTCTTTTTTTCTTTCTTCTTCTCTCTCTTCCCCTCCCCCCCGAGACAGGGTTTCTCTTTGTAGCCTTGGCTGTCCTGGACTCACTTTGTAGACCAGGCTGGCCTGGAATTCACAGAGATCCACCTGCCCCTGCCTCCCACAGTGCAGGGATTACAGGCGTGTGCCACTTTGCCCAGCTGGAAATTTTTTTATATGACATAAAAAGTGGCCTTTTTATGGCATTCTTCTATTCTTAGTTTTACATGCATGTGTGTGTGTGTGTGTGTGCTAGAGAACAAGAGAGAGACAGAGAGAGCTATTCATTAATTCCTTGTCTTAAAGTTAATCTTTTGTCTTTTCCTCGACTTTCAAGTTAACTCTTATTTTACTTCTTTACATAATTTCTTCAATTATTCAGTACCTGCTGTTTTCATTCTTTCTTAATCCATTTTCTATTATTCTCACTAAACAGAAGCATCTATCTCTATGGTTACTCAAATACAAGTCCAAAATGTTTCCTCAGTTCAAAATACCATTCAATCCCACAGCAAAGATTTAGACATCTTATTTTTAGGTAAGGAGTATGTGTGTGTGCATGAGAGAATGTTATATTTCTTCATCATTCTAATTGAATCTTAAATAATGAATTTTCAATTACTGTGGGCTGCTTAAATTTAAATTTGAATTACTTAAAATAACAACTAGATTTTATGTGTTTGCTTTTTTATTTCTGTAACAGTTGGAGAGCAAAGCCTTGAATATCACAGGGAGGAAATGGACAAACGGTACCGTGCTGGTGGACAGCACCGTCGGCAATGACACTTTCTTTGTTGTCACCTGGACAGTACAAAAGCCAGAAATTATTCTTCAAGATCCAAAAGGAAAAAAATACACAGCCTCAGATTTCAAAGACAATGAACTAAATATTCGCTCTGCTCGACTTCAAATACCAGGCATCGCAGAGGTGAGTGTAATCTTTTCACTATATTTTATGATTCTATCCTTGTTTAAAGAAAGTAAAAACACATTACATTGTCAACATTAGAACAATACAGAGTATTTTTCATTAAAAAATTAAGTATAATATCTAGGCATTCAAATCTATATTATCTTTTAGTTTCTAACAATCACATATTAAAAATTATTGAGGTCAATAATGTCTCCACTATTAATACACTTGCTTAGCATGCATGTGGCCTGTGTTCCGTAAACAGCTTCCTATTTATTTTTCCAAGTAATTGTATATCCCAAGTAGCAGGAAAATATCAGCAAAGCTCTTAAAGAGATTTGTTTTGTTTTTTTTGCTTGAGATAGAGTTTCTCTGTGTAGCTTCGGCTGTCCTGGACTCACTTTGTAGACCAGGCTGGCCTCGAACTCACAGCAATCCACCTGCCTCTGCCTCCCCAAGTTCTAGGATTATAGGCATGCGCCACCGCGCCCAGCTTAAAGAGAGTTTTTTTTTCAGACAGGTACTTGGACTTACAGCCTCTTAAATAAGCACGCCAATTCTCAGTTGCTAACGGTGACAGTGACCACTCGAGCAAGAAGTCCTACCACGCCCCCGCTAACAGCGACGGCTCACATGAGTCAAAACACAGCACAGTACCCTAGCCCGTTGATTGTTTATGCGCAAGTCAGCCAAGGGTTTCTGCCTGTTCTGGGGGCCAGCGTGACAGCCGTTATAGAAGCTAAAGATGGACATCAAGTCAGCCTGGAGCTCTGGGACAATGGGGCAGGTAATCACCTGCACTGACAGCGCGGAATTTAAATTCTCCTATCGGATTCTATAACTTAGAAGTGAACCCTTTTTAAAAATACTTACAAATCTATCCGAGTAATAATGTCTTTAAAACTTTGTACTTGGTTATATTGACCAAGCAGGCATAGGGGAAAGCACATTTGTTTTGGTTAAATTCCATGATCAATTTCATATTTGCCATGGAACGTACAGCTTTTCCACTTTCACTAATGTTAGTGCTTTACCTATGCCTTTCCTGTCTAGTTCCGTTTTCGTTGTTTTGGCGCGCCTCTTTTTTAATATTCATCGTGTATGCCCACTGTTCCCTATATGGTTGCCCGTTTCTACCCTCCTATGCCCTCTTCTTGCTCCCTCACTAGGGTCCCTCATTATCCTGGTCTCACCCCTGCTTTCAGATATAATTTTATTTACCTATATAAATTCCAATATCTATAAATATGTTATTAAAGAAAATATATAGTTTTGTCTGTATATGCTTCATTGGTTACAATACTGGCATTGCACAAAAGTTGGCTACTAATGTTTTTACATTGGTTTTATATCCTGTTTCTTTGCTAAATGTCTTTGTTTATCCTGAGAAATTTTTGGATAAGTTTCTATCAGGAAATAAAAGTAACTGCTAATGTTAATTGAATGTCTAAAATAAATTCTATTTCCTGAAACAACAGCATTTGCATGTAATCAAGCCAGGTTTTATATCAAAACATTGTGATCTAGGGTGTAAATTGTGCTATGCTCTCTGTTAAGCTCATATCATCTGTTATGGTCACAACAGTGTCAACGTTCCTCTTAACTTACTACATGACTAATTACTGTGTTTCATTATCAAGGTGCTGATACTGTTAAAAATGATGGCATCTACACAAGATATTTTATAGATTATCATGGAAATGGTAGATACAGCCTAAAAGTTTATGTCCAGGCAAAAAAAAACACATCCAGACTGAGCTTAAGACGGCAGAACAAGTCTTTATATATACCTGGCTATGTTGAAGATGGTAAGTAGCATTAAATATATAATATATTATATTATATATCATAATATATATTTAATATATATTACCTGCTTCCATATATATACATATATGTGTGTATTATGTATGTATCATGTAGCATATGTACATATATGCTATATCAAACACTGAAAAGGATAACATAAATGGAAAACTCACGTATAAAATTACGGAGTCATCCTTGTGATTCAACATAATATTCATGTTGGCAGACCCAGCATAAAACACATTTCCGTATATTTTGTTAACATCTCCCTCAAGTTAGGTTCATTGCCAATGAAAAATACATTTCCTGACCTCGTAAAACAAGCCCTGTGGTAAAAGCTAGGGAGTTGGATGAAACACGGTCACTGTCACCACAGAACCCCCGCGAAAGTGTTGGGTTAAGCTGAGTTAAAAGATAGTTTTTACTACCTCATTTCAGAACGATATTTCTGAATATCAAAGGCAAGCTTTTCTTCCATTTCTCAATGTCTACTGTCAAGCTACATGAGCCCTGAATAGCTGTAAGGTCAGCAAAAGATACAGACAGCGTGAGAGTTATCAATACCTGGTGGTGTTTTTATAGGTAAAATTATATTGAATCCACCCAGATCGGAAATCCAACCAACAGCAGCAAAAGTGACCTTGGAAAACTTCTGCAGAGTAACCTCTGGAGGGTCGTTTACTGTGTTTGGAGCGCCCCCTCATGGTGACGACGACATTAAGCACCCACCCAATAAAATCACAGACCTGGAGGCTGTGTTTACAGACGATCATATTCACCTTACGTGGACAGCCCCTGGCAGGGTCTTAGATAAAGGAAGAGGTAAGTCTGACAGTGAGTTTTAAAGTATTCTAAATGAAATTGAATTGGCATTTTTTCCTAAAGTTTTTCTAGTGTCTCACTTATGGAGTGTCTACTAAAGGCCAGTATTCATTTATTTTTAAAAGTAAATTTCTAAATCCGTCTCTAAGATTAAGCCCCCCCAATCTCTGCTCCCTGTCTGAGTGAGCCTGAAATTACGTTGAGAACTAACACTAAAAGCTTCCTGTTATAGTCTTTGTTTCCTAAGAACAATTTTTCTAAGAATTCCTATACTTACAAGTTTATTCATTGCTGGGAGCAATTGCACGCTGGATTGGCAAAAGCGAGCAAGAGAGCTTCCTGGAGGCCACTCGCTCATTTTCGGCTGATGAATGGGTGTCTTCCTGGCTTAGGCGAAGTCCCAAAGGATTTTGCCTCAAGACTGCTCATTGGTGCTATATTGCCTCGCTGCGCTTGTCTCATACGCCTGGCATATTGAAGCTGAGCATGAACAGACCCTCATTGCCTACAGCATACTATCCCTCCATAGGTGCAGATTTCCTACAGATGGTTTTGTAATTCCTGATATCGATTCCTGAATTGATTCAAGTAATTTAAAATTTAAAAACCCTCCTTTAGTATAGCAAAAACTGCTAGGAACTCTGTCAAGCTCCGTGTGAATTACACCAAAAAGGAAAACAAGAGGAAACAAATTAATGATCAAGGAAATACATTCATTCTAGGTTGAGTCCAAGGATAGGGAACAGGTATACACCACGATAAGAAAGACCATATGAATACAGAAACAAAGAATAAATGGTTAGCTATATGAGACAAGACAGACACCTGTTTCTTGGAAAAACCTTGATGTAAAAAAACAACTGCTTTGAACACATAATGTACATTTAAATAAAAACAGGATAAAACTTCTCCTTTAAACTCATAATGAGCACATAGATAAAACCACTCCTTTAAACTTATAATGAACAAAAGTATATAGTTAGACACAGTTCTAAGGAAAGAACTTAGAATCAATAGTCACTGTAAACTCCCTTTTAGTAATTGCATCTCTTTTTAATGAGTTGATTTTTTTCCATACATAGAGAACCTTTGTATTGTGTAGTATAAAAACCCAAGACAGAATTAAAGATTTGTTGAAGGCACCTGCTTCATTCAAAAATGTGTGCCTGCCTGATTGTCTATGTATGTATGTATGTATGTATGTATGTATGTATGTATGCATGTATGAAATTGTGAAGCCTGTTAAAACGTGTTTGTTGAAGCCATTGACACTTGTTTGCTTCATCCAAAAATATGTCCATCTGTCTGTCTATTTATGTTTTCATGAATGGTCTCTGGGAGCTCCTTCTGTTTGTTGTGAATGTATGGTTTTTCTCTTTCTTCTCGTGGCAGCCAGCAGCCCAGAAGGCATACTTTCAAAACGCCTATGTTTACATTCTTTTCTCTTTCTCTCCCTGCTCCACCCTAGTCCCTTCCAACACCCTGGCATCAAGTAGGAGAGAGAGAGAGTTAGTGGGAGAGGAGGCACAGTGCTCTTAACTGCTGCTTGCTGGTTAGGGTGGTCAAGTTCCTTAAAGCCAGTCCAATCCTTGTTTCAGGAGATCTCCAACTTCTTGTCTCATAACAGCAACCAGGAGCAGCAAGGGGGAAGCAGGAGCAGCCTTGTTCTTTCTTAGAGCTCCTCATTCTCTGGGCTCTGGCATTTATTCTCTCTCTCTAGAATCCTTAGATTTAATTATCTGCAGCTGACAAAGAGCTCCTCTCTGAGCCAGCATCAGGCAAGTAGTCTGATGTTGTGGACAATCTGAATCAGTCCCACATTACACACCTGGGACCAAAACAAAAACATGTCTATATCCACAACAGCAGCCCCAAACAGCAAGATCACCGGCCTGAGAGTTTAAGTATAGACAGAAAGTTTCTCACTGTGACCAGAAGTCCCAAATAGCAAGGCTATCAGGCTAAGAGTTTAAGAGTTAAAGTATAGACAGGGAGGGTATATCTCAACCCAATCAGTGTGGCCCCAAATAGCAAGGCCACAAGCCTGAAAGATGAAGAGTTAAAATCCAGCAGCCAGAGTCATCAGCTGAGAGTCAAGAGTTGAGAAAGTTCAGAGTTTCTCACCATGACCAGTGGCCCCAAATAGCCAGAAAGCTTGGGAATTAAATACCAGAGAGAAACACCAGAAACACCAGCTCCTAGCCAGGACAGGTCTAAAGCAAAAGCCTTTGGACCCTCTTTCTCGCCAATGCTGCTGGACCCGAGGGATGTAGGAGCCTGTTTTTCACAATTCTTTGATTTACTGAGTTTTCAAGTACAATCAAGTTTCTAGAGGAATGCAGATTCACACAAAAATTAAAGCTTTTCATCACATGTCTGAAATATCTTCACATTTCCTGACAACATAAAAAAAAAAAATAAACCCTTGTGGAGAGGGTGTAGCTCAGTGGTAGAGTGTTTGCCTAGCATGCACAAGGCCCTGAGTTCAATTCTCAGCACCACATATAGGCATTAAATAACCAAACAAATTTATTTAAATAACTAAGTCCATACCAAGAGAGGACATCAGATGTTTTCCTCTCACATTTCGAAACTTAGAAGATATTTATATCAATGACTTTCGTAGATTGCTAAAATCAGTGTGTGAGTCAACACTCACATAGACTCCCTCCTTTCCTTTCCTGATAAAATAACAGTAAAGAGTGGGGGGAAGCCTTTCGGACAGCCATTAACACTAACTACTAAACAGTGATAGCCACTTTCATACATTTATCATTTATAATTCTCACCAGTGGAATAGCAGGCATTCCAAGAGGCTTGTTGAGTGAATTAAATAACTAAATCTGTTTTATACATTTAAAAACCGGATCTGGGAGGTGGGCTAAGGAGATGGCCTGGTGAGGAAGAGTGCTTGCTGCTGTATCTACGATGGCTCCCCAGCCCCCATATAAAAACTGGGCATGGCAGGGCATAACTGGAACCCCACACTGAGTTGGGGAGCAGAGACAGCCAGCTGGAGGAGGGTATTATAACTGAAATAGCTACTTCTAGGTGCAAAAATTTTTAATTCAAACCAGAAACTTTTAAAATATGAGATGCACCAAGTTCTACCTTGTAATTCAAGCTAACAAATTTTTAAGGACTATTTCTTGAGAAGTGGAAAGCAATGGAGGAAGATACACAAAGTCAGTCTCCTGTGTTCATACACACACACTAAAATTAGAGATGAGAGTCATTAAAGAATAGTAGAGGGGCTGTAGAGAAGGCTCAACACTCAAGAGCACTGGTTGTTCTTCCAGAGGACCCAAGTTCAATTCCCAGCACCCACAAGGCAGCTGACAATCATCTGTTACCCCCCACAGGGGACTATCTTCTGGCCTCAATCATACCAGACACTCACATGGTACACAGACATACACGCAGGCAAAATAACATAAAATATTAAAAATAAATTTAAAAAAGAATAGAGTAGAACTAAGGTACTAGTCGAGGTCGGACTAAGTCCTGAGCACATGTTCAATTCTGCTCATCCAACTTCTGGGTCCTCTGACTCATCCTCAGCTGTTCTGCTCCCACCTGTCTTTCCCTGAGTGGTCTCACATTGCTCCTTCTTTCAACTATTAAAAAAAAGATGATATGGCCTTTATTGCGCATGAATATTATGAGTTCCTTGTTCTCATTAAAACCTGCATTCTGCTCTTTCTATGTCTTTCTAAAAGGAAACCTGGATTCTGGGTGAAGGGCTGGTAAAAAAATGATACTGAATTAAGTTTCCTGTGATTTTGAAACTGTTTTGAAATAACTGTTCATATACTTGTCTTTAAAGTCAGTGAGATGGGATAACCAGACACAAACTGTATCTGGGCTCTCACGTGCTAAATAAAGATCTCATGCGCTGCTCATACCTCTTGTACAGGCGCGGTGCAGTGGTTGAGAACTGTCCTAATGAACGCGATGTCTCTCTTTTCCAGCACATAGATACATCATCAGAATGAGTCTGGATTTCCAAGATTTTAACAATCATACCTTAGTGAATACTTCTGGTCTGATACCTAAAGAGGCTGGCTCAAAAGAAATATTTAAATTCAAACCAGAAACTTTGGAAATACGAAATGGCACCAGTGTCTACATTGTGATTCTGGCCGACAATGAAGACGGCTTTACCTCAGATGTCTCCAACATTGCACAAGCTGTCAAGTTTATTCCTCCAGAACATGATATCTCTGCACTGGGTCCTAATGTTTCTGCAATCTGTCTGACAGTCTGGGGGTTAACTGTGATTTTTAACTATATTTTAAACTAGAAAACATGCTAGAAGTAAAACCCAATCTCGTTAAGCACTTCTTTAGAAAGAGTTACTAAACTCAGTGTCTGCTGGTCAACAATTATAACATTGACGTTCATATTCAAAATTGAAAATTTCCTATCTGAGCTAACACCAATTCTTTTGCTATATATAAATCAAGATTAACATTTCCTCAATCGGTTTGTTAATTGTTCCATTTATTATGAAAATAAGATATCTGTTCTGTTTCACAGTGTGATGTAGTTTCATTTTGCATATTAACAAAATAAAAATTCATACAAGCCACTTGAAAGAAATTTTGCATATATAATAGCAAATGACTTTATAGTTTAATTATTTGTAAGATAGTTAATGAACAGTTTCTGTTTACACAACTGAAATCAAAAGGGACTATAGGAATGGTCAAAAGTAGTCATAAAATCAAAAGTCCTCTGTCATTGACTAAAGGTGTTTCATCAGTACTAGGCATGAAATGACAAGCAAGAAAGCTGTTGCCTATGAATTAGTTGTAGGCATCTGTCCTGGGACTATCATTTGACCTTGAGAGCATCATCTGTCACTGTTGTAGCCTTTGCATATAGAGCAAAACTTGGTATGTAGTAGATATTCAATAAATACTTGCTAAATAATTAATTCTTTTTTTAAGCTTTGGTATCATTTTATTTTTTTATTAATTTATTTATTTTTATATCAATCACAGGTTAGACACTTTGCAGCCCAGGCATAGCCTCCTCCCTCATTCCCTCCCACCCTCCCACTCCCTCCATCATCTCCCTCCTCCCCGCCCCCTCCAAGTCCACCAACAGGGGAGGACCTCTTCCCCTTCCATCCAAACCCAGCTCATCCTGTCTCCTCAGGGCTGGCTGCAATGCCCTCCCCTGGGATCTAGCCCGTCTGTCATTCCCCGACTTGTATGGGGGAGGGTCAAAGAGTCAGCCATCAAGATCATGACTGAAATAGTCCCTGTTTCCCTCACTAGGGTCTTCAGTCCGATAACAAGCTATCATGGGCCCCATCTGAGCAGGGGTTCCAGGCCATATCCACAAATGGTCCTTGATTGTAGAAATCGTCTCATACAAGACCCCTATGCCCTGCTCAGTTTGGTCTTTGTGGAGCTCTTGTTCTCCCCAAGTCTCACCAACCTCCCCCAGATCTATCATTACTTCTCGCCCTCTGCCAAAGTCTTGATCG
>CM053744.1:7771997-7864536 GCA_028658305.1 Pachyuromys duprasi | reverse complement strand
CCACCCATCCCTTCCACCTGATCTTTCTCATTCCTCCTCAGAATTTCAACCAGACATGACGTCTGGAGCATGTGCTCTGACTTCCAGCTAGGCAAGATATTTTGCCTTAAAAATCTAACGTTCCATCTCCTTTGGGGTTCTCTAGTCAGCACATGAGAAATGCTGTGTGGCGGGACGGAGTCTCATTTCTCACAGTTCAGTCACTACGCCCCACCAGAAGTCACATGTCTGCTATGGCCATGTCAAGCTGAGCAGGGACGTACCAAGGAGCTCATCACTCAGGGAGATAAGTTGCCTCCTTCACCCAGAAGCCTGGCATAAGGAGCTAAGACAGCCATCCAGCCTCTTGTTCACTGAAGAAGCTAGGGACTGTGGTCATATTTCCTTGGGGGCGGCGGGGCCTAGTTCACAGAAAGCAAAAGAAATTGCAGACAAGGAGCAAAGGAAGGATTTCTGAGGCTCACGGGAGCGTTCCAGTTCTCAGTCTTAGCCTCAGTCCGACATGTGTCTATCTCCTTATTTTTCTAAATCTCTTACCTTAAGGGATCTCAATTATCTTTTGTTTCTAGTCACCAAAGGCCAGAAGAGGACACTTGGTATCCTGCTCTATCACTGTCCACCATGTTCCTTTGGACAGGGCCCCTCACTGAAGCTGGCCAGTGGCCAGCGAGCCCCAGTGTCTCCACCCTCCCATAGGGCACTCAGGTTACAGATGCTCACACAGCCAGGCTCGCTTTTCTTATATAGGGCGCTAAGGATTTGAACTCAGGGCCTCAAGCTTGTGCCATATACATTCTTTCCCAGTGAGCCACCTCCCCAACCCACAATGTTATTAATTCTTATGCTGAAAGGTCCAGAGGTTCCAGGTAAGACCAATTCATGACTCAACAATGTCACAAGAGTTCCCGTCTTTTTCCTTTTCACAGCTCTGTCTTTCTCCTAACGATGGCATTTGTAGAAACAGGCCTGAAATGTCTGCCAAGAGAATTCCACACTCTTCTTTCTCAGTGATTTCTAGCAGAATAGAGGGCACATTTCTGTTTTATCAACAAATTCCTGTGGCTCACTGTGGGTCAGTTGCTCTCTGTGTATGTGGGGTTTCTCTCTGTGTGATAGAAGTGTTAGGTTTCCTACTGGGTCACATGGAGTGATCTCTTAAAATCATGTGATGCATCTATACCTAAATGGGGGTTGTTGACAAGAGGGTCAGAAAATCTCAGGTATGGAAGAAACTTTGGGAAATGGCTTTGCTTAGGATGTCTCCACCTCCTTGTCTTCCTGTAGTGAGAACACATAGACCAAAAGCAACGGAGGGGAGTGGAAGGGTTTATCTGGCCTGTCCTTTATAGCTCATTGCCAAGAGAAGCCAAGGAAGGAACTTAATAGAACCTGGAGGCAGAAACTGAAGCAGAGACCGTGGAGGAATTCAACTTACTTGCTAGTTCCCATGCTCACTTTCAGCTACCTTTCTTATGTGGCCCAGACTTAGTTCTGCTCACAGTGAGCTGGGCCCACCTACATTCAGAAAACGTAGCAGTTAAACAATGTCCTACAGACAAGCCCACAGCCAATCTGAAGGAGACAGTTCTTCAACTGAGACTCCCTCTACCCAAGTGTGTCAAATGGGTGACCAGATTCACCCCCAAATAAGATATTTCTTCAGCCTTTTAGAGCATCCAACATCTGACACTCAACCTCAGCCCAGCGGGACCTTCCAACTCTTGGTACAAGTTTACTGAGCCAGCATTTTCTCTTTTCCTTAAGAACCCATTTCACTTTGGACACCACTGTCCTGCTGTCCTGCTGTGGTTCTGAGAAACAGCATTATGGTTTGGAACTAAGATGTCCCCAACAGGCTCATGATTTGAACAGCTGTGCCCTACCTGCTTGTACTACTCTGGATGACTGTGGGGGTACTGGTCTTTGAAGATTATAGCCTGGCCTGCAGTCCCTGACATGCTATGCTTTCTGGTCTGCACCAGGTAAGTTGTCTTTGCAACAAACTCCTGCTGCCAAGAGCTGAAATCCCTCTGAAACCATGAGCCAAAAATAAATCCTCCCCTGTTCTGCTGCTTCTGGCAGGTGCTTTGGTCCCTGTGATGCACAAGTAGCCAACTCACGAGGTTTCATGGGCCTTTCCCACCTTGCTGCTCAGAAATCCCTAGGAAGGTAAGATGTCTTTGGCTCATGGCTGTCTCTCCTGCTTGCTAAATGAGGTGTGGAGACATGTTTACTGTGGCTGGATGAAAGCAGACTTGTTGTTAACTGAGTGTCTGTGAATGGACGCAGAGGAACACTGTTCACAGTGATGGTCACGTGTCAGGCTGCAGTGATGGAATATAGACTAGTGACTTAAGCAGCCAACAGTTACTTCTCACAGTTTTACAGGCTGCAAATCCAAGACCAAGCGACTGCCATAAACACGGTAACGCCCACTTCCGCCTTGTAGACAGGGCCTTTCCTTGTAGCTTCACACGAGAGGTAGGTAATACAAATTCTCATGTCTTTTAATAATAATAATTGTTAATATTTACTTAGTTATTAATATTAAATATTGATTGTTATTTACTTTTTGAGAATGGCTGGCCTTAAACTCACAGTCCTTCAGCTTCAGCTTCCCAAGTAGCATCATGTGTGACTGCCATGTCTGCTCTACAAAGGGAATGATCTCAGTCACCGTGATTCCTCCATAAACACACAGTCTATAATACTGTCTAATGCTATCTTGCAACTCATTTCATTATCTACCCAACTTGACAAGCTTTTATACTTTTATATAACTCCTGTCCTTCTTACCAGTCTATCCTATGTCTGACCCATAGGTGAAGATAACAAATCATGGAGACTTTCAACTCCAATCTCTGCTTCCTCAATTGATCCTGTAATAAAAATGGCTCTTCAGTCACACAAATAAAGTGTGTGCATGTGTGTAGATACGTGTGCACATGCATGAAGATACAATTTAAGAAATAGTTACCACCAGGCGTGGTGGCACAAGCGTTTAATGCCAGCACTTCAGAGGCAAAGGCAAATGAATCTCTGTGAGTTCGAAGCCAGCCTGGTCTACAAAGTGAGTCCAGGACAACCAGGGCTACACAGGGAGAAACTGTCTTGGGGGAAAAAAAGTGGTTACCATAGGTCACACCTGTGACTTTAAGCTGGTGTCTGTCCCTGAGGCAGATGTCTGTATTGAAGGTAGACATCACTGCTCCCTTTAGTGGGAGTAGAACCAGAGGCTCAGGAGTGCTCTCTTGTACAAGGTGATTCAACCTAACTGGATAGAAACCATCTGCTTCCAAAGCCAAGCTCCTGACTCCTGCATGCTACCATTCCACAGGCAGCAGGGACCAGCTCATCAGATGCAAGAGTGACAAGAACCAATGCTAAAAGAAAGCTTATCAGACACAATAGGCCGAAAGACAGCATACTGAAAATCAGTTCATGGAGGAAACATTTCTCCCATGCAAAACTACAGCACGAATTTCTGAATATCAAGCCTTGTGCAAATAGTTCTGTGACATTGGTGACTAATAGAAAATGCATTTATACAGAGAACAGGCAGTCAGTTAATAATCAGAATTTTAATTTTTTTATTTATTACAATTTATTCACTTTGTATCCCTGCTGTAGCCTCCTCCTTCATTCCTTCCCAATCCCGTCCTCCCTCCCTCATCTTCTCCCATGCCCCTGCCCCAGTCCAATGATAGGGAAGGTCCTCTTCCCCTTCCCTCTGACCCCAGTCTATCTGGTCTGCATTGTCTTCCTCTGTGGCCTGGTAAGGCTGCTTCCAGCTCAGGGGGAGGTGATCAAAGAGCTAGCCACTAAGTTCATGTCAGAGACAGCTCCTGTTCCCATTACTAGGAAATCCACTTGGAGACTGAGCTGCCATGGGCTACATCTGTGCAAGGGTTCTAGGTTATCTCCATGCATGGTCCTTGGTTGGAATATCAGTCTCAGAAAAGACCACTGAGCCCATATTCTTTTGGCTCTGTTGCTCTCCTTGTAGAGCTCCTGTCCCCTCCAGGTCTTTCTATTTCCCCCTTCTTTCATAAGATTCCCTGTACTCTGCCCAGAGTCTGGCTATGAGTCTCAGCATCTGCTTTAATATCCTGCTGGGTAGAGTCTTTCAGAAGCTCCTATCTTGTTCCTTGTTTTCACCCTCTTCTCATGTTTATCCCATTTGCCTTTCTGAATGAGGATTGAGCATCTTGCCCAGGGTCCTCTTTCTTGCTTAGCTTCTTTAGGTGTGCAGATTTTATTTATAAGTGAGTATATATGTGTGTGTCTTTCTGCTTCTGGGATACCTCACTCAGAATAATCTTTTCTAGTTCCCACCATTTGCCTGCAAATTTCATGATTTCCTTGTTTTTAGTTGCTGAGTAGTATTCCATTGTGTAAATGTACCACAATTTTTGTATCCATTCCTCAATTAAGGGGCATCTGGGTTGTCTCCAGATTCTGGCTATTATGTATAAAGCTGCTACGAACATGGCTGAGCAAATGTCCTTGTTGTATACTTGAGCATATTTTGGATATATGCCCAGGAGTGATGTAGCTGGATCTCGAGGTAGCACTATTCCTATTGTGTGAGAAAGCACCAGATTGATTTCCAAAGTGGTTGTAGAAGTTTACATTCCCATCAGCAATGGAGAAGGGTTCCCCTTTCTCCACACCCTCTCCAGCATGTATTGTCACTTGAGTGTTGATCTTAGCCATTCTGATGGGTGTAAGGTGAAATCTCAGGGTCCTTTTGATTTGTATTTCCCTGATGACTAAGCATTTCTTTGTTTCTCTGCCATTCGATATTCCTGTATTGGAAATTCTCTGTTTAGCTCTGTACCCCATTTTTTAAATTGTATTACTTGATTTGTTGCTTTTTAACTTCATGAGTTCTTTATATATTCTGAAATAATCAGAATTTTGAAGAGTTTTTCTGACAGTTCAGAATTGTTTTATATATTTTAAAGAAATATGTCTGATTTGAACAATTAAAGGGAAACCAGTACTGAAAAAAAAAACCCAAGGCTTTATAATATCAACACAGTTATGAGTCATGGGAAAACTGCTAAAAGCGGAATGATGAAAGGGAAATTATCACTTTAGAAAAGGAAAGATCTAAAAACTAGACTTCTACAGATAAAATGCTCTTCACCAGAATGGGTCTGGGAAGCATTTTAAATGTCAGGAGTAGGTATTTGGGAAGCCTCACAGCCATGGGCACTGTGCTTAGTACTGGACATGGGAACGCTGTTTAACCAGGACTGTGGCTTCGAATTTCTCCTCCTCAGCTCTCTTCTTTCTATACGTGTAGTGTTCACTACCTCCCACAGGCATCAAGGGCTTCTAACCGTTCATAAGTACTGTTTCCCAAGACTATTCCCTCCGAGGTGCATGCTTTTGAATCTCCACCGAAGAGAGCTCCACCAAAACAGACTGATAGTTATGGTAAGATGTGAGATGAAGTCAGCCTAGAAAATGGTCTCACCCAGTCTCTGTACTGGTTAAATTTTTTTCCCAATTTGTTACAAACCTAGAGAAACCTGGAAAGAGGGAATTGAAGTCAAGGAACCACCTCTAGCCGGTCAGCCTGAGGGCATGTCTGCAGGGCATTTTCTTGATTGCTAATTAATGTAGCTGGACCCACTGTGGGTGATACCATACCTGGGCAGTGGGCCTGGGCCATATAGCAAGGTGGTTGAGTAAGCCAGGGGAAGCAAGCCAGTAAGTAGCATTCCTCTGTGGTCTCTGCTTTAGCTCCTGTCTCTAGATTGCCATCCTGAGCTGCTGGCCTGGCCTCCCTGAGCGATGAACCATAACCTGTAAGCTGAAGTAAACCCTTCACCTCCAAATTGCTATTGGCCACGGTAATTATCTTCAGAACAGAAAGCAAACTTGAACAGTGTCCATCTTCTTGGTCTGTAGCTAAGCTCACCCTGAATAAATACCAATGGTACCAAGAATTTCATTCTGGAAAAAAAAATCATTTTGTATAGAACAGAAAAACAAAACAAAGAGCAACAAGAAAACCCACCTCCAAATATTTGTGTTTCACAGGAAAACATCTAGGGTTCAAACACAGTCCTAAACTCGGGGAGGAGCAAAATGCCACAGGCATTCATTAAGTGTCATTGTTTCCTTCCATCAAACGCTTATTCATCATGAAAGTACATTCCCTCCAGTGTCTGAGGAAACGGAAGTGGAGGCATTATAGTACTGACCACGTGAAAGCCAACCAGAAAGCTGGCAGACTGGCATCTAACTGTACCAAATTAAATGCTGGGGTGGTTCGCTGGGGGAGTGTCTAAGATTCCCTCAGATTGGCAGCTTTTATTGTCCCCACCTGGCTATGTGTCTGAATACGGGTCCTGTGCAGTTTTAGGTGAATGTTTTGCAAGATATGACCTATCTATATACCATGAAACTATTAAAAATAGGACATAGTTTTATGCCTTTTGCAGCATGGTTTAGAATGCTTAAAATCTCATTAAGAACACTATATTGTAAAGGGCAGGCCTTGAAGGTCTGGCATAATCCAAGAGGGGTGTTTGGGTGGCTGTGTTTATGTCCCCTTGGGTGATGTAGACTAGATCTGTCCATATCACAGTCTCTGAATCTAGTAAAAAACTATATCATACATCAAAATGCAACTAACGCTTAATCATGGGCAGTGAGGTTAAAGTTATTTTTATTTCTTCAATATTTTTTCTCTTTTTAAACTGTCCATAATTCTTCTTAAATGAAGAGAGCAAAATATCTAATTTGTAAAAACTCACAAGGAAGCTCAAAAGAAATAAAGCACAGGTTTCTGACACTTATTGGAGAACAAAGAAATGACAAAGAATTCATCACTTTAGGGCTAATTAGGAACGAGCAGAGGAAAACAAGAGAGAGAAATCTGATCTTTCCGTGTTCAAGGGCCTGCGATTTCATTTCCATCGCCCAGAGATGGCTGTGTAAATGGATGTGTATTTTAACTCTTCCCTGGCCAGCTGGCAAGAGCTCCCAGTAAATGCACCAGCACTTGCTCTCTGAAATCCAGGAATGAGTTTAATTCCCTTTGGGAACTCTAGAGCTGTTGTTTGCTGGCCTTCAGCACCAGGTGTGTGGCGTCTCTCTTTGGCTTGTGGTATAAACTGCGGGGAAACATCCTGTACTCCAGCCCATGGTTGCCTCCTAAATTCTAACTCTCCATCAGCTGTTTTGTCCAAGAAGAGCTGTCTAAATCTTCGTGCTATTCTCAGACTGGTTTCACTCCATCCTTATTTCCCAGCCAGATGACATGTATCACTTTAAATTTACAGTGAGCTCGGAATCAAGAGTTGACAGGAAAATTCCATATTAACCTAGGAGTTATCAAGAGTGGTTGCCCAGCAACTATGGATGAAGCTGGTGGTGCGAAGGTGGACAAAATCAGGCTCAGTAATGGACCTACCTATAAAGACACATAAAGAGCTTTCCCATCTGAGTACATACATACAGGTTCCCTGAGTAAAGTCCCCACACTCCTTTTGCTCCGAAAGTACACTGTTTGGGGAGTCTCTCATACTCTCCTTATGGGCTGAAGACAATGGCTCTTTGTCGCTTCTGTTGGGCTAGGCTATGCTTATTGTGGCTTTGCACTCACTGAGATGGACCTGCTGTGTTCAGTGACATGGATACATTACACCCCTCAAAACTGTGCATAGTAGACAAATCTGTAATCTCAGAGCTCAGGGGACTGAGGCAGAAGGATTATAGCTTAAGTCTATCCTGGATCACACAGTAGATTCAAGGCCAGCCTTGGCTACACAGTAGAATCCTGTATTTTTCTTTCTAATGTAAAATCTTGATTTAACTTTTGAATAGCAATTGTATTCTTCAAATGTATTTGGGAGCCAAACAGTGAGGCGCTGTCTGCACCTACCTGCTACCTCACTCCTGCCAGATTATTGGCTTTCTAGGTGGTGTGTTTGTTTATGCGTTTGTTTGAAGATATGGTCTGGCCACATAATCTAGGCTAGCCTCGAGAACTCACAGTTCTACTGCCTCTACCTCCCGAGCGCTGGGGTCACAGGCATGAGCCACCATGCTTGACAAGTATTTTATCGTTTTCAAAGATTTAAAAAAGTAAAACTTAAAAAAGTAAAACATGTGTGCCTCTGTGTGTACAGGCCACACGTGTGTTGGTACCCTTATGGGCCAGAAGAGGGTATTGGATCCCCTGGAGCCGGAGTGATAGGGCACTGTGAGCTGTTCCCTGTGGGTTCTGGAAACCACACTTGGGTCATCGGCAAGTGCTCTTTGTGGCCAAGCTACCTCTTCAGCCTCCATTTTTTTTAAATGAGGATAACAAATAAAATAATGTAAAAGGGCTTCCTCACAAGCTTGCTGTAAGGGCTAACAGAAACCAAGTTGATAGAACACAGGACAACATTGATTGTGTGAAATCATCAAACAATAGCTTATATTATTATTATTGTCATTATGTGTTTGATATTTGGATTCTTGAGGAAGGAAACATACTTCCTCTAGATGTAGTAAACATAGGATAGTGAACATAGACTAAGAAGAGCAGGAAATTCCAGGGCCATTGCTCAATTTTCGCCTTGTGAAAAGAAGGTACCTTACTAGACAGGATTCCCAGCAAGACAGGTGGTATGCTCTGCTCAAATTGCAAATTTAAAAGTACTTGGTCTGGAGATTACTTGCAGAGATGAAGCGCCCATCTCCGTGAGACTTCCGCTGGTGAAGAGGAAAGGCTATTTTGACTCACACTGCCAGAGATTTCCATTGTGGAGAAGAAGCAGGTCATCATGATGTGAATGATTGTTGGTGCAAAGCTGCTCCCCTCCTGGCAACAAGGAATCAAAGGAGAACAGGAAGGAGCTAGGGTTCCCATATCTCCTTTAAGGACACAGCCCCATAACTAACTTCCTCCAGCGAAGTCCTCCCCTCTTCAGAGTTCTCCCTCCGTACCATGGACTGGATATGAAGCCTTCAGCATATGAGCTTTGGCGGAACATTCATGCTTCAAATAACATGCAGACAGGGCTAAGGGAGTCATCAGCAGATATTGAGGCATCAGTGACTTGGACTGCAAGTCACTGTCACCCACCACTCCTGCCTATGATGGGCAAGGGCAGGGAATGATATTGTTACAACCCAGTAGTGGCTGGAATCCAGGAAGAGAAGGCAGGAACAGATAATTTAGGCAACACCCAGAACCCCAGCATTGTGAGAGGAAGGAAGCAATAATGTGTGGGGTCTTCTCTCAAAAGACAGAAACCTTCTCAAAAGAATCATCTTCCCTTTCGAGTCCCAAAGCCAAAGCACAACACTGAGCCTCAGCAACAATAGCATAGGTTTGATAAGTAGTGGAAAGAACTGGGAGACCTCGCTCAAAGTCAGCTTCTCAGCCCATGAGGTAGAGAAAGATATGGGTGAAGGACAGGCTAGTGAACGGGAGGAATATTTATACCCTTTCCTGAAATAAGCAGGTGTTTCCCAGAACACTTTCACAGTCTGGGGCTTCCTGTGATGGTGGCTAACAGGCATGCCACTTAGGATGAAATTAGATAATGATGAATGAAGTCTGAGGTCTTCTAGACATCATTTGAGCGGCCATTTTGGATCTGGGTGGTTTCACTGTGTGATTGTGAAGAGCACCTTCTGACCTCCAGGCATCCTGTTCTTGATGATAAACCCAGTAAGGGTGGTCAGCAGCCAGGCAGGCTGTGCAGATAGCAGGCTGGGTGCTGCTTCTCCTCCCTCCCTCCTGACCACTAATTTCCTGCTGGTGTGTTGCTCGCTAAAACTAACCAGAAATGATACTGCAAGGAAGCCACCGTACCACACAGGGCTGTGGAGAATGAGAGGGGCAGAGGAACCAGCCCAGCAAATTTACAACCACAAATGTTTCAGAAGCCCTGCCTCTTCAATGGGCGGGTCTATCTGGATGGAAGTTGTGTTAGGAAAGTGCAGTCATTTGATGATAGCACCCTAATTTCTTTTAGGAAAAAAAAAGGAATGGATGAAAAGAAGAAATAAAAAAGAAGGACATGACTGCTCCTAGGTATGGTGGAAGAGAAAGTTTATTGTAGATACAGGAAGAGCATAACCAGAGGCAGGGACATCTGAGAGGGTCCAGAGTGAACATGACCCTGAGCCAAGCCTTGGGGGGCAGGGAAGAGAAGTAAAGAGAGAGGGGGGAAGGGTAAAGGTAGCCCAAAAGACAAAATGGCTGGATTATATGGTGAAGGGCAGCTGGGGGAAGGGCCAGCCCAGCCCCTGTGCTTCAGAAGTGTAGGGTAGGGGGTGAGGTGTGCCAGCCATATCCTGTAACAGGGAGCAACTAGGAGATGCTGGGGGAACCGGGTAGACAGGTCTGCTTTGACATGTTAGATAGGCATCTCAGCCTTTTGTCCCATGTTTCAGAGCTAACAGGGAAGCTGAATTATGGCCAATGGCGGCATGCCCAACCCAGGTGGGATGTGAATGCTTCTAAGAATTGGAGAGGCAGATTCCAGAGAGGAAGAGCCAGCCAAATGCAATGGTGTGGTCCTGTAAATGCACTTGGGAGGCTGTTCTGGGAGGTTCACTTTGCTCTAAAAGCCTTTCAAAACACAAAAGAAGACCCCTCCAATCCCCGGCTTAAGTTAGGGGGTCTATTGCTGCAACAAAATATCATGGCCAAAAAGTAAGTTGAGGAGGAAAGGCTTTATTTGGTTACACTTCTACATCTCCGTTCATCACCAAAGGAGGTCAAGACAGAATCCTGAAGGCAGGGGCTGATGCAGAGGCCATAGAAGGGTGCTGCTTACTGGCTTACTCTACACGGCTTGCTAAGCCTGCTTTCTTATAGAACCCAGAACCACCAGCCCAGGGGTGGTCCCAACCCACAATGGGCTGGGTCCTTCCCCATTGATCACTAATTAAGAAAATGCCCAACAGCTTGGTCTTATGAAGGCATTTTTCTCAACTGAGGTTCCATCTTCTCTGAGGACTCTAGCTTGTGTCAAGTTGACATAAAACCAGCCACTGCACCCCTAAACTACAAACCAGGCAGATGGCCAACGAAGGTAGCAGGCTGAAGGAACTGAGGGCAGCAGAGTCAGAATTCTGGAAAAAGAAAATGGAGAGATCTTGGTGATCAGGTTGCTGATGAAGTATGGAGTGAAAGCTTGTGCAGAGCTAGGGCTATCCAGAATATTGGACTGTCCTCCAAGAGCTGTGTGCTTAAGGCCACTGTGTTTCAGGTATGTAATAGTATATTGTAATTTTCTCATTCATTCATTCATTCATTCATTCATTCATTCAGTTTGTTCTTATCTGTGCTGGGTACTAAGGACAGGATAAGCAATAAGACCACAGAGACATGTCTTTCTGATTGTTGAGTGCTTCTTGAGACTGAAAATTAACTGTTAAATAGAGTACACTTTATAGAAGTGTCAATAGGATTTCAGGGGAGGGAGATGTCACTAGCTTACAAAATTGAAAAACAGTGAACTAAATGGAGCTAAGCATTTAATGCAGAGGTTCTTACAGTCCTTAAGAGCCTAGAAGCTCTTACCTACCTGAAACTTCATTCAACGGTATTTATTGAATCAATTTGACATCCCACACCAACACAGCAGCAGCACACACGTATTTGTATTTCCCATACAAGTGTTTTTTCAGAGCAGGGTTAGTCCAAGAAGAAGCCACAGGTGTTCTCAAGCTGACAGCAAGCCCAGTGCTGTGTGACAAAAATTTTCCCGGGGAAACACAAAAGCATCTACTCACCCTAGATAGGAAAACCTACCACAGGACAAAATACAGATACCACCAAAGTCCAGCTCTGTGAACCAGTGGGTCTATTGGGTGAGGAGTTACTTATAAGAGCAGAAATTCGTCAAAGACAGCTGTATCACCAAAGCCCACAGGATGGGTGACAGCTTATAAAAGCTGGGAACCTGGAGCACGCTGCACAGCTGCAGGCAGCCCAACAGGTGGAGACTGTCCTTTCCAAGGCTGCTCAGATGGTTTCTGGTCCATTTGTTTATGTTTTTTTCATTTGTTTGTTTGGTTGGTTTTAGTTTTTTGACACAGGTTTTCTCTGTGTAGCCCTGGCTGTCCTGGAACTCACCGTAGACCAGGCTGGCCTCGAACTAGCAGAGATCCTCTTGCCTCTGCCTCCCCGAGTGCTGGGATTACAGGCATGTGCCACAGCACGGGAAGTGGTTTCTGCTTCTTCCAGGCAGTTGATCTGGCATCAGAGTCTTTGTAGCTCTTCTCCTCTGAGTGTCTTCTTATCAACTCTGTCCCACTAGTCCAGGGCTCTCAGCTTTTATTGCTTACTCTGGCAGGGAGGGACCTAGCGAATCTAGTCAATTTTAGGGACTTCTTGAGTTGTTTACCTTTTTGCTTAAGGAGCTTCCTTGCAGGATAGAATGTTTCAATTTCGAAAGACACTGTCACACAATGCATAGAAACTGAGACTTGGAATATCTCATAGCAATCTTGTATCTTTGAATCTACTAATGAAAATATCTAGATTTGTATTTTACAGCCTTGCATTGTAATTGCATTTTCCTGGTGACTTTAATTGTATTTTATAGATGTCCTGGTCAAGAAATCATGAATGGTTAAAAAGAAGAAAATTCAGAACTTTGCCCTTCACTACAAGGAGGTTTTTAAAAAATATATATGATTATTTATTATTTATACAGTATTCTGCCTGCATGTGTGCCTGTGAACCATGAGAGGGCACCAGATCTCACTATAGATGGTTATGAGCCACCATGTGTTTGCTGGGAATTGAACTCTAGAACCTTTGGAAGAACAGCCTGTGTTCTTAACCTCTGAGCCAACTCTCCAGGCCCACTACAAGGAGTTTGAGATGAACCACATGGAAGATGCTATGGAAACGTGATAGTTCATGGCTCCAGGAGGGCTGCCAAGTTCATTCGTGTCTTACCGTGTAGCTAAGACCAGTCCTCAAACTCATAATCTTTTTGCCTCCGCCTCCCAAGTGCTGGGTTTATAAGAAAGTACCACCATACAGGGCTCAAATGACCCATTTAAAATCAGCTGAAGAGCTTTTCTTTTGCTTTGTTTTTTAAAAAGCTCCGTGTAACATCCCAGGTGGTGAGGGTGTTTCGCCTCTGGTGAGCAGCCTGGCAGTAAGATTTGAGAAGACCTGTAAGGGGATCTGCTATAACCCTGTATGAGCCAAGGGACACCTGGGTGCAAAGAGAGTGGGGATGGGCCCTGGATGCACAGAGGGGTCACCAAGACGCCTTCGAATAACCACTTTGCCTGCAATGATAGTTTTTATTATAATCTAACGGTTCTAGATTATTCCAAAGGGTTGGAAAGGCTGGCTGCAGATGGTACAGATAAGAGAGAAGGACCAACAGTTCACAGCTTTTTCCAGGAGCAGGAAATAGCTCTTGAGATTCCTTTCCCTTCCGGGGTCTACAAAAGCAGGTAGCCCTGGCTGTAGCTGGGGGTTCAGGTTAGGAAAGCAGGGTGCAGTAGCAAGCACTCTGGGCCTCTCCACAGGGGCTAGCATGAAGCAGAGAGGCTCTGGCCACTGCTGCGTTCGAATTCTTGGCCAGCCAGGTGTCCTGACTCCCTCAGGCAGAAGAAGAAGCAGTACTGTGACTGTTGCATAGAACCACTGTGAGTCCCCAGACAGGGCTTCCAAGGGAGGGGAAGGCTGGCGCTTTGTGCTTGGAGCCCTTTGTGCTGAGCAAACACTTTCATCCTTGAGGCAGCTGTGCTTCCGAGTGCTCTAACCCTTCTTAACGCAGCCTCTGAAAGGGTCCAGCTGCTCCTTTCCATGAGGTACTGAAAAGCATGTCTTTCATTTGAAGAAAGCACACATGCATTAGGACTGGATGATTTGGGGTGGGGCTGTGCAAAGGTTGATGTTGACATTCGCCGCTAGAAATTGGGGCAAAATAATTATACCTATTAGAAAAAAAAACGTCAGCACAGGAGTGACGAGGCAGGTCAGGAAGCACACTGCCGGGAAGGCAGCAGTTCTTTGTCACGGCGAAGCTCAAAACGCTCCATTTTCTTGCCTGTGCGACTGCTAGAGTCTGAGTGCTTATTCTCCAGGTGCAGATGTGGTGGCTCACACCCACCTGTAACCAGCTCCAGGGGATCCTATGCCCTTTCTGCCTTCCATGGGTTCCTGCTAGCATGTGGTGTGCACACCTATGAATACTCTAGTACACACACACAATAAAATAATTTTTAAAAATTTAAAGGTCTTTGCTCTCATGAAGAGAATTAGTTCCATCACAGGAGGACTGGATGGGCCCGCTTGACCCCTTCATTATATGAGGAGACCCCTAGAAAGTGCTTCTGCATCAGACACAGAATCTGTTGGAGCATTGATCTGACTTTCCAGTTTCTAAATCACAAAATAAACAATTTCCCCGACACACACACACAGATCTATAAATGATTATAAATAAGCTCTGAGTGGGGCGTGGTGATGTACTCCTGTGATCCCAGTACTCTGGGAGGTAGAGGCAGGTGGATCTCTGTGACTTCTAGGCCAGCCTGGTCTACAGAGTGATTCCAGGCAGCCAAGGCTACACAGAGAAACCCTGTCTCAAGGAAAAACAAAACAAAACACAACTCTGGGCTGGGGTGATTGCTTATTGGTGTGAGGGGCTCAGTTCAGATCCGAGTACCCACATAAGCCAGGCTCCCTAGTCTGTCTCTCTAGTCCTGGTGTTCTGGTGAGAAGACAGAAAGTGGGGCAGACATTCCCTTAGGCCCTGGAGCTACAACTCACAACAAAACAAGGCAGACACGGTCCTCCTGAAGTGTAAATTTCCATGGAGAACACACCTTAGGTAATTTATGCCAATAGTGGTAAGAATGGATATCTTGTTCTTTTCTTTAAAAACAGTATTTCTTTCCTTCTTCTCTCCCCTTTTACCTCTATCCTAACCTTCTGAAAGAGGCATCAGGTGAGGTCAAGCAGAAGAGGCACTGGTCCAGTAAGGCTAATGTCCTAGCTAACATTAATTGCCAATTTGACACAGCCTAGGGTCAGCTGAGAAGGAACTCTCGCCTGAGGGTGTGGGGGACTGCCTGGATCAGACAGACTGGCCTGTGGGCACATCTGTGGACTGTTAATTGATGTTGGAGAGCCCACTGTTTGAGATACCATTCCCCTGGAAGGTAGCCCTGGGCTGTATTTTTAAAAACAAACTGATAAGACCAGGGGATGGCTCAGTGGTTAAGAGCACTGACTGCTCTTCTGGATGACCCAGGGTTCAATCCCTAGCACCCACATAGTGGCTCATACCCATCTGTAGCTACAGTTCCAGGGGATCTGACAACCTCTTTTGAACTCAGAGGTTACCAGGCTTGCAAGTGGCATTCACAGACATACAGGTAGACAGTCGTTAAAGAGACCCAAAGCCATACCACTGGAAACAGCATGTGTGTCACCAGAGTCAGTGCAGTGAAACGACCCCATGCCCACTATATTTTAGCCAGTAATGCATAAAATGGCTAGACAACATCAGACAGACTGACGGCATTCTACTGTGTGGCCTGGACTTGCTTACAATGTTAACATCTCGCCTGAAGTTTAGAAGAGACGCAGAAGTCCGGAATGTGGAAGGCACTGAGACCAACAGGAGAAGCAGAAGAATGCTTGACCCTGCCTTGAATCCGACACTTACAAAAGCTGCCGATTCCACTGGAAAAACTTAAGCAGCCTTGGCTAGAAGAAGGATTAGAGGAATACTTTGTACCAGTCTTGTAACTTTCCCATAGGAAACTATTTCCAAGGAAATTTTAAGCAGTACGGCTGTCATGGCAACACGGCTTTGTGGGAGCTGCCGGTGAGGCGGCAAGGATGGTGGGGTGCTGCCGGCTGGGAGATGGGTTGGGGATAAGAAGCGGGTGGCTTCGGACAAGGGAGCGCGGCTGTGAGATGGGAGGGGGGTTCATAGTTTGAGGTTCTCCGTCCAAGCCATGTTTGCCTGAGCACCTTACCCTGAAGCTTTCCTGTTGGCCTTCCTGCTACCACTGTCAACCAGATGCCCAAAGTTCTGGGCAGCTGAAAGGAAGCACATTTAGAAACTCATTGGTGTGATAGCCGTCTTAACACCATACGGCCAGCAGATGGCAGCAGGCAATTCTAGGAAAGAAGGACCCACTAGCGTTGGAAGGTCTTGGGGGAGGGGGAGGGGATCCGGGCCTGGTTGGCTCTCGCTGTTGGCTTTCTGTGAATTACAGGCTTCTGCCGGGCAACAGGACCTCCTACAGCCCAACCTCGCTCTCTGGAAATAATGGGGAAGGAGGAGGAGGGCTGAGAGAAAAGTCTTCATTGTGTTTTTAAAGAAAGATGCTTTTATTTCTTCCAATAATGTAGAAAAGAAAAAAAGAGAAGCCATCATTTCACAGAACCTGAATGAAATGCCTCGAGAGTCCCAGAAGTTAATAGAAAGACTTGGATTCACTAGTCGGGCGGGCACGACAAAAGAATAGAAACTCAGTTCACTTGTAACACGAAGGCAGAGGTTTGAGAATCAGAAGAGCCAAAATTACCAGCAGTACAAAGTAGTCAAAAAAATAGATGCAATTGTTGCTCTTTATTGGACACTTATTAAGAGCCAGTAACTAACACCTAGCACCAAAGCTAGGCATTCAGTGTATGCTGTATCATACATTCCTTTCCTGGGCTATGTATTTACTATCTCATGTCTAAAATTTCAAGCTTAGAAAATTTAAGTCATTGAAATGAACTTGTTAAGGTGTGTGTTGTGTGCCTCCCGGGGACATGGTGACTAGATCAGGGTTTGAGGCAGCTAAGATCCCTCTCTTCCTGAGTTAACTGGCTGTGAATCCAAGGGTTGAGAACAAATTCAGGACTTGGTCTCAGGATGGTCTGATTCAGAAGCCTTACTTCTGCTGTCTTTAGTAATAATAACAACCACAATAAAGCTGTACTGTTACTCATTGCCTTGTACCCCACTTCCTCAGAGCCAGTTTTTATTAAACCTCTCATTTGCACTTCACTGGTAAAGTAGAAATTAAAAATGCCTAGTTTACAGTTGTCCAGAGAATAAACAAGATAATGTCTACATTACTATAGTAAGCAGGTCATTGTCATTACCAGGAATGCCTTGGGGTCTGAGCTCACACACAAGTCTCATTAACACACCCTGGGAACTGTCCAAGGTTAAAATGTGTCCATCATTCTCTGTCCATGTGTCCTGGATATGGCTGGCCCCAATCACACCGGGGCTAGAAAGTTAACTCTGGCTAAGTCACGTTGGTGTAATCTCTCCTCTCTGTGGGTCATCAATTGAAGGATGAGTGTCTCATCCAAGCTGCCAGTTGAGAGTAACTTCCAAGGGCTTTTCAAAGCGTTATCAGAAAAGAAATGATCTTTCAACAGAGGCTGTTTGCAGGAAGAAGTATCAGAACAGAATGAAGCTGAGAGCAAGGTCATCTGGGAGAAAGACTGTAGTCAATGGATGGGATGAGAATCCTGATGACATCATCTGAACCCTGGAGCCAGGGACTGGCAAGCTCTTACTGGAAAAGGCCAGATCATAAATATATCAGATCATTCCTGCAAGGACAATGCATCATGGCTTGCGAGCAGCCCTAGACAGTATGTAAAAGAAGATTCGTGGCTCTGTGCCACTAAAACTATTTACAAAAGCAGGCAGCAGGGCCTGGAGAGACAGCTCAGGCCCTAAGAGCACTTGCTGCTCTTCCAGGGGACCTGGGTTCCATTCTCAGGACCCACACCAGGAGGCTGATAACCCAAGTTCCAAGAGGTTGTTTCACCCTATGGCCTCTGCAGGTACCCACATACAAATGGCAGACACACATATTCATAAATCAAACTAAAAACTAATCTTAACAAGAAGCAGGTAACGGGCTAATGTTTTCTTTTCTGAGGCTGTATGTAAAGCCAGGTACTAGTGGACTCTTCCATTAGGGCTGCCATTGACTTCCTCTCTGGATTAGGCCAGTTTGAGTGAGGTTTATATCATAACATTGGAAAGAGCCCTGATACGAATTTCAATCTGATAAAATATGACCTTAATTAATCTGACATGTCAGAGATTACCTAATGGTAGACAAACTAATTGATCACTTCTTTCGGTGGAGACTTTCAGAGCTGCCATTCTTTTTTAAAGTCCATTCTGCAGTTGCTCATGTTTGAGGTCATGTGGTGCAGCTAAGAAAGCTGAAACTTAACTGCCATTAAATATCCTTCAGGAGGGGGAAAGCACCTGCAAGCAGTCCACCAAGAGACAACAGTAAATCACTGTAGATGGGATGATCCCAGAAACTGTCATTGGAGAGGTTCTTTTTCATTGATGGGAAATGGGGTTTGAGGGGGTGTTCCATTCAGGGGGAGGGCAGGATCTGTGGAAGAGATGGGCCCGAATGTTCCCATCAATGGAATTTATCACCCTTCTTAAGAAATGACTTTGCTGAATGGAAGATTTCGTGTTCCTTGGATCAAGGCCGCTTGTTCTAGCTCTCTAATTTCCTGCCGTTACTCAGACTTTCCTGGAATTAAGCTGATTTATTTGAGAGCTGAACACCGCAGTTCTCATCTTTAGAGCTCAGTAGAGCTCTTGATGGCAAGTTGCAGATATCAGATTTAAGTACCTGCTCCTAAGGAGTGCAGTGTTTACGGAGCAACCAGGTGTCCTGGGGGTGGCTGAGGACAGACACCAGCGTCATCCCCTGAAGATGGAAAGAACATCACCAGTGTGGGAGGTAATCAGGTGCTAAGTTACAGGCTACAAATCTGAAATACTCACTTTGTTACAAGATGGGGGCGGATGTCGGTGAGAGGCACCGCGAAGGCCTCCTGAGGAGGAAGAGTAAGGACCTTTCAAGTGGAAAGGATTACTGGAGCACTGATTTGGCCCAGGTCTCATGGCATTAGATAAGTGTTTATAGAGCTCCTTTGTGCTGAGACCCTGGGCTGCATGCCACAAACACAGAAGTAGCAGGGACAGATTTGGCCCTGTGACACCTATAGTTTAACAGGCGATTCAGGCAACACCATATATGGAGGAAGACTGTACTTATGAGCACTGTCAGAGGTTAGTTGGAGGGACCAGCAAGCCAATGAGCTGGCAGGACACGGAAACGGTATAACCTGTTGGCACAACTTGATGGGCGGGGCATAGCACCTTAATATATGGTCCACGGAGGGCATCATGGATGGAAATGGAGTAGAGGCCAGCGAGTACAGGAGTGTGTCAGGAAAGGGTGAGTGCAGGCTTCGTGTTCCAGCCCTAACGACCTTGTCCTCATCTCTGCCACACACAGGGCAGTGCCACTGCGGGATGAGTCAGCAGTTCTCCTTTCAGATAACATGTTATGTATTTACTGTGGGAGATGGGGATTACATGTGCTATGAGATGTGAGGTCTGAAAACAACTTAACTTTTCTCCTATTCTGTGAGTCCCAGGGGACAGAACTTAGGCTGTCAGGTTTCATGCAAGCAACCTTTACCTCCAAACTATCTCCCTGACCTAAGGGCCAGTAGTTGAACCAAACTGACCTGGCCCTGCTGGCAACAGATCATGAGAAAGAATAAGGTCTTGCTAATCTCTGTCTCAAGAACAGCTCCTTTGGCACCATCTCTAGCAAACCTGAGACTTCACTGTAACACTGCTTATCAGTGCAGGGATTTTATCAGGGACATGCGTGCTTAATGACCGAGACAGACACTTGACACCAACTTCTAGCGTCCATTGCATGCTCTCACACCTGCATGTGCACTGTCACATGTTTGCACATACACACAAACACTTATTCTCACATACACAGAAAGAATGCACTCCCTCATGATTAAAAAATTGCTCTGAAAAAAAATTGCTGAGTGTGCAAGAAAAAGAATCTTCAGATGTAAGATTTCCCTTCAGATTCTTTTAAATGAAACCTCATATAGAAAATTAAACTTCCGTTAGAAAAAATGTTAAATAATTATGTATTTGTGTTTGCCAACACAAACCCAAAAGAATAGTCTCCCAATATCATACAGGATGAACGCAAGGAGCTGAGCTCTAAGGTAAGGGCAACAGTACATGCCTGTAATCCCAACATTCAGGAGGCTGAGACAGAGGAAGCACGAGTTCAAGGGCAGCCTAGACTAGGCGATGAGTTGCTGTCTCAAACAAACAACAGACCCTAAAGCCAAATCAACACCACCAAGCAAACAAACAACCGTCCTAAAAATCCTAAAATTTCCTGTCATATGAGCTCCAATGATCCTTTCAAATCCTATACAAACAAAAGGTCTAGGCATAAACGTAAACTCAGGGTAGCTCGCACGTACCAGAGACCTCCAGGAAATGTAGAGGTGACATGAATCACAGAAACAGAAAAGCATTCTCTGGAAAAACTTGATGATGAGATGTCACTTGGTACAAGGTAGTCTGTATGGTGTTAGTGAACAGGTGTGGGGCTCCAGGGAAGCACTCTTTACAGCAAATCATTTCCAGCAACCTTCCTAACGAAGGCCCCTGAATGCAACGCCAGGATCAACTGCCATTTCCTTATGATGGGACTGAGTGTACACCACACACCTTTGAAGCGAAGCCCAGTCCATGAAAGGGTTAAATGATCAGGACAACCCTTAAAGTCTTTCAAGTAACGGTTTCTTCAAACAAGGAAGGTGTTTTCTCTTTGCTGACGTTCCCAGCACATCCTGTTTGTTCCACCTGACCTCTGTGTTACCTGCATGGTGTGGCATTGCTGCCCTTTGATTTCTCATATTTAACAGATAAGACAGTGAGTTGACCTTTGCATCAACGGCGGTATGAGTGGATGGGCACAGAAGGAGTGGACAGTGAAGGACAGTAGGGGACCCGGGAAATGGAGCTTTTGCAAACAAGACACTTCAGCACAGAGGTGACAAGCAGCATGGCAAGCTTAAACTGAGGAAAAATAAAAGCTTAGCAATTAGACGGCAGAAAGAGAAGGGAGGCTGTGTGGCACAGTTCCAGCAGAAACAAGATTACCATCGGGTCAAGCAATGCAAAGGACAGAGACAGGACCAACAATGCAGTGTTTTTACATAATTGTGATTCAGCCTGGGAAGTCACTCCACCCCCACACCCCCGCCCCATGACAAAGAGCAATCATCCTCAGTCTTACACATAGCCAGAAAAAAAACAAGCTTTCGGTGATGAACTGTAGCTGAGATGTTATCCTGATTCTGGGGCTGATGGGAGGACATTAACCAAAGCCCTGGGGATTGTCAGAGGGATGCTAAGCTGAAATCATGTCAATTCTAGAAGCCTCAACACATCTGTGTGGTTGTCCGGTGTCATGAAATCCTGGCTCATCACTTCTACAGGATCAGAAGCAAAGCCCGGCCTCAGTTTCCCGTCTTGCAAACCAGGTTTTAAATCATCTCGGCAGAAATGTGTGCACTTAGTGCTATTTTAATTTGAATGGTATGTGCATGTTTGATGTTCTTTGAGAAAAAAAAAAAACAGGCATTATTTGGGACGCCCTGGAAATAGTTAAGACTCAAGGGGCAAAATACGTACCACTTTAGTTGTGAATGGGAAACTGTACTGTTGTCAGGCTACTGAATCCTTGAAGACCGACTAAGGAAAACAATAGAGAGACTTTAGAAGCAGCTACATAAACATGGCTGCAGGTGTTGGGCCATGCAAGAAGCAGAATGCTAACAGTGCCAATGAAAAAGTGACCACATTCCGTATGTGCAGAATGTGGTTGACACAAAGTGGCTATTACTAACCCTGTGTCACACAAGACAGTGACATGACAAAGAATGATTAGGCAATTTAGCCAACATTATGCAAGTTAGTGAGGGCTCAAAGTCAGAATCTAGCTAGTAAGCTCAACCCACCTCTCGCTCTGTCCCTATACCTGCTTGAACTGTTTCCTACAACTCTTCCAAATCTTGATGCAGGCAGAAGTCAGGCTGTCTCCTTTCCATCTCGACGAATGGCCTCACTGCATCTGGCACTGAGAGTTAAGGTCTATGTTACCTTTTGTTCAGTTTCTTCTCAATTGCTATGACAAAGGCAACTTACAGAGCAGTGGTTCTCAACCTGTGGGTCATGACCTCTGGGGAAGGTGGGAGGGATGCAGATCAGACATTTACATTAGGATTTGTAACAATAGCAAAATTAAGCTATGAAGTGTCAATGAAATCATGTTATGTTTTGGGGTCAGCACAACATGAGGAACCCTATTAAAGAGTCTGAGCTTTAGAACGTTTGAGGATCACTGTTATAGGTTCATTGCGAGTGGACAGTTCAGCAGGTGAGTTTGTAACCATCATGGAGAGAGCATGGGCAGGAGCACGACAGCAGTCAGGTGATGGAGTGGAAGCCGAGAGCTTACACTGATCCACAGGCAGGAGGCAGAGTGAGAGTGAGCCTGGGCCTGGGCTGGGTTCTTAAAACCCACTCCCATGACACACCTTCTCCAACAAGGCTACAAAGTCTAATCCCAAACAGTTCCATCAAAAAAAAAAAAAAGCAGTCAACAATATGAACCTACAGGGGCTGTTCTTATTCAGACCACCACACCCTCCCACTGTGTGGCTCCGCTCCTGCCAACCACTCCATTTCCTCCAGACTCTCTTCTTTGTTTGAAGTCCTGCTTCTCTATGACTTCTACCCAAGAGCTCTCCCTTATACTTCTGCTTCTTCACTGGCCTCTTAGTTTATAAGTATACTCAGTCATCTCTCTGGATAAAGCACACCTCCTTTGGCTTCACATCCAATCTAGCTCTTTCCCAGAATTGTTCTGACTTCTCCAAACCACTGTCCCTTCTTCCCTTCACCCAACAGTTTTTCAACTCACTTTCCTACCACTGTTGCAGTGCTGCAGGTTGAATTGGGTGCCCCACTCGTAAGTCCCAGTATCTTAGCACATGGCTGCATCTGGAGACAGGGTCTTAAGAGAGAAAGAATTAAGTTAAAATCCAGTCATTGTCGTGAACTATAATCCAATATGATCAGTATGTTGTAAGAAGGTATAATTAAGATACCTTTTTATGTCCAAGGGAAGACTATATGTTCTATACAGTCCAGAAAGCCATCTATGATAGCCAGGCTATCAGTTTATCAAGTACATAGCAAGTGAACAAAAAGAATAAATGGCAGATAGTAGACAGAAACAGCAGCTAGAGAGCAAAGCATCTTCAAATCGGAAGCTGAGAACATCCAACAGAAACGAGTGGAGCAGCCTGCTGGAAAGAAGCCAAGTCCAGCAGTCGGCTTCCAGCATCCAGCAGAAACCGAGACAGTCTGCTGGGATGGAGGTTCTCCTGGCGGATGAGCTTCCCATGGCTGACCTTCCAACTTCTTCCCCAAAGTAGGCATGTTTGCAGATAAAGCACAGTTCTATAGATCGGAAGTAGCTTGCCTTCTAGTTGTTCTCAAGGGCACAGTGTTTTTACTCTTGCTTTACTGTTATTCTCCCTCCTTGTCACAGAATTGTGGGACACACTCATTCCCAGATGAGGGGTCTTAGAGGAGGAAGAGAGAGGGAGGGACAGACAGAGACAACTATAATCCTAAAGTCCACTCCAGTAACATATTCCTTCATCATGGCTGCACTTCCTAAAGGTTTTGTAATTTCTTCAAACAGATGGGGACTAGGTGTTCAAATACATTTCTCCTTATGGGTTTTCTTACACTGAGATCAAATAGAACCTTCCACAGTCAGTGCACAGGTGGAGGGCTAACTAAGAGGAAATGAGCAGACATTTTTCACTCAACTCACACCTGCCAGTTGTAATACTGAAGGCACACGTGTGTGACACATAGACACACACACACACACACACACACATTTTTCAGGTTCTCTTGTAGCCTAGGCTAGTCTCAAACTCACTATATTTAGCCAAGGCTATTTAGCTTTGAGCTGCTGGTCCATCTGTCTCTACCTTCCAAGCATTGGGATTACACTTGGACTTCCCTGTTTATGAAGTGAGGGGCTAACACCTGCCTTTCTGTGCTCCTCCCTCGGGCCTCTCCAGATCCTTTTGCTTTCTTTCTCACTGGCCGCTAATTCTTTGCTTTCCCTCTCAGACATGGAGTGTGTTTGGGATCCAGTGCTATAGGTACTTCTATCACTACAATCCTCTTTAGGATGACCTCATTACTTCTTATGGTTTCATTCACTGAGATCAAATAGATGGGGTCCCTAGAATCTGTGTGTTGTGCCTGTGTGTGTGTGTGATAGCAAAGAAGTAATGCATGAGCACTCCAAAGTAATAACTATATAACAAAGAACTCAGTCAGCATGTAAGACAAAATACAGCGCATAATAAAGTTTATCCTTGAAAATGCCTTGGAAGCAGGCCCCACTCTACTTGCTAGGGCACCCATGAGGACCAAGCTGCCTGTTATTGGATCACTTTCCCCGAGTGGCCCTGCCTTGCCTGGCCTCAGTGGAAGGGGATGCACCCCGTCCTGACGAGACTTGCTGTGCTGGGGTGGGGTGTTGCGGGGGCGAGGCTCTCCTGTTCAGAGAAGCAGGGGAGGGGGAAGAGCAGGAAGAGGGTGAGACCAGAAGGGAAGGATGGAGGGGGCCATAGTTGGGATGTAAAGTGAGTAAATAAATAAACAGAAGAAAAATATTTGTATCTATGTAAGTGCTGCACACATGAGATTAAAAAGGTTGGCTTTCAGAAATAAAAATATAGAAAAGAAAATGCCTTGGAAAATCACCTACAATTAGACATGGTATAAGACATAGATCATGTGAGAACTGGGATAAATGATGAAGGGCCTCTTCCCTCTTACCGACTTTGGGTGGAGGCATAATTCTAATTTACACTGTTACCCTCTCTTTTGTGCCAAGGGTGCTTGATTGTGTTTGGACAATCAAGGAGATGTATGGATGGGAAGTCTCCTGTTCCAGGAGTTTGGCAAGGATTCTAACCCTTTCCTTTTCTGAGCTTCAAGCATACACAGCCCATTCCATCTGAACATCTCTCCCCTGTTTTGGCTAAGATTACTTATTTAGTGTGCACGAGTGAGCACTTGCATGTATGTATGAGCATGTGCCACCTGTGTGCCTGGTGCCAGTGGAGGCCAGAGGCGTCCGATTTCCTGGAACTGGAAGGAAAAGGAGTCCCCCACAAAAGCAGCCAGTACGCTTAGTCTCAGCCATTGCTTTAGACCCTATCTCTCCTCTTGAACTCAAAGTGATTGTTTTCAGTTTCCCCTTAACTTGTAGTTCTGAATTCTGTTTCAGCATCTATGGCTTGGTCAAGTCTTCCTTGCACCTGGTCCCGTTTCCTCCTCATCCAAAGATTTGGGGTGCAGATGTAGTGGGGCACACCTTTAATCACAGCACTTGGGAGGCAGAGGCAAAGGGAGAGACAGGTGGATCTGTGTGAGTTCAAGGCCAGCCTTGTCTACACCAGTAAGTTCCAGGACAGCTAGTGCTACCCAGTGAGACCCTGTCTGGGGATAGGGGCGGGGCAGGGTGGGGTACAGCACTTTGGGTCAAACTGATCTGTGGGCCTAAAATCACGTTTGGCTTCCACTGTGTTTTGGGGAAGAAAAGTAAATCTGTTGTCACTGTCTGAAAGACTAGGAAGTTTCACATTTAAAATTCCAATGTCTTATTCTCTTTAGAAACTAGTGATTTGGTAACACCGCTATCGATGCCCATATAGGCATGAGCTACACAGAGAAGCAGCCATCTTTGGATGGCCCGCACTGCACATGCAGCAGTGCTGGAGAGGTCCAAGTCCCTGTATCTGCTTCTGTAGCTATCGTAATTTCTTAATACCTTACCTTGACGTGAAAGCATTCCTTCCTTCTTGGGCTATTACAATAATCTTTAACTAGTATCTCTTCTTATTCCTCTCCAGCGGCACCGATTCTCATGCTCTACTAAGTAAGCAAGCTGGGTACCCTGGCAGCAGAGGTTACCTAAAATAGTACAAAAAGGCCAAACAGTTGTTCAGGATTCTCAACAGTGCAATTGCGTTACTTTGAAGTGATGGTAAATGATGCAGTTACTGGGGCTGGAGGGAAGGCTCAGGCCCGGTAAGAGCACTGGCTGCTTTTCCGAGGACCCAGGTTTGATTCCCAGCACCCACATGGTAGCTCCAATCTCAAGGGATCGATGGCCTCTTCTGGCCTGCACAGTCACAGGAGATCAATGGTGCATAGATAGAGGTACACGCTGGCAAAACACCAACCTGCATGAAAACAAACACAATTCCTGTCCTAAGGAGGTCAGGAGCGGGGGTGGGGGGGGTGGGGGTGGGATGGAGGGGAGTCTAGCCGCACGCTCTGTACTTGTAACAACTTTCACTGGGAATTCGCATATACTCTTAAGTTCCGAGGCTCACTGATCTATAAGGAGCAAACCTCAAGATTGTTGTGGATTTATTAGTCCTTAAAAAGTTGCTTGCTTAACTGAACTTTTGAAAACTGTGCCATAATAAATATGCCTTGGCTTGTAAAGATGGGCTGTCTTCCGGTAAAGAGCCTCTTAAGAATGTAGCTCATTTCTAGCTTCTTCATTTAAAGTGTGGGTGGTGATCTTAATGAGGGTGCCTCATTAAGACCAACAGCAATGGAGCATCACTCAAGGTAATGGAAGAAAGGACTGAACGACTCCAAAGAAATCTTTCAGCTCCGACTTAGAGGAGTTTTAAAAGGTTTTCTCTGAGGACATAAGGAGGCAGAGGCCTAATGTTCTCTTGAAAATCAGCATGTGGCAGATACTAGACATGAAGGCAGAGGCATGCCTTGTATGGACGGTTGGCAACAAGTGTGAGCCTCCAGACCAGCTAGCGCTACTTAGGGAGACCCTCTCAAATGAAAACACGAAGGTAGCAGGAGCAGGAGCAGAAACACTATTGGGGAAATGGGTAAGACAGTTCTCTACTGCTGACATCCTCATCTCTCCTCCTGGATGATTCTAGCCACAGCCATGTCATAAGGGAAGCCTGGAGGTGCCATTCGCTTGGCTTAGTGATCTAGTGAAAGCTATTGAGAACAAACCCTTCAGCATGCTCAAATGTGTCTACTTAAAAACAGAGGTGTTAGCTTATGCTTTTTCCTAGTTCACAAATAACACTGTAGTGTCAGGCAGAATAAAATATTTAGCTACATGGAAGACACATTTACATTTATCACTTCCTCCTGTTTTAAGAAAATAACCCTGTCGAAAAGAATTACACTAATTTGGAAGAGTTATTTCGTTCAGGGCTGGCTTATTACCCTGTAACTTTTCCATGTTTGTTTGCAAATCAACCATAAAACATATTTTATACACTATTGTTCTGCTTACAGAAACTTCTGAACCAATCGACATTTTTTTCACACAAAAAAATTACTTCTTTAAAAAAAATACCTGTTGTGTTTCCTTGTAAAGTGTTAAGTGATTGTTTAATTAGCTGTCAGTATACTCCATGTACAGCCAAACACAAACACAACCCCATGTGTTATTCCTAATGAGGAAAACACAGCCGTGGTAAAGATACCTTGGGTAGGTGGCTCTGAGGAAGAGCTGAAGTCACAGATGGCCAGTCTTGGAACATAGATTGTATATGGAACCTCCAATAATAGCTTAAATGTACACTATTCTTTTCTTTGCAAATCCTCATGCATGAATACCAATCAACCACCAGGGCTCACAATACTGCAGGAGTGAGTCAGTGTCCCCTGGAGAAACAGAAACAATGGAACATATTATGTAAAGTCTATGGATTTTTTTTTTCCATTTTAAGGACTTGACTCATGTAGTTGGAGGGGTTGGGAAGTCTGAAAAAGAAAACTCAATCTTGCAGCTGGAGAGATGGCTCAGTGCCTGAGTGGGCTCACTCATCTTGCCCAGGACCCGGGTAAGGTTCTTAGAACTTCCATGACAGCTCACAACTACCTTTAACTCCAGTTCCAGGGCATCGAATGTCTTCTTCTGGACCCTGAGGGTACCTTGAACTCATATATATCATGCCCTTGCCCACATATATACATAACCTAAAAAAAATTAAAACGTGCCTTTAAAAATTTTTTTCTAATCATTTTTAATTTTTATGTACTTTTTTTTTTTTTTTTTTTTTTGGTTTTTTGAGACAGGGTTTTTCTGTGTAGCCTTGGCTGTCCTGGACTCACTTTGTAGATCAGGCTGGCCTGGAACTCACAGAGATCCGCCTGCCTCTGCCTTCCAGAATGCTGTGATTACAGGCATGTACCACCGTGCCCAGCTTTAATTGTTTAAAGAAAATATCTAAAAAACATGCCTTAAAAAAATTTTCACAACTGCAGTTTAACACCTGACTACAGTTTGAATATATCTTTTTACATATTTATTTATTTAATGCATAGGAATGCCCTAACTGCATGTACACCTGCATGCCAGAAGAGGGCATCAGACCCCAGTATGGACGGTTGTGAGCCACCATGCAGATGCTGGGAATTAAACCCAGGACCTCTGGAGGAGCAGACAGTGCTCTCAACTACTGAGCCATCCCTCCAGGCCCCAGTTTGGATCTTGAACACCACCACAAGCCCAAGTGTTGAAGGCTGTGGTACTCCCGGGAAGTGCTGGGACCTTTAGGCAAGGCCTGGTGGTATAAGCTAGGCCATTGGCAGCATGCCTGGATGGGAATGTTGAGATCCCTTCTTTCATTACCTCTCAACCACCACAAGACGAGCAGAGCTCTTTGCTGGTGTTTCCTGCCATGATGTCCTGCTGTGTCATGGGCCCTAAAGGCACAGGCAGACGTTGTAGATCACAATTTTTGAAATCGTGAGTCAAAATATCTTTCCTCCTGGAGGCTGCCCCAGGCATTTTGTTACAGTACAGAATGCTGGTAATCACATTCCTTCAACAGTCCCCGTTCTTTCCCTTGAACCTGGGTAGATGTGGCATTTCCGGGCCCATGCATTGGAAAAGGACTGTGGCCCTCTAAGCATCCTTATTTTTGGGGCCCATTCACCACCCTGGGAGGAAACTCAGGCTGCCTAAGGGAAAGGGACTGACCACCAGCACTGTAAGCCATCTGGGTTAAGGACCTATCTCTGAAGAGGAGCCTCACAAAACAGAGGTGAGCTGCTCCCACTGAGCCCTAATTACAGGACAGATAGATGAATACAACAATCATTTGGACTAGGTTTTGGGGTGTTAGTGCTGCAACAGAAACATGGCTATAGAGGGTTTGGCCAGGGGGCTCAAGTCATTGTTTATAAACTCACTTCAGGCAGAAAAAGGTAGAAAGTGTATCAGCCATGTTCAAGGCAGAAAGGAACCAGAATATGATTCAGCCAGAACAGATCTCCAGATATGGAGTGGCAAAATGGTTCATGATTTAGATCAGACAAGACTTGGGATCATGGGTCAAAATACTGTCTGTATTGGCAGATGTGGTGGCGAGTACATGCTTGTAACTCAGCACCCAGGAAGCTGGGTCTTTGGCAAGAGGATGCCAAGTTTCAGGTCCTCCTGGGCTACATAGTGAGACAAAGCTTTGTGGTTCTGCGAAGAGCTAGATTTAAGATTCATGTCGGTGAGATAGTAAATGTCTGGAGTGACTCAAGAGGCCACAGTAGGACTTGATCCTAGGAATTCAAGAGCAGCCTGGACAACAAAGGGGGACCCTATGAAAACAGTGGAGGGCCTAAGGAGAGTGTGAACAGGCCAAATTCTCTGTTTCACAAAGCCAGTGAATAGTCTAAGGGTTGGGCATATACAAATGAACACTGGAAACTCGATTTAACATTTATGCTTAGGTGTGCGTTTTTCCTCAAAGGAGGTTGAGTAGTTTTAGAAAGCTAACTGGAAGCAGAAAGAGCATGCTGTACACCCGAGGACCCTAACTGAAGAGAGGCTTTTGGTAAAAGCACGGGTTAGGTGGCAGTGTGGACCTGCTGTTTGTCCGACACCTTCGCAGCTGAACTTGCTTTTTCTCCTTGTGAGAATTTAGAACATGGCTGGATTCTTAAGATGGCATGAACTGCAACCACCTTCACCTCCTTTCTAAGGTCATGTCCTATTGGCTTTCCTTCCTGGCTGCCTGGGCCCTATCAGACATGTTGACCACCTTTTCGGTGTATGGAACGGTAGACGTGGGCTGGGGAGGTTGCTCAGTCAGTAAAGTACTTGCAAGCACAGGACCTGAGTTCTATTCCAAGCAGCCTTAAAAAGCAAACAAACAAAAACAACCCAAGACACCTAGGTGTGCTAGTGGAGTGGTTGCAAGCCCAGAGCTAGTGAGGGGGAGACAGGAGGATCCCTGAGACAAGCCAGTCTCTCTAGAGCAGTCAAGGCAAATGACACTGACTGTCTAAACAAAAAGTTAGGTAGGGGTGGGGGCAGGGCGGGGAGAGGTGACCTGGTTTCTACTTGTACAGTTTTATAGGTACACACGCGCACTCACCCAAGGTCACCGTGGTTGTTTATACCCTCTAGGCACTTCCCACTCATCTTTTCTTGACAGCTTTTGTTTTACACTTTAGACTTCAGTTTGTCACACTCTCAAATATCCCTAACCACATTTGCCTCTTTTGTGCTTTTCTCCCAGTGACTTTCTTTCTTGGTTATTTTAACCATAATTGTGTGCTTTGTTTTGAGCTGTTTAAAGGTTGCCTCTGATCACAGAGTGACTAGGTTCTAGTCTCATGACTGATGCTGGGGAGAAGGAAAATGAGTAAAATATGGAAAGCAGAGAAGGCATATAATACACCATTTAGTGGAAAATGAAGTCCTTAATGCATCTAATGGCTATGCTCATACAATGAGCATCCCTTTAAGAGAAGCTGGGTGGTGGCGGTGCACGGCTTTATTCTAACACTCAGGAGGCAGAGGCAGGGGGTTCTGTATGAGTTCAAGGCCAGTCCGGTCTACAAAGTAAATTCTAGGAGAGCCAGGTCTACATAGAAAAACTCTGTCTCCAACGACCCCTCCCCAGTAAAAGAAATGTCAGGATATGTACGAATCGCTGCCATTCCTGGTAGGAGTACAAAATGAAAAGAAGCCATTTTGGAAAATTTTGACACTTCCTCAACAGGTGAAACCTAATGGGCTGGGCAGGGAGGTTGGAGTTGTATCTTGATGTGAGGGAACTTGCCCAGCACATGCAAAACCCTGGATCATATCTTCAAACAATTAACAACAAAGATAAACAGACAATTGGACTCTTATGGACATAAGGAAACTTAAGGGGGGAGAGGAAACAACTGCACTCAGAAACTAACAGTATGTGATGGAACATGTACAGATGCTCTCTGACTATAAAGCCATGAACATCATTATTGCATAGTTGAACCCTGATATGACACAGAGAGGGTACGTTCAGATGGTGAAGCAGGCATGGGGAATGACCGCTAATGGGACAGGATTTCCTTCTGGAGTGTTAAAATGTAATGCTTCATACCATAGTAATGGTTGTACAATTCTGAACACATTAAAAAATCATGGGATTGTGCACTGTAAGTGTACTTTATTATGTGAATTCCACTTCAGCAAAACTGTCTGAAAGCACAGCTCATTCTTATGTACTGTCGCATCAGTTAGTGAATATGGAACCTTTGTTCCTGGAAGTGAGCAATTATGTGCCTAGGAGCCTCAGGCCTCATCTCTATCAGCCTATGGTGCCCACATGTTATTTGTCTCTCTCTCTCTCTTTCTCTCTCTGAGAGAGAGAACACGCTGCTTTTGATTTTAGAATTGCTTTCCAGCTCCAGTTCTGTTAACAGAAAAAGGCAGTTCTTGATCACAGGTCCTTATTTAAAAAAAACAAGAAACAAAAAACTCTGCCAAATTTGGGGATAACAAAACAACTAAAGTTGTCAGTAACAAAATTTTGACAGGAGAAAAAAAGTCACAAATGTTTGTGGATTTGAATAAGCTCAATCAAGCACCAGGAATTGGGTATAAAATGGCACTTTTTAGATCACAATGTATACCCCATTCTTGGTAATCAGTAGTCTTGTTTCTTTTAAAAAGCTGTTCTTTGATTTCAATTGGCAGAACCTGCTTTGAGTTGGCTGATTAACTTGAAGCTTCCAATTAACATGTGGGATGCAGTAGCCACCCATCAGCCACAGCTCTGAGCTCGCAGCTCTGGAGGCTGTGGGTTTGGCTTCTCTCGTCTCTCATCACTTGAAGACAATAGACTTTTCAGGCCTCTTTTTAGCAATCTTGCTCCCCCATCCCCAAATACTCATTTAACTGGCTCTTCCTGCCCGGAAACCAGTCCAATTTATTTTCTACGTCAATGCCAGAAGTTCTTTTTTGAAGTTCCATTCTTCAATACCTCTATTCTTCTATCTGTGGTGGCAATGTCGCTGTCCACAACCGGCTTAATCTCCTTCTAGTTCTAAAATAGCAACAACCACTAAGGGACAACGGCACATTCACCAAGACCTGCGCTTTCAAAACGCCGCCCTTGGCATCACCACAATGATCAAAAGCAGAGAATCTTTGGCCAGAATTTGAATACTGTTCTGATGGCTGAATCACACAGGTTTGTACTCAATGCCTTACCGACTTTAGGAAGACTTGATTTTAGATGTTACATGACAAAAGACAGCTGATAATTAATAACCAATTTCCACAGCTTACACAAGAAGCTATAAAGTTCCAAACAATACAGTCATCTTTGTACTTTGGCTGAAAAAAGAGCTTCCCTGAAAAAAACAAGGACGAGCTGAGAAACATGAGTAATTTAAAATCTAATTACCGAGTAATTTAAAATCAAACATGTTTGAAAGTTTTTATTTATATTTTGGTCCAATAAATGAACATTCTTAAATGGAACACTTTTGTAAGAATATTTAAAACATAAAAATTTGCCAATTATCAGATCTACACAAATCCTTAACAAAGGTTTTCTGTGTAATCCTCATTAATGCAAACCTTTATGATTATAACACTCTTACTGTAGATCTCCAATCTGTTCCATAATAATAAGGCTACAAAAATTTTATGTGGTACATTCATTACAAACTACAAATACTTCTACTAAAAGAAAGCTGGGCGATACAAAAGATCTGAGGGCTCTGAGGAGCAGGCACATTGTTGAGGCTCAGTATGTCCTACTTGTTTTGTTGTTTTCCATCAATTACTTTCAAAAGAGCACACAGCAAAGGAGGTGTCTCTATTATTAACTTCCCCTATTTAAAATTCAATTGTTTATAAAACTGGACCAATTATTACAAACTACTGTTTGCATAATTAACCAGAAGCCTCTTACAAAGCATTTTCATGGTGATATCAACAAGTGCAGAAGAACAGAACTTTTAAAGAAATGAGCTTGTTAAGCTTGCCAGATCCTTGCATATTATGGGCCGTGGTGCTACTTCAACTTCTAATTAGAAGATTAATGATGTATGTAAAAGACTGACCAGTGAAAGCATGCAAGAGTAAAGTATTTTCTAGGTGCTGTAATAGTTCATTTGATAAGTAAGAAAAGAACAACTAAGCAAGGTTTATATGCGTTTCAACTTCTCGCTCAGAAACTCTTCCACACTGTCTGTGTTCCACTTGAGGATGCTTAGTTCTTCTGCAATGTTCCCGTTGTCGTCCAAAAGCTTTAGTACAGGGTCTGAACCTCGAACGTACTACAAAAGCAGAGACATTATCATCATTGTCTGCATTGAAGACTTTTCACTTTCAGCCAAGAGCAAAATGGCTGAGTTCATCGTGCTAACAGTTTAACAGCTTTTACATACAACATCACAATCAACAGAAAGTCTTTTCAACAAAGACTCAAACATAATTTCAGACTATAATAATTAAGAAAACTACATTTTACTTCAAAAGGACAAGCCTGTGTTGGTACAGGGAAAAATTTAAGCTGATTTAAAGACGATTGTTGGATGTGTACTTATTCCACACATGGTTCTTTCAGATCCAGTGAACTTAACACTTACCGGCAGTGACCGACAAATGCAAAACGGTTTAGGACAATAAATTGAATGCACTTATTGGGATCAAATCAGCTTCCAAATGACATAAACTACAACTAAAAATGTAGCAGTGAAAAGCTACTACTACCAGCTACTATGCTTTTGCTGCTAAAGATTTGTTTTATTTTGTGTGGGGGTATGGTTGAGGACATGCCATGTCTGTGCAGTATCTATGGGCTATCTCCAGAGAAGGGTACTGAATTCCCTGGAGCTGGAGTTAGAGGTGGGTGACAATGGCTATGCAGGTGTTGAACTGAAGTTGGGTCCTCTGTGGGATCAGCAAGCGCTCTGAACTTCTGAGCCACTCTCTAGCCCCTGTATGCTTCAGTTTTAGAGTTTTAACTCTAGGCATACAGGTAAGTTCTAATATTAATGAACAAGAAATTGTTAAGTTTAAAACAGTCTGCAATTTCTGTATTTTGACAAAATGAAGCTTATGAAAAAGGAAAATGCACCATGAAACATCATTTTTTAAAGCAGAACAAGTGTTTTCAATTTCAGACAGTGCACCACACCACCCAACACAGAGTCTTGAAACTTAGAGTGGGAGAACACAGTCTAAATGTATGGAAACATTTGGCTTCGCTTTTACACAATTCACAAACTACTCTTTAAGTTAAAGGACCCCAGCACCAGCTCCTTACCTTGATCTGTAGACCTCTGAACAGTTTCGGTTTATCGCTTCTGACAAAAGCTTAAAAGAGAAAAAGATTCAAATAGGTCACATCTAAATCCAAGCTAGCTATGACGATTAATCTAGTTGTTGAAATAAACCAGGTTATGTCCTGGGTGAAAACCAAGGAAATTTAAACATATGATGATGTAGAGGAATCGACATTGATTCAAATTAACCAACACCCCAAATTCCAATGGTAGTTTTGTGGGCTTGACAGAATAATAGCACAGCTCAGCTACGAATAGCTGAGGCAGTTCAAAAGAAATATGAGAAATCAGCTTAGTAATATGTGACTCTCATCTTACAACAGTTAAGCTGAATCATAAATTTCAAAAGAGAAATAGCTCAGAATCTTCATGTGACGAAAGTGTCAAAAGAGAAGAGGGGTAGTGCGTGGCGGGCTGCGTGCACTCAAGGGATGCGCTTGTGCAGATTATCCAGTGGAAATGGGAAAACATTCAGAAAAAACTGGGGACCTATATCATCTTATATTTAAATATACTAAAGATGGAGTAAAAACTTAAATTTGCAAAGATATTTATTGGATATTTACTGTGTGGCAAAGAGCAAAGGGAAAGGTAAAATACGTAAAATGTATTTAATCCCCTTATTAAATTCATAATCTGATAAAGAAAGACACTAAACAAATAATTCCCAAGACTAAAAAGGAGGGACTTGGAATATCATCAAAGTTATAATACAAAGAGCTTAATGAATGTGAAATATAAAATTCTTCTCTTTTGCATAATCCTAAAGGAAATGTTTTACAGATATGTGTACATAAAAATAGGAATTTCAGGGCAGCAGAACACTGCCAGTAACAAAATACAAGAGTGAAAAAAATGGCAAAAACTATAACTTAACACATAATAGAGATCTTACAAATACAGAAAAAAATGCAAATAGATTGAATAAAAATGTGATATGGTCAATAAACACTTTATTAGGCTACCTGACTGTTTAATCCTATATGCATGTCTGCAAAGCACCATCTAACATACTTCTGGCTATTCAAGCCATTTTTTCAACTATGTAAGAAACCATTATGGAAAACGGACTATTTAAAATCCTTCCTGTACAGCAAGCAGAGCTGTCAGTACATTTAATAATTCCACTCATTCAAGTGCCTTTTACTGGGCTGGACTGAGTGGACAGGCTTATAAGGAATGCCATGATGAATTACTAATGACCAGTCCCAGGAAGTTTTCTTTTTGCTAAACATAGATCTAGAAGCATAATTATGAAAGAGGAGAGTATTGTGACAAGCAAACCATGCTTTACAGGCAGCAAATAAAGTTTTCAACAATTATTTGAGAATATATATATTCACTGTATTGTACAAACTACATGACAGCATGAATTTTTTAATGCCATGAAAGCTATGACTGTGTTAGAACCCCAAGAAATAAAGATAAAAGTAACCCCCCCAAAAAAATCATATTAAGTGCTGAGTCAGTCCCAGGAAGACAAACGTTGCTTGGTTCCTAGATTTTGTAGATAATATACAACTGAGTCTTTGCATGACTCAGAAGTAGAAGGGAAACTGTCTAGGGGAACCAAGGGGACCGATGGAGGAGAGAGGGGTTGGATAGGAGTGTAGTAATGCTCAAAGTATGTTATATACCTGTATGAAAATGTCATGCAGCCCAGTGCTGTGTGCAATGAAAATTTTAAAAAAGCAAAATCATATTGCTGGATTGAGATTCAATCCCCAGCACCAAGACAAATAAATGTAAATATTCTCATTCTCTCATTCTCCCTCACCTTGTCTGATGCTAGGGATCAAACCCAGCAAGACTTCAGACTAACACTCTCGGCAGCTACTCTACCACTAAACTATACCTCAGCCCACATGATTTAAGATAACAGGTAATAAGTACTTTTGGGTTCAGAGAAAGATGTTGAAATGACAAAGATATGTATAAAAAAAAGGAACTAAAGAATTGAAAATTTAAAAATCAACTTGAAGATAAAAATAATGTCCTTTCTTTAACATAATTTCTCTTTTTTACTTAACTTTTAATTGATTCTTTGTGAATTTCATATCATGAACCTCAATCCCACTCATCTCCTATTCCTTCTAACTGGCCTTCTTCCCTTGTAATCTCTCCCCAAAAACAGAAACAAAAAAATATAATAAATACATTAAAGACTGCAAAAGGCCTTTTTCTTTTTTCATGTCAAATAACTTATTACTATAATCTGACATTTGGTGACAGTGCAAACAGTCCCACCATTTTGATGAAGAAAGTAAACTGGAAAAGTACATTAAAATGCATGCTAGAGGGCTAGGGGCATAGCTCAGCAGCAGCAGGATGTTGTTATGGCCCGTGCATCTCGGGCCCCATCCTTCGCACAGACAAAGGAAGTATGCTTTTTATTAGCATACTTTTAGCAAACAAAATGTTTGACCTTTAGTCAGCCAGGAAACTAAGTAAGTTTCTCAAGCCTAGTGCTCTTAGTTCCAAACGCAGGAATGTACGCAATCCACCAACATAAATACAGAGCCTAGTCAGGAGAGAGGGAAGCCTCACGATGCTGTGCAAGTGATGAGCAAAATCCTGACGGTGAGTGTACATTAGAGGTTGGCAGCTGAGTCTGTGTCACTGTTATTTATTGTATCCTCCAGTTTAACTATTGTACATTAAAATTATATTTCACATATTGGCTTGAGTTGTTAAATATGGAAGCAGCAGGTGAAACCCAGGAAAAGCAGGGAACAATCGGACCCTTTCCAGATGAGTTATTATTATTACTGTTATTATTGATTCTGGAAGAAGACATCGAAATATCCTAACTTGTAGGATATCAGGGAAATACTAGTGGCCACCACCTCCCACCCGAGACCCCACCCAGTCTGTACTTTTATTTTTTAAAGATTTATTTATTTATTTGATGTTTATGAGTGTTCTATCTGCATTTACACCGGCCAGAAGAGGGAATCAGTTCACATTATAGATGGTTGTGAGCCACCATGTGGTTGCTGGTAATTGAACTCATGACCTTTGGAAGAGCAGACAGTGCTCTTAACCACTGAGCCATCTCTCCAGCCCCCAGTCTGTACTTTTAAGGAAGTTTCATGACGGATCTTACAAAGCAATGATGGGCAAGTGAGAAATTCCACATGAATTTAAACGTGGGAGTGCACTCTGCGAGCACAGTACGCAGGAGGCTGAGGCAGGTGAGGAGGCCTGCGTTTGTGGCGAGAATCAAAACAGAACAGTAATGTCCTTTAGCTTGGAAAGAAAGCTGCCTGTGTCGGCTCAGGTTTCTGACTCCAGGCTGCAGCCTCACACAGAGCGCCCATTCCATTTCATAAACCTGTTACTCCCTGCCCCCGCAACACCTTCTGTGATTTTGAGACAGGGTCTCACAGTGTAGCTCTGGCTGTTCTAGAACTCGTTTTTGTATATAGGATGGCCTTGAACTCAGTGACCCACCTGGCTCTGCTCCCCAAGTGGTAGGATTAAATACAAGCACCGCCACACGCCCTGCATACTCAAAACACTGATTTTCAAGGTAAACACGCAGGATAAACTATAAAATCCTTGTGAAGGCTTCTTGGAAATGTGAGGCTCCATTGTGGTTTGATGGCTAATTGCAAGAGCACACTTTGACAATTATTTAACATATTTATCACTAAAATTTCTTGTGATAACACTCTATGACTCTCTAGTATACTCTTAAATTCTGTGGTAACTAATTCTTTTCTTGCTGGTTTGTCACACTGTATAGGTCTGCTCTACCTTAATGCAATGTTCTGTAACTTATGCTAAAAAAAAATACTAGAATGTGTTACTTAAAGGAATTTTATTTCTATCTGCTAAAAGAAACGCTATCCTAAAATTTATACCTGATAAGAGTATCTTTCAAAGAAAAAATCATTTCATGTGTTAAATCTAACTTTCAGATGTTGTGTTTGTTTATAATAATGGGATCAGCATCAATTCCTATTTAAGCTCCACCCCAGAAAAAAGAATGTCAAAACATTAATACATTATTACAGAGTGTGCTTCTGAAAGTCCATATTCCTGGAAATGTTTAGTGAAATTATTCTTGTAAATGACGACTTTAAATGATTGCTACATACCTTGGACTTGAGGGAACCTCCCCAATTTTCATCCACAGACTTCAAGGATGGCTCCTGCATACAGCTGTAAAATGAAAACCGGGAAACTTACAAACTGGAATAGACCTATGGCCCTGAAGATGTGGCTCAGGACAGAGAACACTTGTCAAGCATGTGCAAGGCTCTGCGCTCAGGTAGGACTGTGAAGAAGCAGCACACTGTAAACCTTAGAGCAGAGCAGACATATTTGCCAAAAAATTGCCAAAGCCGAGACTGTTCAGTTCTAGGCCAAGGAGAGGCCAACCTAGAGTTTAAAGGCCCCAATAATCAATGGTTTCAGTTACCTAGGCCAATAGTAATTCAATTAAAAACAAGGAAATCAGGACATTTGCAGGCAAATGGTGGGAACTAGAAAAGATCATCCTTAGTGTGTTAACTCAGAAGCAGAAAAACATGGCATACTCACTTATAACGGGTTATTAGCTATATAATATAAACAGACTAAAGTCTATAGTCCTAAAGACGCTAAGCAACAAGGAGGACCCGAGGGAAGACGATTAGTCCTCACTCAAAAGGGCAAACAGGATAGACACTGGAAGTAAGAGAAGACAAGGAACAGGACAGGAGCCTTCCACAGGGGGCCTGTGAATGACTCTACCCAGCAGGGTATCGAAGGAAATGCTGAGACTCATAGCCAAACTTTGGGCAGAGTGCAGGAAACCTTATGGAAGAAGGGGTATGAGCTAGAAAGACCAGGAGAGGACAGGAGCTCCACAAGGAGAACAGACCTAAAATACCTGGGCCCAAGGGGTCCTGTAGAGACTGATACTCTAACCAAGAACCATGCATGGAGAGGACCTAGAACCCCTGCTCAGATGAGGCTCAGAGGCTGCTCAGTTTCCAAATGGGTTCCCTAGTAAGGGGTGCAGGGGCTCTCTCTGGCATGAACTCAGTGGCAGGCTCTCTGATCACCTCCTCCTGGGGAGTGCAGCCTTGCCAGGCCACAGAGGGAGGTGATGCAGCCAGCCCTGAAAGGCTAAGGTCAGACAGAAGGAGAGAAGGTCCGCCCTCTCGAGGGGCTAGGGAAGGGGCATAGGAGAAGAGGGAGGGTGGACGGCATGGGAGGAGGCCAAGGGAGGGGGCTGCAGCCAGGATACAAAGTGAATACATTTAATAAACAAATTCAAAAAATATAAACGCAAAATCCCAGCAATGAATGTTTGAAATGAGGTATGTTCTGGCAGCATGCTGAAACAGTACTCCATCCTGCACAGAACGTGGAGCTTTCTGGTATGTCTGTGCGATATATGTGTTACCTACCCATTAGTCACTTAGTAGCTGTCTAAAACAGACTATCACAAGCATGTGTTCAAACAACTCATGTTCAAGAATAATGTGTGTGGTAATTCAGACATGACCATTTCTACACTTAGTGAGTGCCACTAAGATTCTTCGACTGTGTCCCCCATACTTAAGATGAGGTGTACAAACTATATACTGAGGAATACAGCTGTACCTGGACTGCACTGAGGCAGTAAGGGAGTGTGACAATGATTTTTTAAAAACTTTCTATCGATTCTTTGTGAGTTTCAAATCATGTACCCCAGTCCAACTCACCTCCCCATATTTGCCCTCTGTCCTTGCATTCCCCCCCATAAAAGAGAATAGAAAACACATAAATAAAACAAAGCTAAGAAAACATCTTGTGGAAGCTGTAGTTTGTCACACTGTGTCTGAAGTATATCCCTCTGTACACATATCTTTACTTTATTGCAGTGAGTCACTGGTCTGGTTTGAGATCTCTGGTTTTTGTGACAATGAATTTTAATAAGACACTTTAGGATGCTCTTTAAATGTCTTTAGATTGCTTTTAATTATATGACTAATGGCTTAGAATTAAAAGTCCAACATTGAGTATTTTAGACATTTTGATTTATGTGTATCAGTCTGAGTGTCCTTCACATATATGCACGTGGCCACAGAGACATCAGATCCCCAGGAGCTGGGTTCACAGCATGTTGTGAGCAGCAAGTGCTCTTACCTCTTCTGCCCTCCACCCTTGACATCTTTGAAATTTATTCTAGGAAGCACTGTGCAAAAACAGAAAAATGAATAACAGATATTATAAGAGTAATGCAATTTTTTTGATGAAATTTAATGGAAGCAGATTTAGTGGGAGATGTTGGTATGATATTCTTTTGAAATGTATACACTTTACCGTTGTTCATTCAAATGCTGATTTCTAATGCTCCCTCTGGTTTCAATCCCGATATTGCATTGTGATACTTATTCTAAGCATCCTGTTTCAACTTTGTGTAACTTTGTGGAAACAGGCCAAAATAAAGCAACTAGCCACAATGTTGAGCAATAGGAGGAGCCAGAGGGCAGGAAAGGAAATGAGTGGGAAGAGAAAGGGCTAGGAAAAAAAAAAAACTGTGAGCAGAGATCTTAGAACAACGTGGAGAGATAGACTGGACATAATATTTCACAAAAAGCAAGTATAATGTGGGAAATCTAAATGTTAGGAAACTATGAGGGCTTGGAGGTTTAGGAGGGAGTAACTATTGCCCAGCATTGTGTTCTAGGTTAACTAAATAAACTCAGTCTCTGTGCAGTGATTTGGTTATACAGCTGTTTAGGACTAACAGAGGCATTACTAAAAGATAACTATAGTAAATATTAATCTCTTTTACAACAGGGAGATGTTGCTTTTGTAAGCTGTACATTTTCTTTATAGTAACGCTCATCATAAAACACAAATACAAATCAATGCTGTGAGCTGAGGGAGACACATCCAAAGGTAGAGGTCACTTTTTTGAATCAAAGCTTAACCATTCTTTCCTTTTCTAAGATTTATTTTACGTACAAACGTTTTCTGTCAAGTTGACATAAGCTAGTCATTTTGGAAGGAAAGCCTTATTTGAGGAAATGTCCCCATCAGCTGTCCCATTGATAAGCCTGTGGTGCATTTTCTTGATTGATGATTGATGTGGGAAGGCCAGTTCACTATGGGCAGTGCCATTCTTGAATTGGAGGTTTGGGGTACTATAGGAAGGCAGGCTGAGCAAGCCACCAGAAGCAAGCCTATAAGCATCCTGCCTATGGGTTCCTGCCTGCACTTTTTTCAGTGATGGACTATGGTGGGAAAGTATAAGAGAAATAAATCCTTTCCTTCCTAAGCTGCTTTTGGTTATAGTATTTTATCACAACAATAGAAACTCTAGGACAGCTGGCATGTGTGTATATAAACCATGTAAGTGCCTGGTATACTTAGAGGTCAGAACATGGCATCAGATTCCCCAGAGCTGAAGTTATGGATGGTTGTGAGCTACCATGTGGGTCCTGGGAATTGAACCTGGGACCTCTGTAAAAGCAGTAAATGCTTTTAACAACCCTCCAGCACGCTGAAGAGTATCTCTTCAGCACCCTGACTATTCTTTTCAAAGGCATGTTCTTAGAAATATGGAGGCCCTAAGAGAAGGACAACACACTTAAGAACATAACACATCCATTATTTTTCCTTAGTTTGTAGATTTATTTTATATGATCATCTAAGAATCAAACATGGATTTTTACCTTTAATGCTCTGAACTAGTATTTACTTTTTTAAAAAAGAAATCATGTAGACCAATGCTTATTTAAAATATTTCATAAAATACAGAAAAGTAGAAAGTAGAATTTTGATAATCACCTTTGTATGACACAAAAGATAATTAGCATTTTTACAATTCTGGGCCATATTAAAATGTTCATATGTTTTGGTTTATCACAGGCCCTTGAGACTCTGAGGGCCTTTGTGTAAGCTGTTCATGAATTCTGAAACCATTGATGGATCTGAAATCAAGAATTCAGAGGATCTCTATAGTTCTTCCAAGCAATAAAAACAAACAAACAAGACTTGCTTATTGCTAGTTAGAAATATAGGCTGTATTACCAACAAGCTAGTAAGGAGACAGGAAATGAACAGCAAAGTCACCAGGAAACAGCGCTCTATATTGTCAGCATGGCTATGAACAAAAAGCAGAGAACAAGCAGTGGTAAAGATGGTGGGTCAATGGAGCTCTGTGCACAGGCGCTAGGGAAGGGAAAGCATTAACTGTGTTTCCAAAAATTAAGAACATTTTCACCATGACTCAAGAATTTACTTCTAGATATTTAATCAAAGGTGAAAGTAGAGATGTAATGGTTTATTGATCAAAGGAGTTCAATTTACAAGAACCAAATGGTGGAGGCGACTTAAGTGTCCGTGATCAGGGCTTTCAAAAGAGACTCTAATAATACATGTGGCAACAACCTTGAAAGCATCTTTTGAAGGCAAGCACAACAGAAAAATACCAAATGAACTAAAGAACAACGGAATTCAGAGACGCAGGGCTGAATGGAAACTCCAGGCTATGGTGGGAGTGTCACTGTGTTACAGGTGTGGGGGTCTGAGTGTTGAGAGATGAGAAAGTTTGGGGAGAAAGGGAGGTTCCCAGAAATGCATACAGTGTTGTGTATCAGTTTAGAAAATAAGCTAATTAACAAATGTGTGTGTGTGTGTGGGTGAGGGGAAGCGGGGGCAGAAGATTTTCCAAAGTCAGAAGTATGGCTGGAAAAGTAGTAACTTGAGAAAATGAGACTATGGTCACCCTGTTTCCTGAGCTCAAATCTGTAGAAATGTTAGTACACATGATTTTAAGCTTGAATATCTAAGTAGTTTTTCAGTGAAACCAACCACCCCTTGGCAATAAGCTAAAATATTTTAGAAAATGTTAAATCATTCTCCGTATCATATGCAATAAAAAAAGAAATTTTTTTTTTGGCTTCTAAATATCTAAAATATACAACCTAATTCCCACTAACTTCAAGAACTGAAAGCAGTAAAGAGATGACTGATTCAAATATCCAGTTGCCTCAAAAAGTGAACCTGCGGCCATAGTCTCCAGCAGCCAGAGCTGCTTTACCCCCTCCTTGCCATGTTTCACTGCTCCCTTCCCAACAGTAACCCCGCTCCTATCTGAAGCGGGTCTTCAGGAAGGTGGCCTGTACCTGAAACACCATAACACCTAGCAGGTGCACTGTGCGCACAGCACCCACCTCACCACACATCTGCCTATAAACGGAAATCAGTGCATTTGAAGTTATAATAATAAAAAGAAAATAAGAACCCCAAATCTGACTGTATCTCATCCTCTCATTCTCACTGGCTACTTCCACGTGGCTGTATCTACTGTAGAAAAAAGGATTTTGCATGCTCTCACTATGTTAGCCAACCACTGGGCTTAAGGATCTTACTCAGCTCTTTAGCAGCCAAGATTCCTTGGCATTTATTTGTGTCAGGTTAATACCAACATTAAGAGACCTGCCAAGTCCCTTTTTCTTCAAAACAGTAGTGAAGTTACAGTTAGGAAGTAGCAATGAAAATAGTTTTTTTAATGGCTGGTGGTCACCACAACATATTAAACTATTTTAAAGAATTGCAGCTGGGTGTGGTGGTGCACGCCTTTAATCTCAGCAGAGGCAGGGGGATCACTGTGAGTTCGAGGTCAGTTTGGTCTACAAAGAGCTAGGAAGGTTGAGAACCATTGCTCTAAGGGCTTATGATAGAATGTTTTAATGGTATACTTAGAGAGCTTATATTAACTTATGAAGCTCTCAAAGACTTTTCTATATTAACGGCAAGTGTGAAAACAAATATTTTCAAATATTTCAAATAAATAGCTACAAAATAAACTTCAGAATTTTGTTGACCTTATATTTACTAGTTAGCTGTGTGATTTTAGACAGGATGTCTGCTTAGGGCTCAATTATAAAACAGGAAATTACTAGTGTGATACTGACTTATTATGAGGATATTACAGAAATCAATTTGCTTTAAGTAATTTGTTTTTAGACAAACTCTCAGTACACAGTCCTGGTTGGCTTAGAACTTGCTCTGTAGACCAGGCAGGTTGAAGCTCAGACTCCCTATCTCTGTGCCACTTCTGGCTGTAACTTTATGGTTCTGGAAGAGTGCTTTTATAAGGAACAAGTTAACCAATGCAAGTGGCCACTATTTGGAAGTAGCTATCTGTGCCACTCCTTAGTACTGTGCTATGCAAGAGGTGGCTATGCTAAATCTGAACTGTTGCCAAGCATTATTCAGATTTTAAAACTCCTTTGGGAAGAATGCTTTTATGTTACACATAGAATCATCTGCTGAAGATACTTTGTTTCCTTTGAAGAAAGCAGTTTCTGTAGGGGCTTTGGATGCTAGAAAAGTAAAGCTATTTTAAGCAGCATGAAATTTCTTTAGTGATTACAATGCCATGCAGTGAGCTTAGCTTCCTCTTTAGCATTGTGTCTCTTGACAGGTTAGCATTAAAACCTGCCAAAATTGGCTATAGTATATCCTTAGAAATTTAAAAGAATTGTGTTGATGCATGTTTTTCCAAAATAATAAAAATTGTAATTTATTTAAAACCTTTTAAAAATAATTTCTATTATTTTAAAAAAATGTGCACTAATATTTTGCCTGTATGTATGTATGTGTGAAGGTGTCAGATCCCCTGGAACTGGAGTTACAGACAGGTGTGAACTGCCATATGGGTACTGGGAATTAAACCTGGACAGTGCTCTTAAATGCTGAGCTATTTTTCCAGTCATTTAAGAATAGATTCGAACCTTGGACTTGAGATTTAAAGATAAAATGCCTAACTCACTGAGCTATACAGGCTACCTTATTTAAAACCTTTTGTGTGGACATTAGCTAATGTACAAACAGGTTACATATTTTTCAAAACCACCAAATTAAAGTGAGTCAAACTCTGTGGTAAACAGAAAACTGAAGATTTGGTAATAGCAATGGAATTACATTACCTGTTCTTGTTAACTGAAGGTTCAACAGGGATCTTAAGAAGGTGATTTGGCCTTTCATGTTTAAGTTATTCTTTTTTTTTTTTACAAAAGCTCTGTGTGGCAGGATTTAATGTCAATATTTTCTAGATGACATTAAACAGCCTTGTGGTTTAAAACTTTGGGCTCACTAGTCAAACTGGGATGAATTGGGATCTGGCACCTAAATGCCCTGGAACTTTGAGCAGGATGTGCTCTAATTTGTTTTTGTTTGTTTGTTAAACAGAGATCAAAGTGTCTTACAGGCTTCTTCTGAGAATTAAACCAACAATGTAGAGAAAATTCGTAAGACACAACCTATGTAAACTCTCAGGTGAGAGTATATGTAATCACAACAAAAACTGAAAAATCCTAGGATAAATGTGGTAGTCTGAAGTCAGAGTCAGTGTGCATAAAACAAAACAAAACAAACAAACAAAAACCTACCATAAAAACAAGGAAAGAAGCGGATAAATTTCAAATGTATATATATGTTAGCATTACTCTCTATTGTTTCTGGTATGCTTGGGAAGCATCTGAATCTCAAGGCAGAATATGTGCATAGCTGCCAAGTTGAAATTAGTCCAATCACAAAAGCACAGCGAAGCAGAAAGAACAGGGCATTCAACTACATAGACATATTTACTGTGCACAATATGAAAGCACAGTGCAATAAAAATAAAAGATAAACATTTTTAATTGCTTTTCTATCGTCTGCAAAAATATTAAATTGAAAAATAAAGCCCTTTATCACATACCTGAGTGGCTGAGGTATGTTCTGGATCAAGTAACATGTAGGCTTCAGGGTGCTGGATGTAAGGATTCACTGGAGTTGTGAACCACAGCAAGATCTCCCAAGCCCACACTGAAGGAATCTTACCTCAAGAGTAAATAAGCAAGTAACACACTGCTAAGCAAAGCTCTACCAAATTGCCCTTGAGCCTGGGGATTTCTATCAGTAAGAGAATGTGTTTACGCAAAGATCTGGGTTTGATCCCTAGCACAGGGAAGCCAAAGGAGGCAAAAGGAAGGGGAGAAAAGAAAAAAGAGAAAAAGAAAAAGACAAAACTCAAAAGTAAACAAACCATCCCCCAAAACCTCAAACTAAAAAGAAATCCAAATTTTTCTTTAACCACTAAAATCTGTTACCAAGTTGATAAGAAAAATTAGACATTGTGGTCAGTTTGATTTTTTTTTTTGTAAACCAATTATTTTTGTTTGGTGATCATAGACCTAAATTTATGTTTTTGCTCAAATGTCATTAAAAATTAGTTAAAAACTAATTTAAAAAATTAAGTTAAAAAATTAGTTTTTTACCTGGTTTGCCATTTGAAAGTGTTTAAAAGCAGTGTTTTATTTTAAATTGACTTCTACTTCAATTTTGAAAATACGTTTGTCCTATAGAAAATGAGCTTTGTGCTGAGGTATAACTCATTGGTAGGCCTGGCTAGTTAGCTTGGCACGCATCTGAGTTTCAGTTTTTGTTGTTGTTTCAAGTCAGAACAGGCATTGGTGGAGCATGTCTTTAATCCCAGCACTTGAAAGGCAGAGGCAGGCAGATTTCCAAGATCACAGCTAGCCTGGTCTACACAGCCAGTTCCAGGATAGCCAAGGCTACACAAAGAAATGCTATTTTCACCCTCTCCCCCCAACAAAAAATCAGAAAAGCACAGGGCTAGAAAGGAAGGTCAGAGACTAGAATCAGAGGACCCTGCTGGATAGCTCCCAGTCATCGGCAACTCCAGCTGCAGGGGACACACCTCTCTGAGCTCTTCTGATACTTGTACACATTTGACACACCCCTGAAGACACACACAAAGATAAACCTTCAAAAAGTAATACTGACTCCTACTGCAATGACTCAGGAAAGTTCTCCACCAGCATCCCCAGAACCCTCAAAATCTTTTATATAAGATCAAAGCAACCAAATGACCAAACTTAACACTACGCTGTCTACCAATAGATCATCAGTTGGCAAGACTGTGAGCACTCAGCTCCAGCTTTGCTCTGATGCCGTCTATGCAGCACATCCTGTTCCACACTGTAGGAGGCACTGTGACCTACGCTCACACATGAGCACTAAGGGACCCTGGAATATTAAACATACAGGGTTGCTCCTTAAAGGAATAACCTGTTTATTATCCTCTTGGAAGGCTGGGAGTGGACAAAATTAATGGCCTGGTGATTCTCTGATTTGCCAATTATAGCTTTTAGAATAATAATTAAGTTGAGCTGCAGGTGTAAGCTGAAAGAAGTAAAGGTGCAAAAACTGGGGATCCAAAACTATTTTAAAGAATGAAGAAGAAGAAAAACATGTTTTAAAAACCCACAAACCTCTCTGGGAGGCAGAGGCAGAGGCAGAGGCAGGCAGATCTCTGTAAGTTCAAGTTCAGCCTGGTCTACATAGTGAGTTCAGGACAGCTAAGGCTACACAGAGAAACCCTGTCTTGACCAAACAAAACACCCTACAAAGCCTAACGGTAGGCTATCAAGGAAAAGCACACACTCCACAGCAGCACCAGGTGCAAGAAGCTGGAATGGCTGCTAAAGCACTGAACTGGGAATGAAGATAACAGGGCACAGAAGCAGAATGACTCAATTTTATAAATCTTAGAAAACAGGAATTCAGAATAATAATAATAATCCACTTGTATTTATCATCAGAAAAATTCAAGAAAAATGTTAAAAATTATTATACTATTTGTTGTTGTTTGTTTTGTTTTTAAGGCAGGGTTTCTCTGTGTAGCCTGGGCTGTCCTGGAACTCTCTCAGTAGAATAGGCTGGTCTTGAACATATAAAGATTAACCAGCCTCTGCCTCCCAAGCACTGGTACTAAAGGCGTGTGCCACCACCTCCTGGCTAAAATTTATTTTTAATCAAATTATTTAATTAAGAATAAAATGAAAAGAAAACACCAGGTTATTTTTTATCTGATACTTATGTTCAGTTTCAAAACAGTCTTGACCAGGGTGGTTGGTGCCTGTAATTCTGGGGCTCAGGTGCTGAGGCGGTAGGACTGGGAGATTCAAGACAGCCTGGGCCATAGTGAGACCCTTCAACAAATCAAAACACTATCAACTCAGGCTGATGATGGGCAAACTGTGCTAAATAATTAACACTTTTGTTTTTTGAGGTTAAAAAGCCTGCTAGCTCAGCAAGGTAACTTTATTTTCTGAACTATATATAAAACACATTTAAAAGCCTGATTCTACAACTAAACTGCTAACAGCTGTAGAAATCTTTCATTCTACTTAGCTGGTCTACCTTTCTCCAGCTCCTCCAAATCCTTGAGGCTCCTTAGCTCTCTTTCCTAGAATTCTGTGTGACCTGTCTCCTGCCAGCTGCTTCCCCATTGTTTCCGGAAGCCCATAGAGGAAACCCCTATCTGTTAATTCACAAGCCAAGACAGAGAGAGAGAGCAACATCTGTTTTTGATACATCTTTAAAAATACAATGTAGAAATGAGAGATTTGTAGTTGTAGCTAATACCTATTACCAAAGGTTTACTACTGTGTAACTGCCACCAAAGCAATGTTTGGTTTTTTTAAAAGCTTTTATTATTTTTCAGAGTATGAAAATAAAAAAAATTATTAAACATATCAAGCAATTATAAGGTAAGGCTCTGTTGTACTTTTAACTTCTAAGAATGTTTAAGGGCAGGGTACCACTATATAGTTAAGGCTGGCCTCACTCAGTCCTGCCTCAGACTTCCAAGTGTTGGAAGCTAAGGGCTGTGCTACTACATATAAGTATATTATGTCTTAAAATAATTGAAAGAAAATGCACTGTGTCCAAATATGTTCTTAGTAAAAATGGCCTCATCCAAGTACAAAGACTGTGAGACTGTTAACTAAGACTAAAGATCTCAACTTACTGACAAAATAATCGGAATAACAAGTCCACACGTTTGGCAAACACTCTGAGGGGTGGTGGCAGCAACCAGTCTGACTTGGGGATGGTGACAAGAAGGCAGATGAGTTAAATCCTTTTAAAAGACAGCTCCAGAAAAAGCGGTTTACTGTAAAAGCAGGGAACAAAAACTTACTTGTGGGACTTCGAAATTACTATCTTATCCTGCTCTCTTTAGTATCTGAAAAAAGTCTGCTATTCCTGGTTGGCCTCAAACTCAAAGCAATCCTCTTGCCTCAGCCTCCTGAGCACTACAATTACAGCTGTGCACCATAGTATCCAGCTCTACCTCTGTTCTTTACCTGAGGCAGCTCCATCTTTTGCTTTCAACACCCTGTTAAACATAGCCACCGCGGCAGCTAACACTTCTTTCATTACTTCACAACCGTAGCTAATACCTCAGACTAAGTGGGGCTGGAGACATGGCTCAGTGGGTCGGAGCACAGCTGTTTCACCAGAGGATTTGAGGTTCGATTTCTAGTAGCCCATGATAGGTAACAACTGACCCTAATTTCAGTTCCATGGGATCTGATGCCCTCTTTTAGCCTAAATAGCTCAGTGAAGTGAATTACAGAAGAATTAGCTGTTTCTAGTGGAAGGAGTATAGGTGCCAAATTCAGGAATGGACCGTTCTGGTGCTTTCCTGTGTCAAGGAAAGTTATTAGTGAAAATAGAACCGACAGAGCTAACATGTAAAGGTGCAGACAAAAGAGAGCAGGTCCACACGATGTCTAGCTGACACCCCACATCCTCTATATCCCGGCTGCTGCTCAGCTATGTTATGACTAAACCCCTCAGTCCTTTCTTACTAGGCAGGTAACAAACAAACACTATTGGCCAAGGAGGTTCAAATAAAACATGAGTGGCAAGAGCGCCTATCAGTGGGAAAGGGCATATTTTCAATACCTTCCCTTCCACCTTAAGAGTCTCTAGTAAAGCTCAAGTCATTTGTAGTGTTGTGGTGTTAAGTGAATACTAATTGCACAAAACACCACTGACATTCAAGTAATTTTTCCTTTAGTAGTTTACATTTTTCTTTAAGTTACAAATTTGTATGCTTTCCCTTGTTAGGTTAATCTGAATACTGTTTTAAAAAATCATTCTTAGGTACATAGTTGTAAGCTCTTAAAGCTACTTAAAACAGTACTAAAACAGCTTAAGAAAATACTCATTCTAAGTAATATTTGAGAAAATTAGTAAGTCTTTTATGACCAGAATGCATTGGGGCAGACCAAATAGAAAACGCAGTCACTGCTTGTTAAAATGAATTTCGCAGGGTTTCAAGATATTAAATGTTTTCATGATTTTTTTAAACAAAAATTTTGACCATTACTTAAAAAAAAAAAGGCCTCATCTTTGGATAGATCTATCATATACGGAACTGAAAGAACCCAAAGCAACATTTTATAAACTATATTATAAAAGACTGTAACAGCCAGACATGTGCACATCATTCTAACAGTAGGCAGGCAGAAAAAGAAGGATTGCTGAGCTCAAGGCAGCATGACCTATGGATAATACAGGTTAAGGTCCTGTCAGCTTAGCAGGATCTAGAGTCACTAGAGCCGTCCCTTGGGACTGTCTTGATTAGTTATGTGAAGTGAGAAGATCTGTTCTACAAGCGGGCAGCAGTCTACCATGGACTGGAGAGAATGAAGAGAGGAAGCTGAGCATTAAGATCTATTGTTCTCTTCCTCCTGACTGTGGACACGGTGTGATCAGCTGCTTCACACTGCTGCCTAAACTCCTCTGCCATATCTGCGACGGGACTGTGAGCAGCACAGGCCCTTTCTTTCTGACAGCCAGCCACTACCACAGGAAAAGTAATACAGGTATTTTCAAGCCAGATCCCACCTCAAAACAAACAAGAACTACAAAAAAACCCACAAAAAACCAAACCAAACCAAACCAAAACCTGTAAATGAAGTGTCTTCTAATGGAGCTAATTTGTATGATAATTTAACTTTCATTAAATGCGGGTACTGGTTGGTTTTGCGTGTCAACCTGACACAAGTTAGTCATCAAAGGACCCTCAGTTGAGGAAATGCCTCTATGAGATCCAGGTGAAAGGACAGATTTTCATAATTAGTGATCAGCGGGGAGGGCTCAGCCCACCATGGGTGGTGACACCCCTGGGCTGGTGGTCCTCGGTTCTATAAGAAAGCAGGCTAAGCAAGCTATGGGAAGCAAGCCAGTAAACAGCACCCCTTCATTGCCTCTGCATCAGCTCCTGGCTCCAGGTTCCAGCCCCGTTTGAGTTACTGTCCTGACTTCCTCCAACGATGGAGTATGATCTGAAAGTTCAAGCCAATGTGCTGTTGGGTCATGGTGTTTCATCACAGTATTAGAAACCCTAAGACAATGCGTACTGAATTTAAGAAGGACTTAAACACTAAGTGCAGGCCTGAATCAAAAGAGACAGAGGAGCATTTACGATCCACAGCGAGTCTCCTGCTTGCTGGAGCATTCTCTGCTCTCTGTTAGCGTGAGTCTAACAGGCTTGCTCCACAAACCACTTTCAAGTCTCTAGTAATACTTCTAAGGACTTTTTTTTTTTTCTGGTTTGCTTCCACTAGGCCTATAAAAACTATTCCTTCATTTTGCATGAAAGGTGCTAAAAATGCCTAATGGGAAATACATCTTAGAGATTAGGGCTGGCAGCAGAGAAGCAGATTCAATACAAAAGGTTATTAGGCCTCAGACTCACTTATGCTTGGCTATATTAAACACAATTTATAGGCATAAGGTTACTGTGTAATTCAAATGCTGATTTCTGTGTCCCCCCCCATCCTCCATATCTGGTTGCAGTCCTTGATCTGAAATTCTCCTGTCCCAATGTTGTGTAAACACTGCTCTCCAATTATCCCCTATGCCAATAAAGCAGCTTAAACAGAGCAGGGGGAGAGAATAGGGCTGGACTTCTTGCCAGCCAGGGGAGGAGGAGCTAGAGGAAGAAGTAAGGAATTCAACCAAAGAGAGAGGTTCAGGCGACATCAGGAGAGGAACCAGATCAGGGAAAGCTAATAAGTGCTAGTATCTTTGGGATGTACACTGGGAGGAAGCCAGATTAGCTTAGAATAGAGTAATAACTGCTCAGTTATTGTGTTGTGAAGATTATTATACAAATGTAATAGAGTCTCAATTATTTTAATGTTAGTCAACATAAGAAACAGAGGAAGAAACACAGTTTTATAAAAGTAACTTTAACAATTAGCTAATATAAACTGGCTAACTGCTTGCTTCTGTTCTTGCTAAGCGGTAACAGCTGAAACAGTCTAGATGTAACATGCAGCTCAGCTAATAAAAACTCAACAGTAACATAATTAGTTTAGAGGCATGTGACCCAAATTTGGTGTCACAAAAACTGTATTAAAAAACGGGTATTTTGAAGGAGCACTGACAAAAAGCAATTGGTAGAAACAGCTCTTATATGAGCTGTTTATATTTTAGTTATTTTATATCAAGGAAAGAGTAGGATCTCTCAATTTACCCTTAGTTACTAAGGGGACTTGTGGGATAAATACTGCTAACTGCAATCATTCTTTCGTATCCCATCTTTCTAAGTTTGGGGTATTAATGAATAGTCTTTTGTGGTTGAATAATGCAGTCATGGGATGATGAAGAGATGACTCATCCAGCTTCCTTCAGCAATTTGTCCCATGGGAATATGTCACCATAGAGGCAGAGGGGAGTGATAGCAAACCAGCTAAATCTGGTCTTAAACCTCTTTAAATCAAATCAAGCTTTGAAAACTTGCTGCTTTGATTTTTACATATATAAAGACTACCTTAAATGTACGGGAATCTAAATACAAAACACACTGTGGGTTTATGCCAGCCAAGAAAGTAAAAAGCACACTGGACTAGGTAAGCTCATTTGAGACCTTGGAACTTGGTCACTGAACTGAGGGATCAAGTGTTAAACCTGGCTACCATCAGTATGTACTGTAAAATGTGTTGCTTTTTCTTCTAAGACTATAAATATGTACTTGATGTTTGAAATAAACTTTATCTAGTCACGAGGAAGCATTACTATTTGAAAGTTTTACAAACAGTTATACCTCAAACAATTCAGCAGACAAGTGAAAGAATAAGAAAAGGGAACTGAAGAAGGAATGTGATTGTTTTTTTGAAATCCCACTAGGTCAATTTTAATACCATCCTTTTGCTGTTGGTGGTGAGGATTAAAGACAGAACCCTGTACATACTAGATGAGCGCTGTATTAGTGAGCTACACCTTGGCCCCTCATTCACGTTTTATTGGATAATACAAGTACTTCAGGCAGAGTACTTCATAAAGTAGAAGAAAAATCTAAGAATGTTATTGAAAAACAAAGATTGAGCAAGTTCAAGCTCAATGGTGCACACCTGTAAGCTCAGCACCAAGGAGGCAAGAGGACTGTGGGGTTGAGCCCATCTTGGACTACATGAATCATGGCAGTGAGACCCTGTTTCCAACAGCCAAACCACTTTCCCATCTGAGCCCTTATCTGTTAAAACAACAGGTTTTATTAGGCACAGATCCTTACCCTTGACTTCTCAGCTAGGCTACAGGAGATACAGGTATGTAAATTGACGGTTTTAGTAACCACATTTGTGCCCAATATTATGCACCATCTACCATCTTAGATGTCTTTGCACAATTGGCTTATTATTACAAATAAACCCAAGTGTAGTTAATTGATCCTTACCTGAATTTGGCCAGATGCCAAGGAAGACTAGCTCATTATGGGACACAGGTGTGCTATGGTGTACAGTGATTCTGTGGCATGTCCTGCCTTCCCCTCCACAGTGGAATGGTTCCTGGTATGTTATGTAAACTCACTCTTCCTTTGATCTAGTAGACCAGACAAGCAACTAAATGAGTTTTACTAAAATTTATAAAGCCAGAGACTCCTGCTTAGATTGATTAAACAATCTGTATTTTACCTATCTCAACTAAGGCATGTAAAGAAAAAGAGCAGGAAACAGTACCTTTTTGGTTTCAAACTGTGCTTCTTCCTGACAGCACCCTCTACAATCGGGGTCCAGCTGAAGCAGGCTGAACTGTCCAAGAAGATCACAAGAGCTACAGAGCAAGTTGCTGGAGAAACCCAACTCTCTGCATGCCTCTGAGGAAAGCTCTGCCCCGAAAGCAGACACCTGCAAATGAAAGCATGGAATACAACAGTTCTACATTTACACGAAACTTCCTGAAAAGAGGAATCAGGCTATCAACACAGAACACAAGACTAGGTGCTGTTATATTTTATCTGGAGACAAATTCTTAAGTTCTTTCGAACTCTATAGTTCTATATATTTGGTTTATTGTCGTTACTTTGTTTTTTGAAACAAAGTCATCAGGTCTAAGCTGGTCCTGAACTAGCTAAATGCTGAAGATGACCTGTCCTCTTAAGTGCTGGGCTTACCAGCATGTGTTACAACACGGGACCTGACAGCTTTTACTTCAGTGAAAATGAGGATCACCAAAAAAGTACAAAATATAACTTTAATGATAAGCATATTACACATTTTTTAAATTAACATCCAGTAGCTATTAAAAACAAACTTTTTTATAAGGAAAAAATTATTTCATTTTAAGGTCTCAGTACCAATTCATATGGATCAATGGAGAAAACTTTTAACTTATCTGCAAAAACATCTCCTCCAGGAAGATAGGAAAAGGGATGGACCATGGAAGACAAAGGAGACGCCCAGCAACCAAACTTTTGGTTTTAGGTATCAGCTCCACCTCTTACCAGCTGTGTGACCACTGTGGGAAGCTAGTACCACCGGTACAGCAGTGGAAGAAAAGTGCAGACAAAATGGATTGCTTTAGACATTCAAGGGTCCAGTTTAATCCTGAGCACCACAAACAGGATTTTCAACTAAATTGTTTGAAGATTAATATTTATGTGTATGCATCTGTGTGTAAGTACCAATGGTGGCCAGAAGCTAATTCCCTGGGGCTAGAATTATCCAGGTGTGAGTTGCCAGATGTGGGTGCTCAGAAGCACACTTGGCTCCTCAGGAAGAGCAGTCCTTAGTCTTAGCCACTGTTGTATTGAACGAGAAACGTCCCCTGAAATTTGCCTAGTTAGTGACAGTGTTTAGGGGTGGGGTGGTACAGCCTTGTTGGAAGAAGTATATCACTAGGTTCCATGAAGTCATAGCCTAGTCATACTTCCACATTTTATCTCTCAGCTTCTTGCTCCAGCTGCCCGCTGCCATGCTGCCCGTTATTATGGACCCATAATTCTAAATATAGTTCTTCTGTAAATCGCTGTGATAGTATTTTGTCACAATGACAGAAAAGTAAGTTCGCCACCTGCTCAGCCATCTCCCCAGCCTCCACTTTACTTTTTTGAGACAGGCCCTCATTCTGTTGCCTAGGCTGGTCTTGAACTCAGCCTGAAGCCAGGAGGCTTTACACTTGCCATCCTACTGAGTGACTGGGTTTACAGGCCTGGTCAATGCACTTAGGTGTTTTTTTTTTTTGAGATTGTAATTTTATCCAGGACATCAAAAATCATTTTATTTAACATTCCCTTTCCCAGAGTTTAGGCTTCCAAAGCCAACAATTCACTTGATTTTCATTAGATGCTACACATTTAAAGTCTCCTCTGATGAAATCTGTCTTGGTTTCTGTACATCTAGCATTCCAGATGCACACATCTTAGGAAACTGGCATTACTTCTCTGGTCAACTGGTTTGCCAGGCCAGAGCCCTCTAAGCTCTTAACCTTTTCATAGCTATTTAATAGTTTCACAGTTTCGTTCTCTGAAGAGCTCCCCAATCTCTGACAGTCTTTAAGATATCTTAATTACGTTAATTATGTGTATTGTACTTGAGTATGTGCACAAGTGTGGGTGCCTGTGGAGGCTACAGCAGCTCAAGTCACTGCTGGTTGTTCCAGTCAGATGCGGGTGCTGGGAGCTGAGCTGGAGAACTCCGCAGGGACGGCCCAGCCCTGAACTGCTGAGCCCTCTACCCCTCTAGCTTTGAAGACTTTCCTGCCTCCTTGGCTTACATATCAGTTCTACCTCTCCTTACTCCTTGACTTTCCAGCTATGAGTCCCTGTGCTCCTGACGTGTAAATATGGTCCTCACACTGCTGCTCATACTTTATGTCTAAAATGCTTTCCTCATTTTTACCTTGTTAATTCTACTTATTTCCAAGAACCTAATCCATGCCAATCTTCTAGGAAGCCCTCTCTGTGAAAAACTTTTAACTTAGTTTTAGCCATTGCACTTTTCTTCTCTGAGAAATGTATAACAGAACTACTCAAGAACACAGACATAAAAATGAGGGTTTCTGAATCCCTAAAATGTGAGTGACTCAGGTGAGAGGCATTAAGTTGTTCTATTTCTAGCCCTACACTAGTGCTTGTTTATTAAACAAATGATCTGGTGAACACCACAGCCTCCAATAGAGGAAGTGTCAGACTGACTGTATCTGGTTGGTCTAGAACTAGGAGGGGTCTGCAAGCTTCTATGGGCTAGAAGGCAATTATGCTTTGGTAGCTAAATGGTTTCTTTTACAAATACTCAACTAAGTCATTGTCACACAAAAGCAATCACAGACAATGCAGAAATGAATGTTCCAATAAATGTCAGGGTTGGCTAAAACTCTCATACCAGCTCTAGTCTGTTAGCTTTCTCTTGATTGTCAAGATTAAAAGCCACTGACTTGCTAGTATGTTACCACAGAATGCTGACCACCTCATGGGCCATTACCAGTAATATTCTAATCTGCAATCTCATATGTATTTAGCTTACCTCTATAATAGAGAATGTACCTAATCTTTACTACTAATCAACTATCCCAAGTAGCTTGGAGGGACCTATGAGTTTAGTGGTGAGTTTTCTGTCACTGATTCTGGTTTAGCTAAAAGACACTACAACATCCCATCAGTTCAGTAACCTATAAGATCTGTTTCACAGGGTAACTTGAAATAGGAACAGCAACATGGCAGCCTGGAGACAGCTGCACCCACATGTTCTTACAATGTGGCTGGCAGTCCTCCAATGTGTGTGTGTGTGTGCGCGCATTTGTGTTGTCTGTCTGCTTACATCCTCTACCCCCAAACATCAACTTTGGAACTTGGTCACCATGTTGCAAAGATGCCTAAATTAGAGACACAGCATGGGCAGAACTATACAGAAAACTGACATCATCAACAACTATGAAACATGCAAGTAAACAGCCTGTAGACTCAGACTCCAGCCTTCAACTGGGATATGAGGGGTCATGGGACAGAAGAGCCCCTGCTGTGCCAATCTGAAAACTGATAACCCACTAAATCTGAAAGCAAAATAAACTGTTCACACCACTAGATTTAGGGGAATTCATTTTGTAGCCAGTAACTGAAACGTGATAACAGCAAACTCACTTTCAAAACTGTAAACTGCTTAAGAACTTGCAAAAAACGAGCTAGGGAAATGGCTCAGGGGGTAACGAACTTGCTAAACAAGTTGAGACCTGAGTCTAGATTGTCAGTGTCCATCTAAAAAGCTAGGGGCTGGCATGTACACCTGTAACCCCAGCACTGGATGGAGAGTGCAAAGCCAGGTGGATCCCAGGACCTCAGTGGGGTCTAGATGAAGCGAAGAGGAGCTCCAGGTTGAGCGAGAAAACCTTTTTCAAAACAGTGAAGAAATGACAGAAGACCTTCAACAGACATTGGCTTTTGGCTCCCACACATATCCAAGTGCATGGAGGAGTACACCAACACACACACACACATGCACACAAATACATATGCACACACACACTGTCCTTTCATCAATTTTTACTCTTAGAAAACTTGTAGGTCTCTCATGTAATTCTTAACAGATTTCAAATAGAAGATAAATAGATGGGGTTAGAGAATGAATCTCAACATAAAGAACATCAGAAGCATTAGTATTGCTGGAAGTTCTTACAAACCACCATATATTTTGTAAGAACTTTACATTATCATTTCATTTACTATTAACTACCAAGCTTAGGAAGGAAACACACAGGATAGTAAGAAAACTTGTTTAAGACTACACATGCAAACAAAGCAGAACAATTGCATTAAGATTTTAATACTGGGAATGGGGAGATGGCCTGGTTGGTAAAGTACCCTTTCACATAACCGTGAGGACACGAGTCTAGGCTCTGAGGAATGGATGGATCCCTGGAGCTTGATGGGCTCAGTAAAAGAACCTGTTTCAAAAGGGCACTAATCTGCTCCCTGCAAGCACATATAAACACACACACACACACACACTGAGTCTAATCCTAGCCTGCCTTTAAGATGCAATAGACTGAATGTGTATGCCCTCACCAAAACCCACATAGTAGATACCCAATTCCTCAATACACTGTGGTGAGGTGGGGTCTAGTTACAGTATGAGGACCCCGATGAGTTGGTTCTTGAAGTTCTTGTGTGGGGAGGCTGCAACGTGCAGCTTTTCTCTTGGGTGCTCACCATCTGTGGCTGTCCAATCCTGTACTGTTCAGCCTTCAGAATTGTGCACCAAATTATGAATTTGCTGGTCTCAACTGAAAATAGACTACGACAACCTCTGGCCTACCTTATTGCATGGAATTCAATGGTGCATTACCGTTAGGTCAGTAATAAGAAAAATACTGACAACTGTAATTGTGCCATCCACTGACGACAAATAACATGGAGAAGAAGTGTCAAACTGTGGCCAGATGGATAACAACAGTGTCTCAGAATCAAGGACACCCAGCTCACTCTATAAAGACTGACTGGAGATGTCTGAGGTGAACAAAGAACTGCGTATGGGTTCTGAGGAGCTTTATAAAGGGCCCCTTTAGGCCACACTAAAATGCACTGTTCCAACCTTTACATATGCTCAGAAGGCGTTTTTAGCAGAAGTCATTTGCTATTATCCTAGCTGTCAGCTCACCAAAGCCCTGTTAAGTATGCACTGCCACTAACTCAAAATTACAGCCACTTAGGGGTGCACACACTGAAACAGTTCTCCAGTCTGTCTAGTCTACAGATTCGGATGTAAACTGAAGTCCGAGCTAAGTCTCCACTTCAACACACCATGAAGTTGTAGTTTGCTGTTTCACTCTTTTCTGGGTTCCAAAGCTTTGACTAACTTTCACCCTGACAAGTGCCCATTTTGCTTGGTCTTTTCCCCAACTGTAAAAATCCAAGAATTTGCTTAACTTCTTTTATTTCCAATAACTCAACACACTCCTTTTCACGGCCAAGTTTCTTAAAACACTAGTCATTACAAAAAAAGCAAGTGTAAGCACAGGGAGTCATGACATTTGGTTTTAGCAAGGGTGACCTGTCTACAGTCTTAACCAGGATTCTAGGTAGGCTTCTTTTTATTCTGGGGATTAATTATTACTCATCACCACTCCATAGAAACGGTAGTCACTTTAATAATAATGGGAAGAGGCAGAAGGGGACTGGTTCAGAGGCTAGAAGTAAACAAACATGAGACACAGAGTGAAGACTAAAGGAAAATGGTCCCTATGTTCCCTTTGGCTACACTCTGCTTGGTAGAAGAAATGTAGGGTGCAAGACATACGTGCAGGGCTATGATCTGGTTAAGACCATAGGATAAACATAACATGAGGTATAAGCTCATTTAAGACAATATGAACAAAATTACTTATAACTTTTTAAGTTTTGCCTTTTGGTTTTTCCTTTGGGACAGTTTCGTTATCCAGTCTAGGATGGGTTGGAACTTGGTATATATAGGCAACGATCCTCCCATTTCAGCCTCCTGAATGTTATGGTTACAGGAAGCAACTCAGATTACAGGAGGCACCACTGTTCCTGGCTCCAATTTTTAAGTCTGGAAAGTAGATGAAGTTAAGCATTGCATTCTGGCTAACCACAGAGCACAAAACAAGAAAATTAAGAATGAGACTAAATCAATCTAATTTTATAGTTATTAAAAGTTAAAATTTGAAAACACATTTACCAAAAGTTCTTTTTAAAAATTTAAACTACATAGCACAGTATCACGGAGAGAGAGAGATTGAGATTATAAAAGATGGTTTGGAGAATACCTAAATGATACAGTTGTGACTATGACCTGTGGTCATACTTATATATTATTATTAAACAGTATGCATTTATTTGTGGCTCTCATTCACAGAGAATAGAGAGATGCTGACATCTGTCCTAAATATGTTTCAGTTTAGTATGTTCTTAGTTCAAGAATCATAATTACTAGGAATGTTTTTTGAATGTGCACAAAGGTAGAACCTAATATCTGAATTTTAACATAGCACTTCCATCTGTACCATCAACTGTCAATGACACTCCTAGTTGGGAGTATGTGAAACAGACCTGTAGGAAGTTAATTGGAATTGAAGGTCAATAACAACTGACAAATACGCTCCATCTGTCCATGGTATCAGACCTCTGCTTGAAGATCCCCTACTTCACTCATGAAACATTTTATTTAGATGTCAAGGTATTGCATTCCCCTCTATGTATGTTGTAGAGACAGAAAGTAATCAGGAACTGGCCCTTCTTTAAGGCAAGATCCAGTTAGCTCAGTGGGAAAATGACAAATTTCAAGAAACAACAATAGAAAATTGAAAGGTACCTGAGAGATCAGATACTGACCATCACTGACATACAGAATGGCTCCTAACTTAGTTTTGGAGCACAGAAATTGATTTCCTGGAGGAAGGGATTCTTTTAGCTGAAAACTGAGGGGTGGCAAAATGGCTCAGCGGGTAAAAATGCTTGCTGCCAAACCGACAACCTGAGTTTGATCCGTAAAACCCGCATGATGGAAGGGGGTTGGATGCTGAGTAGATGACAATCATTTTTATGGCTGTAGGGGAGAGAGCTTCCGAGAGAGAACAAATAAATGACATGAAACTTAGGACAGCAAGTGTCCCCAGATCTTCTTATCCTTTTGCCTTACCAGTAGGGCAAGTAGATACTGGAAAATAAGCAACTCACAAAGGAACGTTTACAGACAAACTCTTAAAAGCAAGTGGGAGTTTTTAAGCACAACAGGTTTGAATTTCAGAGTACTCTAGATACACCGTATGGGTAGAATTGGAGAGAAAGATGTGGAAACCAGCTAATGAGGCTCCTATGACAATCCTAGGCAAGCCGAAATAATGGTCTGAATACTGGTGGCAACAAAATTAGTAACTGACTTGGACATTTTTAAGGTTTTTCTTTTGGTTTTCAAGACAAGGTTTCTCTGCGTAGCCCTGGCTGACTTGGACTCACTCTGTAGAGCAGGCTGGCCTCCACCTCATTGATCTGCAGCCTGCCTCTGCCTCCTGTGTGCTGGAGATAAAGGCCTGGCAGTTTTTAAGGTTTTAATGAGTAATTCTATCCGAGTGAAAGTGCAGAGAATTTAATAGAACATACTTTTGGCTCGAGCAATTAGGAAGCTGGTAATGGCAATTTTTGTTTAGATTCTCAGCAAAGAAAGAGAGAATTCAAAGAAAAACCTGGAGGCTGTTACTTCCAAGTAGAAGGGTCTTTCAGTATTGCACCGGTTTTCAGGTATATTTAGGAAGTAAATTAGTAAGGCTTGGTAATTGTCAGTATGAGAGGTACATGAAGGAAGGAGTCAAAAATGACATCTGAATTTTGAGTTAGATTTGGTGGGTAGCCATCATGGCATGTAACTAGCCACAGACTCTTCCTGTCTTAGTCCTGGCATGGACATTCTTTGCAATGCAATTCTGTCACTCCTCTTGTATGGCTGTGGAGTCGATTTATATACCTACCTGTGGCTTGGTCATGAGACTTATGTTGACAGGTATAATGTGATGGGGTTTGGATCAGTTTAGACAGTGGGAGGACCTTGCTTTCTACTTCTAGCCTGTCTCCTAGAAGGGATATGTGATTTCCATGGCAAGGTCTTAAGAAGCTTTTGCTCTTTTGGGGTGCTGTCCTAAGATCACCATGGAAAATAAGTTAGTCTAGTCTACTGGGAGCAGAGAGGTTATAAGCAGAAGAACTAAGTGGTCCCTGTTAACGGCACTGATTATGAATTATGGTAGTTTTGGATTTGTAGTTAAATTAACTGACCAGCTCAAATCAGTGCACACAGGAGGGAACTGCTTCACCAACCTAAAGGATGGTTAAATTGTTTAAAACATTGTGTTTTTTTCTGGGCGGGGGGGGGGAGCAGGTTATTTATTTATAAAACCATTGTGTACTGAAATTCAGAAGGTTTGAAGCACCACTCCTTTGTAACCTTTAATAATGGTTGCAAATTCAAATGACCTACTACGGGAGGAAAAACAAACCCAGTTATCTCTAGAGTATACAAAGTTTGGAGGGCCGTTCCCCTAGGTGATTTCTGAAGTACCAGACGCCTCAGTAACAACATTGTACTGCAACATAAGACACCAAGAATCCACCTTCTGCACAATGTAACAAAAGCAGAGAGGATGTTTGCAAAATACGAGATGTATGAAAAGCAGAGAATTTAGAGAGTAACGGTTTAATAACTTTCTAAAATCTTAGACAAATCACTTAAATACATGAAGTACAAAGCATGTAAATATTGGGGGGAGGGCTTCCATAGAGGAGTTTAACAAAATACAGTCGTTTCATAAATAGCTAAGTAGGTCAAAACTAGGTTTGGCTTTTCAGAGATTCTGAACCCATGCATTCTTGTTAACGAAGTAAAACGCTTGTCTGGACCAAAACCAAGACGATGTCCCTTGAAGGTTTGGGAGTCGTGTGGTAGTTTCGTTCATTTCTGTCTCATCAAAAGAAACCTCCCTCCTTTCTAAGCATTTATGCACCCGCTGCGTCCTTGAAAACCCGATTTTAGCTGCCTGAAGTGAGGAGGCCATCGCCTCTAGAGCTCCGGCTGCAATTCTGCCACGTTTCATTCCGGGTGGAAGCGGCCGCCAAGGGAGCCCGTTCCAAGGGCGGCTCCCCTGCGCGGCCGCGGGCTTGACCTTCCTCATCCGAGCCCTCCGACCGGCCCCTGGGCAGCCACAGAGGCGGTCCACACTCACCGCTTGAAGCGCAGTCGCCAGCAGCAAGCGCAGCCCCACAGCGGGCCGCGGCCACCCACCCGGCTGGGCCGCCATTCCTGCGGTCCCCCGTCAATCTTCAGGTCTTGAGGACCCCTGTGCCGGGGGCGTCCGCTGCACTGCCTGATGTGAAAGCCGCCGCGAGAGGCCACTCCTACGAGCCTGTTGCCCTGCAGAGACCAGTATTAGTTAGGCGACCACAGGGGCGTGGGAGTGATCGACTACTAAACAGTCATTAGGTTCTTTTAGAGATTCAGATCAGGCATTTCCCTAAACTGCCCGCACCTGGGCTTCTCACTCAGGACGTTACGTCGGACAGCGCCTCCACTGCTAGCCCCGCCTCCTTCCCCGCAGCTACCCAATCGCGTACCGCTTTGCCTGAGTCCTGTGACAAGGAGCCCAGCCGTAAACCCAACCAAAAGGGCGCTGAGCGGCCGCTCTGCGGACCAATGAACTGCGCGTTAAGGGAGGGCGGGGGCGGAGCCTCTGGTTGCCGGGCAGCGTGCGTCACGGCGTGCGCGTGGTGGCCGGGGGGGGGGGAGGGGAGGGGGGCGGGCCGAGGGCGGCGCAGCCGCAGCCGCAGCGCGGCCGGAGGAGAGCGCGCGGGCGCGAGCGAGCGGCCGCGGGAGGGAAGGGAGGAAGCGAGGGAAGAGGGCGTGCGGCCGCGGGGTCCCGAAGCCAGGCGGCGGCGGCAGGAGGGCGCCAGGGCCGTCGAGTGGGCTCAGGAGGAGCGTGCACCGGGCGGCCGGCGCTGGCTCCCGCGGGCGGGAGACCGGAGGGAGAAGGAGGAGGAGGGGGTCGCCGCGGCGCGGCAGTCCGCGCAGCTCCCGGGTCGGGGTCTGCTCCCGGCGCCTCGGTCGCCCTCGGGGCCCCGCTCCCCGCCCCCCGCGGTATGCCTTGATCGCGAGCGGCGGGTTTCATGGGGCTCCTCAGGATTATGATGCCGCCCAAGTTGCAGCTGCTGGCGGTGGTGGCCTTCGCGGTGGCGATGCTCTTCCTGGAGAACCAGATCCAGAAGCTGGAGGAGTCCCGGGCGAAGCTAGGTGAGGCGGCCGAGCGGGGCGCCGGGGTCGGGCTGGCGGGCTGGGGCATTGCCGGGGAGAGCGAGTGGGAGTCCGCGGGGCGGCGGGAGGCTTGGCTCGCAGAGTCCCGCCACCCGGGAGCGAAGCTGCCCGCGCCAGCTCTCCGGCCCGAGGGCTGCCCCGTCGGCCCTCCTCCGAGAGGGGACCGAGGTCTGCGCGGAGCTGGCGCTGCTGGAGGGCGCGAACGCTCGTCCCCTCGTCTCTTCCGAGCCCTCCTGGAGAGCCCCAGCCGTGTGGATGAGGCTCGGCGGGGCACGGCCTCGTCTGTGGATGCTGCGCGGGGCGGGTCAGGGAGGAGATGGGCAGAAGTGGAGGCAGACGCCGGGAGTGATGCGGGGTGAGGGCAGCCCACGGTAGTGAGCGGCACGCCTGAGCTTGAGGGCAGCGGGGGACCCTACGGCTGACAGCACAGGTAGGCTGGCCGTGTGGGACAGCGGAGCAGGCGAGACGCTCTGCCCGGCTTTAGGAGTGGCCACTCTGCTGGTTGGTTTGGGCTTGGGAGTGGGGTCGTGAACGTAGGTTGGTTGCCTGTGCCAGAGGGGAACGCGGAAGGCTCGAAATTGCAGGAAAATGAAAAGAGTGGGGGAAAGCTAGCCGTATGGATATCTTAAAGCGTTTCTGTCGGTGTGGAATGGCTAAGGGTGCTTGAAACACTAAGTTGGAGGGTGAAGGTGTGCAACAGCAGACGGAAGCGCCCATGGTCGGTATTTGGAAGTGCTCTGGAAACAGGGAGACTTAATGTCTGGCGCGTTTTGATTTAGACATGTACATGGCACTTAAAAATCAGCTCAAAGGATGTAACTTGAATATGGGAAGCGACTTTGCGTACACTTTGATCTAGCCAGTTTCCTAAACATGATTTAAAGTTACCTTGAGGAACAGGTAACTGTTGCAGTGGATTAATTTTTAAGAAAAGAAGTACCAGAAAATAACTTAAATTTTGTATGTAGTAGCTATTTCCAAGTTTTGGTAGATTTTACAGAAGCCTTGAACTGTTATCAAAGAACGTTGAATATATTTGATGTACAACTAAGTGTGACAGAGGAGCCAATGGTACTTTCAGCCCTCATTTCTAGAGTGAAATCTGAAGAACTATTGAATTTATTGACTGAATTTTAGAAAGGTTTTGTATGCTACAAATTATTTTCAAATACTAAAGGTTGAACAATATATACCTTTGCTTTTCACATGGCTTTATGTCTACAGCAATTACGGTCATAATCTGGCCTCATTCATGATCCAGTTTTATAGGAAAAAGTGACTCATTATAAGATAAAATAATTATAAGTTAGTTAAAATAAGAATTCGTGTTTATTGTTTCTTGTATTTGGAATTCTGTAGATGTAATTTCTTGGAAACACTGCAGAAGCTAAATATACTTAAATTTGTTGACTTTTTCCTCCTTGCCTAACATTTTTTTTCTGCAGTGTTTGAAAGTTGTTTCTATACACCACCTGAACAATTTTAAAAGTTACTCGAGGGGCCTGGAGAGATGGCTCAGAGGTTAAGAGCACTGGCTGCTCTTCCAGAGGTCCTGAGTTCAATTCCCAGCAACCACATGGTGGCTCACAACCATCTATACTGAGATCTGGTGCCCTCTTCTGGTGTGCAGGTGTACATGGAGGCAGAACACAGCACACATAATAAATAGATAGATAGATAGTTAGCTAGATAAATAAATAGATAGATAGATAGATCTATCTTTTTAAAAAAGTTACCTGAAGATGTAGAATGCCTTAGTGAGTATAATGTGCTTCCTCATGATTTTCATTCATTTCAGAAAAAAAAATCCTCTGCCAGAAATACGTGCATCAAATTAAATATTCTATAAGGGAAGTAGCAAATATGTACAAGAATAAGTAATTTTGAGAAATAGTCCAGGCCTGACCATGGTGGGCCAGGTTTGTAGTTCCAGGACCCTAAAAACTGACACCAAAGGAAGTTGAATTCAGGACCAGTATGTGCTATTACATAGCATTATCCCGCTTTTATTAAAAACAACCAAGAAAGTCAGAAAGGGGGAAGAAGAAAAAATAGCTCTCAAAGGTAACAACACCCAGATATGTAGAAGACATGACAGAGAAAGTGTGTAACTTTATGTCAGCCCATTGATCTTCTGATTAGATTTTTTCTAAATATTTTAGTTTTAAAAGACATAGGTAACATGCTGTGTTGCCCAGGATAGACCAGAGCTTGTGGCCTCAAGTGTTCTTCCTTTCTCAGCCTTGAGAGAAACTGTAAATGCTCTCCACCTTGCCACCTCCTCAATCCTACTCATTTGAAAAATAAGTCTTGCTTAAAAGGCAGTCCTGAAAGAGACACTGCCCATTATTCTGACAGTGTAGGAAAGACAGAGTAAAGGGTCAAGCTGTCATTAGACAAGTTTCATCTGTGATATTCTTATTTAATCTTCCAAGAATACCAGAAATAACTATTTTTTAGATACAGAATTAATCCTTAAACTATATAATTTGCCCAAGACTGTATCAAAAGTAAGTGGCAGAGTCAGAATTGGAACTCAGGTATGTCTGATTTCTAATTGACAACTCCTGTAATTACACCAAGCAGTTTGAGACTTCAACTGACATTACACTACAATTGAGCTGCTTGAATAGCATTTATAAATTGTATTATCAATGCATATATTGCTGAGAATGAATATCATTCTGAGAAAACTCAATTTTGACATAAAAGATTGCCTTAATGTCTTGCCCTTTGTTTATATCCATGTAATGAACATAATTATATTACTCAATGAAATGGACCAAAATAGCTTGCTCCTTCTATTGAAAAAGAAAACCTTTGGTTGTTTTCTGTAATTTTAAAATTGCAACATTAAAAAGCACTTTTTACTTTGGCACTGGAAGGCTATCGAACATTTTACCCTTAAAAATAGTTTTTATTGTTTATTTTTTCTGTTGTAGAGTATTCCAAAGGGATGGAATGTCTGTTAATGACTGCACTGCGACTTAGTTAGAGTCAACAACATCCTGACGGGGAGATCTCCAATAAAGCAATAAGTGTATTCAAAAATAAGGTCTAGGAATTCCTAAACCTCCCACTATTACAGTTTTCTACTTTATAGGTTATTTTTTCCTTAAAGCAAATATTTCTACAGTTTATTGATAAATATTATGCTTACAGCTTGCTTTTTTCATTTAATGTTATAAACCTTTTCCATGTTCTATTTGACATGCTCTGACTTATTCTACTAGCTGTCTAATATTTCAAATTATGCTATGTGAGTAATAGATAGTCGTTGTGTCTCTACAACCTCCCACACTTTTATGGCTTGTTATTTATTTTCTTGTTATTTTAAACCATGTTGGAAGCATGTTTATATTTCTCTAACTCTATACCCATTGATGCCATTTTTGATTAGGAGGATGTCTGGGTCAGAAAGATATATGTTACTTGTTAGAGTTTTTGCCCTACAGGTTCTGGTAGCCCGTTTTTCCAGAACACACAAGCACTAGAAGTGCTCAGGTTTTATTTCTGCCGCTCCAGGGCTATGAAATGATAAGTAATTAAATTAGCTCATATTTTCTTAATTTTTATTTAAAATATTTACATTGTTTATTGCTTTGTAATTGTTCTTTTTAATTTGGGTAATTTATTCCTTTTTAGTTATTTGGGTTTTTAAATGTTAGTATAAATAATCAGTTCTTTATATCTGCTTTTTTTTTTTCAAAGTCTGCATTTGTCTCTTAGCTGTGGTATATTTTGTTTATACAGAAAAGTTAAATTTTACACAAATCTTATCAATTTAGGCAACTAGTTTTCCTGAACCAAAATAGTGTGTATGCTCTATACTTGAGTAGAATAATTTATAGTTTTTATTTTACATTTGCCCTTTAAACCATATATTTATGCACAGAGATTTGCTGTATCTTTTGATGAATAACTATTTATGGCAAATATTAATAAAGAATCTGTCTTTTCTTATGTGAATCCTGTTATTCGTATAACAGGATTTTGTTCTGTGTAAAGTTTTGTGTTCTCTTAGCTCAGTTGGTTTTGTATTCCAGTTTTTTTCAGTAACTTAAAATTATTTAGACTTCAGGAACATATACATAATACACATCAAGATGTTTGAATTTCCTAAAACTATATGTAGCTCTCATCAAATTTATAAGAGGTGATGTGATTCCCTACTCTGGTATAAAAAGAAATCACAACTCTCGTCAGAACGTCAGAGAACTGTATGTTTCCAGGTCAGACTCTTGGGTAGTGCTTTTCTGCTGCACGTAAACACTTCCACACTGTGGGGTGGGTCACCTTTCAGATGCAGGCACACTGGGAACCTAACATCAGCGGTAGGCTGTTGCTTAAGGTACATATGAAACAGTAATAAAGTTTGTGTTGAGATTTGGGTTCCATCTCTTAAGCTACCTCTGTAAACATTCCCAAGTCTGAGAATAGTCTGGCATTTGAAACACTATGGTTCTGGGTTTGGGTTTCAACCTGTAGATATTTCATGGTGAATAAGGTCAGTGTATTCTTTATAATAATGTTGACAACATTTGTCTCATTGTTTACATTTGCAAGACAAGTACCTTATTTATGAAGAACTTTTCTCTGGGAAGTTAAACTTGGAAACTTTATTCTAAAAAAAAGAAGACAAATCTAATTTTCTGGCAAGATGGGTGTGTTCAGGATGGTGTGATTGTAGATTGTAAACTTAATTTTCTAATAAAAATGTGAAAGGTTAGGGAGAGGGTTGAAGTGAAAATTGTCTTAGGAATAATTCAGAGTTGTAGGAATTAGAATTTGCTGTTTATGAAAAGTAAAGCTAGGACTCTCAAGAGCATGCCTGTCGCTTTTGTTGGCCGATAGAGGGCTATAATGAAAGCTGCTTTTCCTACAGAATTATGTGCTTAATGGTCTAATTTCCTATAGAGCCTAAGCATTTTAAATAGCGTATGTCAACCACAGGCTTATGAAACCACTGTGAGTTTATGAGTGTGTTAGGATGCAGTCTTTTAAATGAAAAATGTAGTTCCATATAGATTGTGCTGTGGTCTCTAGTAGTGAAATTGTTAAACAGTGTTTTCTCAAAACTCTACTGAAGAACTAATTCCAGACCAGGGCTAGGACTGTTCTTTGGAATTTGGTTGTTTTTGAAAAATGCTTGAAACCACACACAGATGAAGAGCAGCAGCTACTGTGAAGAGGGCTTTGGGTTAATAGGGGAACAGGACATTTTAGAAATGCTGGTTGGCATATCACCACATCTTGACAAGGATGTGGGTGATGTAGAGTCATCAGTTGAAGCAGCTGATCTCATAATTCCAGGATGTCTGTCTCTCATCCCATTAAGCTTTCTAATAGTTCTTTTTAGCATTTAGTAAAATTGAGATGATAGCTAATACTCAAACACTGTTCTCTAGAAAAGAGCACTTCAGAAGCATGCATGTATAGAAGAATTTGAGAGGGTTCACAATAACCTCATTATTTGCTGTTTTCTTTCCATTCACAAATACCTGCACGTAACGGCCTCTTTCTGCCTGCTAACCACATGTCAGGTGCTCCCGTTGGGCCACTGTGCATCTGACCCTGTCCTTTTCTGTCAGGACATGGTTCTAGAAGCTTTCTGTCATAATTATTACCCCCCCCCCCATCCTGCTGGATTCTTTGTGAACATATTTCTCTCCAAGCCCAAAAGAAAGAAACCACCTGCTAAGCTTTGTTAACCCACTCCCTTTTGCAGAAAGAACTCTTTTTTTAACTTCAACAGTCACCGTGCATCTCCTGAATACTGTTGTCATTTTTGGTCTTCATCTTAGTGCATCAGTAGGATTGGATGCAGCTAATCAGTAGGGTTGCATGCAGCTAATCACTTCTTTCCTCACAGGTGATGTTTACTGGGACCCAAGATACCACACTGTTAGTTTTGTGTGTTGTTCCTCCATTTCTCTTTTTGGTGGTAGAGATTCCCCTTTCTTCCTAACCAGGTAATTTTGAGATCTTTTAAAAAAAATTCTCAGCGGGTGATTTATATGTTAACAACTTGTAAATATAGTAGTAGTTCTAGCTCAGACCATTTTCTAAACATTAGACTTACATTCAGCTGCACTGACAATTTGGTGGAAGGGGGGTTAACAGACTTTAAATTCATTATCTCCAGAACAGATCATATGATCTCTGTGTTCCTGTCTTACCCAAGCCAGTTTCTTTCCTTCTCATTTTGATAACAGATCCACTCCAAGTTTCTAAGGCTTCCTGTGACCATTTCTTTTACATTGCATCTAATATATTTAATGAACATCTTATTAGCTTCACTTTATTTGTGGACTGTGTCTGTTATATACCAACTTTACTAGTCTCACTATTTAAAGATACTGTTGTCTCCGTTTTGCTGTATTTTCACTCATCTCTGCTCTTATAGTTGACTTCTCTGGCTCAGTACAACATGAATAAATGTGTTAAATATTTACTTTTTTGAGGCAGGGACTCATGTAGCCCAGGCAAGCATCAAACTCTTTATATAGCCAAATACAACAGTAGTCGTCACCTGCAGAATGTGCCCCAGAGCAGACATTTGTACAGTATTAGGAATCAAATAATTGAAGCTAGGGCTTCCTGCGATCAAGGCAGGGTACCAACTAAGTATATCCCCAGCCCGAAATGTAAGTGAAATCTTGTCATATGGAAGAGAAGATACTCATAGGACATACATCTGGTTAATATCTAAGGTTAATGTCTAAGGTGTTTAAGGAACTCAATTCAGTAGTAAGAAATAATCTGATGTAAATGATCTGAAAAGACATTTCTCAAAAGAAAATGATCAATTCTTATATATACAAGAACAGTCAGTATTATTAATTGCTAGGGAAATATGAAATGGGATGTTATGCACATTCTTCGAAAGGCTGTTGCTGGCAAGTTGGAAAACAAGTGTTGGAAAAAAGTGGAGACAGGGAAACCCTTTACACTGGTGATAGAAATGTAAATTAATATAGTCAGTATAAGAAAATGGGATGGAGGTTCATAAAAAAATAAAAAAGAATTTGCCTCATAATCCAGTAGTTCCACTAACGGTTCTAAGTTCCTAGAAAATGAAATCAGTATGTCAAAATGATTTCTGCATCTCCTGTTTATAGCAGAATTATTTACAGCAGCTGAAATATGCAGTCAACTTTAGGGTCTGTGGTTGAATACTACTTAGCCATGACAAGAAAGGGAGCCTGGGATTTGTTGCTGCACACAGGAAGAAGTTACGTTAGTGGGATGAAGCAATCACAGAAAGCAAGCACTGTATGATCTCATGGATGTGTGGAACCTTAGAAAGTTGAATCCAAGAAAAGCAGAGGATGGATTGGTGGTTACCAGAGACTGGGATTAGAGGTAAGGGTTGGGGCATAAATCTAAAGAACACAAACATTTACATCAGTTGGAAGAATGAGTTCAGAATTCTACTTAGAATGTGGTAACTGTATCAGTTACTTTTCCTGTTGCTGTGATAAAGCAACATAAGGGAAAAGTTTTGTGTTGCTCACAGTCTCGGATTCTGTCAGTTCACCATGAGTACCCGCCATGGTAGTAATGGTGGTAGGGGCTGAAGGCAGCTGGTCACCTACCTATCCGCAGCCAGGAAGCAGTGATTAACGCCAGTGCTCAGCCTGCTTTCTCCTGGTTATTCTGTCCAGAATCCCTTAAGCAATAATATTACTTAGATATTACTTAGATATATTGAGGTATTTAGATAATCCCTCAAAGGCAGCTCAGAAACTAGCATAATCTAGATGAGCCCTCACAGGTAGAGGCTACTCTAATCTGGATGATCGCTATATGCATGCCCAGAGGCTTGTCTCCTGGGTGATTCTAGATCGTGTCAAGCAGACAGTGTTAACCATTCCAGTGACTGGAGAGAATGACAGCGTATTATAGTCTTCTTACAAATTTGTTAACAAACCAAGTATGTCATAACAGAAAATAAGTTTGTGAAGTATGCCCTATAAAATTTAATAATTTCACAATGCACATATTCTTAGAACAACATGTTTTATACAATAAATATATAGTTGCATTTATCAATTAAAAATATACTTTAGGCTGGTATGTTAGTGCATATTTGTAGTCCCATTTACTCAGGATGCACCAGGATGATCGCTTAATATGAGTTTAAGGCCAGCATGGGCAAACATAGCGACACTGAATCACAATATAGAGACTAAAGTATATTTTCAGAAGAAAAATGATAAACTTTCTTGGTGTTCCAAGTGAGTTTAAAAAGTCTTACTCTGTTGTAAGGCGGCCTGTGCTGTCCATGTCTGGTCTCTAGTGCTCTTCCAGGCCTCTTCATCTTGTTTTTTTCTTTCTGCTTAATTTGTCCTGTCATATTTTGAATTCTTTTGTGCTGATTGTGGATTACTGTCTCTCCTTTAAGTTCATTTTTTTCTTAAATTGTTTGAGGTACCGTGATGAGGTGTGTAAATGCTTAAGGATCATGATGTCTTTGTTGTTGGCCTTTTTTGGTATGAGAAAACTTTTTTTTCCCTCTGAGACAAGTGTATGTGTTGGGACTCAAGTCCTAAAGCAACAGCATGGGAAGGTAGTCTCCTCCTGCCAGCTGGCTTCTGGATTTTGAGCTTCCTAGGCCTCACAAGTTTGTGGAAGTAAAATTCCCTTTAGAGATTACTCAGTCTCAGGTGTTTTGTTATAGCAATATAAAATGGTGTGAGTCAGATGACTGCTTTGTGTGATGTTAATGTAGATGCTTTTCTTTTGATGGGTATCAGTATACTGTGTTTCCTTTTCTTGTTAATGGAGGCCAGAGAATGATGTGGGATGTCTGTGTCATTTGCTTCTCCACATTTTTTCCTTCTTTTGGTATGTTTGAGTATGTGGTGTGTGAGCCTGTGTGTATTCATGTTTGCATGTGTGCTGGTGCACATTTGTGGACAGGTGCATATGCAGGTTGGGTGTCTGTTCATGTGGGCGTCCAGGGTTAATATCAGGAATCTGCCCTTCTGTAGTTCAGTACTTTTTTTGAGGCAGGTTTTCTCAGTCAGTCCTAGAGCTCACAGATCCAGTTAATTTTGCCAGCTTACACTAAATATAGCCCATCTTTTCACTCTTGGCTCCCAAGTCTTCTATTCAGGTGTTCCATGGGTTCTGGTGATCTGAACTCTAGTTGTCTTGCTTGAGCCATTTCCCTGTGTCTCCACCTTAGTTTTGGAGGTAGGGTTTGTAGTAGTTAGGGTTCCCTAGAAGAACAGAACTAATAGAATGAAATATATGTATGTATGAATAGTGTGTATTCTATGTGTATATAAAATACATTATTACATGTAATACACACATATGTATTAAGAAGGGGATTTATTAAATTGGCTTACAGGCTGTGGTCCTACTAGTGCAACAATAGCTGTCTTCTGATGGAAAAGGACAAGAGTCCAGTAGTTGTTCAGTTTGCAAGGCTGGATGTCTCAGCTGGTCTTCAGTGTGTGTTGGATGCTGATACCAGTGAAGGAATGCCTCAGTGGCCGGATAGATGGACTTGCCAGCAGTGTCAGGGCAAGCATTAGATAGAAGCTTCCTTCATATCCTTTTATGTGGGCTGCCATCAGAAGTGCAGCCCAGATTTTAGGATGGGTCTTCCTACCACAAACCATCCAATCAAGAAAAACTCCTTAGAGTTGTGCCCAGCGGCTTAGGTTTTACTTGATTCCAGATGTGGTCAAGTTGACAACCAAGAGTATACATCACAGGCTATCTCACTGAACATAAATAGGTTTGTGTTTCTGCTACCCTGTCTACCCAGTGAGTCCTGGGGATCTGCCTGTCTTCCTTCCCAGTGCTCGGCATTGCAGATAGTTTTTATGTTGGTACTGGGATTCAAACTCAGGTCTTTATACTCTCTCACTAAGTACTTTACTCATTAAGATATCTCAGCTACTAAAGATTTCTTGTAGGCAGCATATAGTTGAATCTTGCATCCAATCTTACAATCTCCTTTGTAGATGGAATGTTTAAAGCATTTACTTTTGACGTAATTCTTGATGTTATTGCCTTTAAATCTCTGAATTGCCTTTGGTTTCTTTGCTCTATCTGTTCTTTTACTTTTTCTGCTTTTACAGTGAAAGTAGCTCTTTTTTCCTTTGTTTTTTTTCTTTCTCCATTTTTCTTATTGGATGAGACACTTGCATGGCTTTGTGCACGTGAATGTAGTTTCTTTATGAATTATGGTACATGTACCATAAATTTAATTACAATTGCTATTCATCCATTGTTTTAAGTAACTAATAATTTTTTAAAGAAAATACAAACATCCTTTAAGACTTTTATGCTTTACTTGTATATTTACCATTCTAGGTGTTTCTGATTCTTTTGTGTTCATGCAGATTTTCAGTTTTCTTTTATCCTGTAAGATTTCTATGTCATTACTTATACCAAAAAATCAGATCTGAATTCTTTTCATGTTTTTATGTCTGTAAAAGCATTTATTTGCCTGTATGTTTGAAAATATTTTTGCTGAGTATAGAAGTCAACATTAGTATTGTTGTCAAGCTTTGAAGATTTGTTTCCATGGTCTCTGCTATATTTGTATTTTTGTTCCACTATATGTGATACATCTCTTTCTCTTGTTGGTGGCTTGTATGGTTTTTCACTAGATTTTAAGTTATTTGCTTATAATTGCCCTTGCTGTTGCTTCTTGTGGTTCAGGTATGAAATGTTCTTCCATAGCTAGTGTGTTGAGAGTGTACACCCAGTGCCGTATTTTGAGGTATGGCTTTTGGGGAGCGATTAGATCATGTGTACCTGACCAGACAAGTGGATTAAATCCACTAATGGTTTCACATTTGATGGAGGTGTTGGGAAGTAGGATGTCAGGCTCTTTGGAGGGAGTGAACACTGGGGGCAGCATTAGTGTGTGCTTTGAAGGGTTGACCTTGCTACCTGGCTCTTCTTTCTCTCTCTCCGCTCCATGGCCACTGGCATCCAGAGCCGTGCTCTCATGTGCCTGCACCTTGATGTGTTTCAACCCAGGCCCAGAAGGAATGGAATCTGCCACCCATAGGCCTGAACCTCTTGAACCCTGAGCCAAAGCAATCCTTTCTTCTTTTGGCTAGTTTTTCTCAGATATGTTTTTATAGTGATGCAAAGTTGATTAAAACCCTTGGGGTTTATTGAACTTTTTGGATCTGTGGATTTATAGTTGTTATTATGTTTGCATATTTATTATTCTCTTCTGTGTTCTTTCCCCTCCCTTTCAGAAACTCATCAAGCATATTAGGTTGCACGGATTTGTCCAGGGCTCAGTGATGTCTGCGCATTTCCCCAGACTTTTTAATATATGTGCCTTTAAATAGCTTTGGCATTGTCTTCAATTCAGTAATTCCCATTTCTGCACTGTATAATCAGCCTTTAATCCTAGCCAGCACATTCCTCTCCCAACAAATTCTAGAAGTTCAGTTTGGATGTTTAATAAGTTATTTTCTGTTTGCATCCTTACGATGTGCTCGCTTTCTATAATTCTTTTGATATTCTCGTTTATTAAAGCCTGCCTTCCCTGTCGTTTCTGAGTAATTTTTACTGATTTGCATTTCTGTTTAATATGGCCAAGAATTTCTTACCTCTATACAAATTATTCAGGTGGCTTTTAACTGGGACCCAGGTATTGTAAATTGTGTTCTATTACATATTGCATATTTCCATATTTCTGTGAATATTCTTAAGCTGCATTGTGGAACATGCTCAAATTACCTAGAAACAATTTGATTCTTTTGAGGTTGCTTTTGATTTTGTCAAGGGGAATTCCTTAGCCTTTAGTCTACAGCTAATTCTGCTCTGAGCAAAGGCAATATCTTTGTTATTTCCTTCAGATTGCTCAACATTAATGTGCTGTGTATTGTGAGAGTTTCCAGTGCAGCCTGTAGGAGCACTGGGTAAGGCGATCCACCTGTGTCTTGAGTGCTGCTGTAGTTTCTTCTCAGCCATAGCTCTTGGGCCTTCTGCTCACTCTACATCTCTGTCCTCTTTAGTATTCTTACCAGCAAACTCACTGTTACCATTTCCTTGAATTCCCAACCCTAGCTTACCCCTCCCTCTCTCCTCTTCCTCCTCCTTCTTTTTCCTTAACTTTTTACTTATTGTTTAACCTGAAAATTCACTTTCATAGGAGTGATTTGCCACAAAACATTTCCTACTTTCTACCCAGATGGCAGAACAAAGAGGCTCTCCCTGTGTTCCTGTAGAAGGAAGGGATGGGACCATTGGAATCTGGGAAGATGGAAGACTGGGGCAGGAGGTCACCTTTGGCTCAGAAGTTAGAGTCTCCTTGTGACCCAGCGCAGTCAGCAAGATGCTGTAGATGTGCTAAGTGGAGTCTTGGAGCACTGTGTTTGCTGAGAGGGGCCACTCCTAGAGTGTCCTTAGGACAGGCTCGAGAAAGCTTCAAGACAGACAGGTGGAAAGGAAGGCATTGTCCCCTCTCCCTTTTGTTTTGTCATTGGGTTTCTTACAAATCAGCCCTCCCTGCCTGATGAAGCAGACCAGTGGACTAGTTCTACTGGACTCCTGCTGGATTCCTTAATTAAACCCCCTGAGTTTAATTCTCCCTCCTGTACTATGGCCTGGAAATTGTTTTCAGACTTCTCATAGGATTCACCTCATTTCCCTTTTCTGAGAGGTCACCATCCTGCAACTGATTTCCTGTTTAATATCTGATGTCTGAAAACATTACACACATTATCCACTGTTCTAAAGTAAGAGAGCCCTGTTATGCTGTCTTGGTGAGAGGTGAGAGCTGGGTACATCTTGGTGTAAACCCAGGTTGCCTTAGGATAAAATAGTAAAGTAGGGTGATCAATGTTACAGTTTACAACTAAAGCTAATACTGTAAACTCAAGAAAAGAATCATGCTTTGGTCTTCTCTGTCTTCATAATCTAAGCCTGGTGTTGAGGTCAGGCCCTTTGTAAGTTGCTGATTCAGAGGCAGAGGCAAGACTTACTCATAGCTCAACTTCACTTCCCATGGGACTGTCAGCTGAATATGAATTAGTTCATATAAGTGCTTTCAGTTTTGCTCTGATCTCGGGAACCAGCTAACTGGATTCCTTAGGCACAGATGAGTCCGGGATGTAGGTTTTCAGACTAGCCTGAGAAGCACTTGTGTTAGGAAGAAGGTTCTACTTTTTCTGTGATGTGTGTGTTCTTGCAAGGTATGTGTGCGACTAGTTTTCTTCAGAGATTTATTTTCTATGTGTCTTTGATAATACTAGGTATTGGTGGGCTAGATCATAGGGGATGGTGGTGCTAACTATAGTCAAAGTACCACTATATAATGGCAATTATAGCAAATATGTTACATTTATAGAAAATACATTAAGGTTATCTTAAGGAAAATATTACTATGGTTCTTAGATGCTCAACTTTGTGCTGTGATTCTAGGCAAAGATAGTTAGATTGTATCAAATGTGATCATGATACAATGTCAAGGACAGTGCTTTTTAACTGGTATTGTTGTATGCTCTGTTGGAAGGTGGAGTTTGAAGCTGTATATTGGTTTGGTATTTTTGTATCGGATTACATTTGTAGGGAAAGTTTCGTCTACTTTTCTAAATCCCAGTACAGTTTAGAATGGGTCCATTCATGTTGTCCTGTTTTCCCCAAGTTTGTGACATAGCTAGAAATAAGGTAAGCACCAAGATGACTTTAGAGACTGGTCAGATGTCTGTCGGGAAAGACTTTCGGCCTTGTTCCTTGTGGCTGTGGGCTGTGGGTCAGTGTGTGCGCCACCTTAAGCTAAGTTGGCACATCTCTACGCATACATTGTTTGAGGTGGGATAATGAGTGAGTCAGAAGTTTTAAACCCGGGTATGTATTACAATATGAAATATGGCTGATCAGTCTAGTATTTTTGTGCTAAATAGTTTAATATGTGTTTGTATCTGAGTCTCCATTGCTCATTTTTAGATCATGAGTTCTGTGATAAGTACTCTTGGATTTTCAAAATGGTTCATGGTGTAGTGTTCCTTTTAGTTAATAGTAACCTTAAATTTGTTTAAAAGATCTAGCTGTATAGTATACACATATCAAAAATCTAACTGACTTTCGAGTTTTATTCAGTATCCGATAAAGCCTAAATTCTGCTCTGTTTTCCTTTTTTTCTGCTCTGTTTTCATCATAAGAGCTTAGTGAATGATTAAGGCTCTCTGTTGTTCCTTTGGGTTCTAAGGTATGATGCAAAATATTTATTTTTTAAATATTCAGTGATGAGAGATGTTGGCATAAGATTTGGAGCTTTGAGTAAAATTGAATTATTGCCTTAAAATGTAATCATAGAGCCTGTTGTGATAACATGCCTGAACTTCACGCACTAGGATGGTGAGCCAAGAGGGCAGTGAGTTCAGGCTTGAGCTACACAGCAAGACCCTGTCTCAGTAAAGTAAAGAAAATGGGGAAAGCCCTTCCTCAGCCTTTCACGTAGCTTACTGTAGTTTTGTAATTAGTTTTGACACAAAGATTCTTGATCAAATGATCCATACTTGTGGATATTCTGTATTCGGATATTAGAAGCTGCCTCCAGTTGCCAGCATTTAACTGCAGTACAGTTTTAATGCTTTTTAATGAAACATACTCAAGTCTTTCATAAAATGTGGGATGTTTGTAGTATACTCTATGTCCTTGGCAGAATACCAAGTTAAGCTAATCGTTTCTTCCATAGAAGAGCTAATTAGAAAGACTGGCTTGACATGATCTTAGGTGTGTTTTAATAGCTTCTTCATTTTATTAAATTGGCTCAAATAAAAACCACTCACCATTGCACTCAAGGACATAAATTCTTATGCTCATGTTTTGAAGGTTGAAACAAATAGAAAAGGCAAACAGACTTGTGTGGTGATATTTTAGTGTCCTGGAATAGGTTTCATAGCATGGAAAATGAGAGGGGTGTGTGACCTTTGCTGCTGATGCTGGCAATTGTTGTGAGAATGTCGGTTAGATTTAGTAATCATCCTGTCTGGGATGACTGATAGGTTGGATGGGGCTCTGTGCCCTTTTCTTTTGTCTACGCTTGGAACTTTGTGATTAATCAATCCTGTGACTAGTTGCTATCTGGTCTTCCTTATGACTATTCCGACTTCCCTTTGGTCTCTCTCTTCCTCATGACTCTTCATTCTCTGACACCTACCTCATTTTTCTTGAGTGGCTTTTCGTTTTCTCTACTGTGACCTTTGAAGCTTTATCTGTAATACAGTAATACAGTTGGTCACTGTCATATACTAGGCGGTAGGGTAGTTTTCATTCCCTACACATAAGCATTACTCTTAGGGGCTTGTGAAGATCAGACAATGAAGGTGAAGATGTTTGAAACTATGAAACGGTATAGTTATGAGTTAGTATCAATAGTTATATCATTGAGCTGGCTTCAGGACTAAGGACCGAGGACCTGTGTTTGATCATGAAGCCTGCATGGTGGGAGGAGAGAGCTACCTTCTTCAGCTGTCCTCTAATCTCCGAATGCTTGAAGGAGCACATGTTCTCTTTCCTCCCCAATAGATAAATGTAAAATGCAGTCATAATAACCGTCATTACTCTCTCTGTGCCGTTTGTGTCTCCATGGTTCAATATAACTTAGAGTTTACCTTCCTTTCTAGTGTAGACTCTCCCAGGGCCCAACCATAGGGCTGTGTAACTCTTTTAAGTGTTCAGAGAAAGAAATGCTACAGTGTGACTGCCTGATTCCACAGTCATTAGCTTCTCTTTTCTAAGGGAGAAGTACTCACACTGGTAATTCATATATTATTTGTTCCTAATGATAGTAATATATTTTCATTCATATTACAGAAAACCGTTAGGACATATTACTGAATTCTTATCACTGTTTCCTTCTAATCCATGCCAACCTGACAATTTCAGGATAGATTTTTCTAAATTACAAATTAAGTGGTAACAGGGGAATTGTTAGGTACACACACACACACACACACACACACACACTTACAGTGTTTGATTCCTTGGCTTTTTCATTTTCTAAAGCATTAATAATGGCTAGATTAGTGGAAGAGGGAAGAAAGCCAACCACTTTTCCCTCTTTGGCAAGGCTCTGTGCCTGAGTTCTTCTAGTTTGCTGTCAGTTTCCTGGTGATTCAGTGTCACAGTCTCATGTAGAGGCAGATGTGCAGGTGTATTCTGTGCCTTAGGTTTAGGGAGTTCAATGTTTTCATACAAATATAGGTTGTACCATTATGTTTATTGCCAAAATTATGAGAGTAAATATAGAAAAAACTAAATTTTTAAAGTCTTACAGTTTTAAAAATTAGCAACTCAGGGAAGGGGCTCATAAGTCCCCAACCCCTTGCTGAGGAACTATCGACACTTGATGGTTTCTGGGGAGGTGGCCAGTTTCTTTATGGGTTTGGCCTGTGGCCCAATCACCCACTAGTGAATAGTCCCTCACCTAGGAGTATAGGGGCAGCACAGCTTGGAGTCAGTAGGGTGTGTGTGTGTGTGGGGGGTATGAGTGTGTCTGTGTGTGTGTGAGAGAGAGAGACAAAATTAGGACAAGGTGGGAGGAGAATGTGACTAAAATATAGTCATGTATTACATACTCAAAAGTTAACGTAAGCACTGTAATAAACTATTAAGTCAAGTGAACAGTCATTTTGCTAACCTAAAGTGAGAAAATTTGGGAGACTGGCTGGCCATAGTTGGGCATGCTTTAGCATCAGCTGTTAGGGAGGTTGGGGCAGGAATGTTCGTTCTAAGAGTTCATGGTTAGCTGGAGAACATAGCATGACCCCATGTCTCCATGAAAAAAAGAAGGAGGGAGCAGTTGGGAAGATGAGAGTGTGGGAGACTGTGAGAGAGAAACTATGATTACCTCGATAATTTTGTTGCTACTTTTTTAGTCAGTATAGCATGATTCTTAGGTAAAAGTCACCCTTAATGAGCATTTAATATATGGTTGCAGGACATAGTTTTATGAGTAGAACATTGTTTGATTTGTATGTGACGTTTCATGGTTATTGCCTTGTATAATTTTCCTACTTAGCAGTAAGAACTCTTTGCAAAAGATGCTTGGTTTGTTCCATGTACTTGAATTTTAGCTATATTTTAAGACTTTTTGGTGGTATTGGGGATTAAACCCACTGAGCTGCACATGCCAGCCCAATAATATATATATATACATATATATGATTATATATTATTATTGTTAGTGACTTTACCAGTCTAGAATTGAGGATGACAGGATCTAAAAACAACATGACCCTTTTATATTTTACCATCCTTCCTCTGTTCTTTGTGCGTGCAGTTGTGTGTCAGTGTTTTGCTTGAATGTATGAACATGGACCACATGCATGCCTGGTGCCCACAGAGGTCAGGAGAGAGGGTAGGATGTGGTGGAACTGGAGTTATGGATGGTTGTGAGCTAGGTGGTGCATGGAATCTAACTCTGGCTCTCTGCAAGAGCAGCAAATGCTTTTAACTACGGAGCCACATTTCCAGCCCCTCTTCCCCTGTCCCTATGTGAAATCTAGTACTTTCTGGTGGAAACTGTATCTTAATTTTCATTTTTGTTCTAAAAACTTAAGCATCTGTTAGTCTGGGCTTTGGGCAACTACCTTCTCTCTAGAACAAAAAAGCCCTATAATTTTCCAAGAGATCTCTCTTAAGTTTATGCATGTTGAGGGAGGATAGCTTACTTTCTTTGCCTCTTCTATTTAAACAGTATTGTAAGAAACCATTCTTTCTTGTTCTCCTAAGTTAAGTTAATTTGAAAACTTACACCTTCCTGTATAACCATGTATGTATGATTTTGTGTTCTTACATGAATTAACAATCTCTGAAAGGCCAAAAATTGAGTATTTGTTCCATGTACTATTCAGCTAGGTGGTTGTGGTAGCACTGGAATTGGCAGAAATGTGAGAGGCTGAGCTGAGAAGTCTTCCAGACTTAGTGAGATCAGAGTGGTACAGCATATTGAGTAATGCTTTTTAAAAAGTCACCAAACACTTAGTGGGGGAAATAATATTTTTGTCTCCATAAAGAATATTCTCTGAGGTACTTAAGAGACATGAAGTAAAAGTTGTGTATAATGTGGGGGACATAGCAAGTTTTGAGATTTCCTTTTATTTATCCTAATGCTGCCACCCTTTAATACAGTTCCTCATGTTGTGGTGACCCCCCCCCCACCATAAAATTATTTCATTGCTACTTAATAACAGTAATTTTCTATTGTTATAAATTATAATGTAAATTTCTGATACTTCTGTGAAAGGGTTGTTCAACCCCCAAAGGGGTAATGACCCACAGGTTGAGAACCACTGATTTACATGGTGTCGAATATAATTTGGAAAGATCATCCATCTAATCATCAGGATAAGTAAGGATATTAGTAATGACTGTGATGTCTCTGTTTTTGCTATAATGTTGAAAACTGAGTTAGTCAATGTAGAATCCATCCATGGAGAGTAATATGTGTAATAATTATTGAGTAACTTTTGATAGAGAGTTTAAGACGATGCTATTACTTAGAAAAAATTATGGTATAAGTATTTTTTTATAGTACATTTACTTTCTGATTGAGATTAAAGCAATAGTTCATTGAAGTGTTGCTTGTTTTTTTTTTAATTTTAGGAAACTCTTTAAATAGTTCATAATTTATTTATGTAGCATGATTGCTAAGAAAAATATGGTTTAACTTGGCTATTCTAAGACATAGTTTTAAAGTATTTAAAATATGAGTTGCTAGATTAATACTAAAGGTAAAAAAGGTTAAAAATTGCTGACATATAGGATGGCTGTTGGCTTTTAACTATTCCTCAGGTCATCCATACTATACTAAAGACCATTTTTATATATTTATTTATTTGAGACAGTGTCTCACTATGTAGTCATGCTGGCCTGGAACTCTCTGTAGCTCAGAGATCTTCCTGAGGTTGTGTGCCACTGCACCCAGCAACAATTTTCAATGGCTAAAGAAGTGTGTACACTCACCATCAGCACTAGCAAGCCTAGTGTGTGTCCCACATACACAGTTGTGGCCAATGGCAGTGGAAAGGGAAGATTTATTTTAGCTCATGTTTTCAGATTTCACTCTTTAGTCCATGGCTGCTTATTTTGAGCCTGCGGGTGATAGTGGAGTGTGTGGATTAGAAGGCTCTTCACCTCAAAGTGAGTAGGAAGCAGAGGAAGAGGAAGGAATGGGGTCTAGGAATAACTTCAGAGGAATGAGGGTAGTAACCCTTCTTTCTGGAGACGCCTCCTCCTATGGTTTCCAGTACAAAGGTAGTGCTGCTAGATGGTATCTGAGGGTCAGCACAGGAGCCAGCTGGTGGAGGACAGTTTTGTGCAGGTCATAGCACCTGGTTGGGAAAGGTTTCTGAGCAAAGCTATGCCAAAAGTCCAGAGCTTTCATTTTAGGGTAGGGATCATGATTCATACTGAGATGATGATTTCAGATTTAATAAGTGGTGTCACCTGCCTGTGCTCTTCCCATATTAGTGTTACTGATAGAGTATAAGCAGGAGAGCCACTAAAGCACATGATGTCAGGCACAGCTCTTCCCAAGGCAGGCTGGACAAGCAAGGAGGCAGACAAAGGTACCATCTGGAAGTCCGTGCACAAACCTGACCTAGAGAAGCTTCCGAACACAGTTCTGAGAGAAGGGGCATGTTTAAGATGTACTCCTAAAGTAACAGAACAAAAAAGTAACTGTTACTACTGCTGAGGTCTTATAGCACATTCCTCTGTCAGCCCTTCTCTGTTGGCCTTCCCTCCCTCTTCTCCCTTTACCTCCTGCCTTAGTCTTCTTGGTCCTGTTTTTGTCTTCTTTGTTGTTAATTTTCAGCAAGATGTTTTGCTGGTAGATATTACATGTTAATAGTTTTTTAGTTGTTTTTGTGGATGGGGGGTGGGTTTTTTTGAGACAGGGTTTTTCTGTGTAGCCTTGGCTGTCCTGGATTTGCTTTGTAGACCAGGCTGGCCTTGATTCACAGAGATCTACCTGCCTCTGCCTCCCCGCGTACTGTGATTACAGGTATGACCCACCATGCCTGGCTCATTGAGTTTTTAATACTATAATTACATTTGCTAATACTATTGTTTCGTTTTTCATTATCATGTCATATTGCCTTGGTTGCATTACTAAATTGCATTATTGAACGTAATTGGTTTTGGGCTCTATCTTTAACAGGAATGTTAGCTACTGTGTATATATTTGCTGATTTCTCTAGTATCTACTGAAGTTAGTTAATATATAGTGAGTGCTTTTACCAAATTGTATTGTTATAAATCATTGCATTAATTTTTATAATATTCAGAGGCATCAGCATAATCTCTGTTTATAGATAAGTAAATTGGATTAGACTAATTAATTTAGTTGCACAATGTCACATGGTAAGGAAGTAATTCACACTCCAGTTTGTGTTTGCTTATAATATAGCCTGCACACACATATACACATGCATAGGTATGCATAGGTGTGCATGTGAAGAGACCAGAGGACCATCTTGTTGCCGTTGGGCACCATCATTTGTTTGGAGTTTTGTTTGTTTAAGATTGAGTCTTTTACTGGCTTGGAACTTGCCAAATAGGCTAGACTGGCAGGCCAGGGATTTTCCTGTTTCATTTCCCCAGTATTCATATTACAAGAATGGGCCACCGTACCTGGCTTCCTCTTTCTTCTTCAGCCACATGGGTTTTGGGGATTAAACTCAGGTCCAGTCCAATCCTACTTGCCTCCTCTAGCCCACACCCACATTTTTATTCATTTTGTGTTTACCCACTCTATCATTCTAGTTAAATGGATTTGTGTCTCGGGCAGACATCTGTTCCATGGAAACAGCATGCTGGAGTTAATAAGTAAGTCAGGCTAAATACTGTTTGCAGACTAAGACTCCAGTGTTTTAAGAGATGTGCCAAAATGTACACTGAAACTGAGAGCAGTTATAATGTTAAGCATGCCCTCTCTCCCATCTGATCTTTTCTTCCTGTCTTCCTCCTCCCTCTGACCTCCTTCCTTTCTTCACTTGTTGAACTTTGAATCCTCTTGCCTCAGCTTCCTTTGTGGCTTGTATGACAAGGCTGTATGCTTTACCTGTCCTGCTCTTACTTTAGTTAACAGATCAGATAAAACCTAAAACCCACATGTATTTGTGCTTTTGGAGATTAGCCTCTAACTATTATCAAAATGATTGTATTTTGTGACTGACAAGATGTGTAGTCAGTTGTGTCTGTGCTCACCTGTCAGTGAGTGCAGGTGTACAGTAGCCGTCCTGCAGCGTCTAACAGCCCTCCTTCACCTCTTCAGCTTGCAGATGTGGCACTGATCTATTCATGGGCTCTTGGCACTCTGCAGCCCTTTGCATAAGGACAAGAATTCATGGTGTTTCTCCTGATGGAACCTCACTGGGAGAACAGCAGGTGTATGCTGTCACACTCCCGCCTTGTGTATGTGGAGATGCCGCATCCCCAGCAGGGCTCTGAGTCCAGTACCTGAGTGAGTGAGCATATGTTCTTACAGAAGTCACCTCTTGAAGCTTTGAGAGAAAGCATGCAGAGACTCTTCTGTGAGGACCAAGAACTTTGCAGACTCCATTAAAGCAATGTTGTCTTTCCTGTTTTTTTTAAATGATGGATTTCTTTTCTAGTGTTTAAAATGCCAATCACGTTCAATTAAATTAAGTTGCTATGAATAATTCTTCATGCCCCCCCCCCCATTTTCTTCCCAATTAATTATTTATCCCGTCTCTCTTTTGGCAGCCTTATTACTTTGCTTTCTTTAGGAAGGCAGAACTCCCTGCATGGCTTTTGTGATTGCCCTGTTATAAAAACAGTGGGATAAATGTTCACATGCTCTAACTTTTCTTTTTGGGGGCCTGTGCTGGGTAGGATTAGTGAAAAAAATAAATAAGCCAGTGAATGTTGGCGAACGTTCAGATGTTTATTCTTTTGTTCACTTGCTGGTAACTTTTTACAAGTAAATTTTTCACACGGTCTCTTTGAAAACTAAAGGATTTGAGATAAAGTGTGAATAATTGATTAGCCTTCACCCCACAGAAGTGCGGGATGCATTAATTAGTTGTTGGAAAGCCCAGGAAACAAAACACTGGGAATGCAGACTACTGTCTGATAACCAGTTTTGAAAATGAGCTGGGAGAGAAGGCTTTTTAAAGGAGATGGGATCCGAGTTTCTGTTACAGCTTTTTATTCTGAATCTAGGTTTTTGCTTGAACATATGTAAAACTTAATCATTTTTTAAAAAAAAAATACAGTTGTGAAGTATTTATGCAAATGAATTCAGTTTAAATTTTTTGACATATAAAATGTGTAGGAGGGCTCATTGAAGGCTTGCCTTAACTTTTTTTATAGGGATAAACCATTTTCATCATTATCATTTGGAGTTTTAAAAATATTGATGAGCATAAAATTTTATAAGATAAAATGCTGTCTTCCCAATCTGAAACAAGAAATCATACTGAAATATCTTTTCTAGTATTAGAGGTATTTGTAATTTTATCTCAAGGTTTTTTTTTTATTTTGGAGATAATATTTTTTCATGTTGTCCAAGCTAGCCTTGTCCAATTCACAGTCCCCTAGTCTCAGCCTCCTAAGGCAAGGATTACAGGTAGGCCACTGTGGCCAGAATATTACATTTTCTGAACGTTGACTTTGAAAATTCCCCAGAGAGGCCAAGTGGGAACAGTGCAGGTCCTCAACCCCAGCACTTGTGAGGCAGAGGCAGGCAGATCTCTGTGTTTAAGGCCAACCAGAGAAACTGAAAACACAGAGAGAGAGAGAGATCCCACAGAGACGATGTTCTTTGTTTTTTCCTTTCGTTTATGTGATGACATTTGGAGTTGTATAAAAGGCTCATCTTCAGGGTAAATTTGAACCGGTTACAGGTAGGTGCAATGGTGGGTCGGGAAGAGATGTTATGTTATCCTCTGATTCTTGATGCTTACTGCTCTTTTCTGATCAGCTTACTCTGAGGGTATTTCTGTGGTGGGAAGTTGACTTGTTTGAATTAAATTGTATGAGGATAACTGTCTTAGGGTTTCTATTGTTGTAGTGAAACACCATGACCCAAAAGCAAGTTGGGGAGGAAAGGGTTTTTTCAGCTTACACTTTCATATTGCTGTTCATTATTGAAGGAAGTCAGGACAGGAACTCGAGTAGAGCAGGAATCTGAAGGCAGGAGCTTATGCAGAGGACATGGAAGGATGCTATTTACTGGCTTGCTTCCCATGGCTTGCTCAGCCTGCTTTCTTATAGAACCTGGGACCAGCCCAGGAGTGTCACCACCCACAATGGGCTGGGCCCTCCCCATTGATCATTGAGAAAATGCCTTACAGCTGGATCTCATGGGTGTTTCTTCAAGTGAGGCTCCTTCTTCTCTGATGACTCCAGCTTGTGTCAAGTTGACACACAAAATCAGCTACTGCAGACACTTAGAGAAAAGCTACTGTTTGTTGTTCCCCACAAAATGTGGGTTTACTTGTCTTTTCCTATTCCTTACCATGGATTAATTTGTGTATTCGTTTTAGAATACTGAATCAAGTTTATACTGTTAGTATCTTAGAGTTGTTCCTCAACCTGAGCTATACATTATGTCCCATCAAAACATTTAGAAAAGGCTGGTTCCTGAGTCTGCACTCTGTAAGGTTGAGTCAGTTAGAGTGTGGCCTAGTTCTCACCTCCTTAGGTGTTCATGTGTAAGTCTTATTGAGTGTTCAGGAGACTCATATGGGACCTACTACTCTCTGCTCATACACTTTAACTTCTTTTTATTAGTTCTTAAGTCTATCCTTATTTTTTTTCATGTTTTTTTGATAAGATACCCTTACAAAAACTACTTAAGGGGTCACAGTTCCAGACCACAGTTCATAGTATGGGGAAGTCAAGGCAGCAGGAAGTCAAGCATCTAGTTACAACACGCTAACAGGAAAGAGCAGAGAGCAATGAATGAATGCTCATGCTTTCCTCACTTTCCTCCCTCATACAATTCAGGCTCCTCTACCCAGGGAGTGCTGCCACCCATAGTTGGCGAGTGAAGACGTGTCCAGAGGTCATACTAATCTAGGCCGACCCCCATTGAGATCCCCTTCTCAGATGCTTCTGTATGTTGTCAGATTTACAATTTAAATGAAGCATCATAAAATTCTTGATACAGAAGCCCTCTATGCCTTATATATTTTCAAGTTTATAGATGGGGGGGGGTACACTGCCCACATACACTCGCATGATCTCTGCCTCCCATGTTCTACTGCTGGCGTTACAGCTTTGAGGAGTTCTGGGGATTTGATCTCAGTGCTTCAGGCTTGTGTGGCAAGCACCTCCCTGGTCGCTATCTCCACATCCTCTTCAAGTTTTAGTGTGTGATCTTTGGGAGCCGACAGGATGGCTCAGTGGGTAAGGGAGCGTTGCACAAACCTCAGGACCTGAGTTCTAGCCCTGAGCTGCACATAGAGGTGGAAGGAGAGAGCCTGTCTTGTGAAATTGACCTCTGACCTGTACATACACACTGGCATGCGCACACGTGCGTGAGTACCCACTCACAGTAATACACAGACAAAAGTTAAAATGAACTTTTTAGTGCTATATTATTTTGAAAATTTTTACCCCATTTGACTCAAAGACTAAACAATAAAAATTGCAATAATTACCCTATATTTAATATTGAGCTATCATTTTTTTCAAATATAAAGAGAAATAACGAGGTAGGTAAAGGAAGACTTTTTTTTCAGCTCAGGAGATATCTTTAGAAGATGAATAAAATTCAGCTCACTTCTTTCCTCCAAGCAGCAGTTCTTCATTTGTTTTTTTAAAATCTCTACCACACTCTTTGCAATACTTTTCCTCTCACATTCTCATGAATAAAATTTTGAAGTTGTATGTGCATATGCTATTAACATGGAGTTATCATCCTAATAATTACTATTTAGGTGATTTCATATGTTGTTTTTAAATTCATTGGCCTATAATTCAAAGTCCTGTTAGGCTTAATAGGTACTTAATCTTCTACTCAGAATAATTGATTCCAGTTGGAGAGACTCTGATGTTTACCTTATCTCGTTTATATGCATAAAAATAAAACCCACAAGCTCAGATAATTTGGGGAAATAATGATTTTATAATATACCATGAAGTAGTAGAGCTATTTCCAAACAACCTAAGTAAAGGCACATGGTCCTGACACTTCAGTGTGCTATAGACTGAAGAAAGACATGATGGACAGTTTTAGAGCAATCAGTTTATAATTTCTGATTAAGGGAGATGTCACTGGTCAATTTTGGTGCTTGTCTGGTTTTAGAAGTCCTGAAAATTAATTAAATAGTGTGATGATACTGTTCTCTGAAATACACTTTGTACAAAACTACTCAGGTTTACTTTTCTATGAAATATATAATATGCTCAAAATATTTCTTCTCCTTCGACTAAATTTTTTGGTTAGCCATGGAGTTTTTACTTGGCAGGGCAGAGTGTGGGTTGAGGGATGACTTATATGACTTTCTCCTCAATTATGTGGTTACCATAAGCTTGTGTACCTGCCCCATGGCTTTATTAAATATTAAAGTGTTTCTCCACTTAAGAAATACCCTGATAATCAACATTGACCCTATGCCTTCTTTTTCTTTCACAGGTAGCCACTGTGTTTATCTCTTTCAGAAGAAACATTTTCTCCCAAATCAGTCTCTTTAGTAATGAGTCAAAATTACTGAGAAAAATATGAGAGGGAAATTTTGTGAGCAGAAACTTAAGACCATATTTAGAGGTTTAAGTAGTTGATAAACACTTTTGCATCTGGGGCATTTTTTCTTTTGTATTTAAATGTTGAGTCCTGATTATTTGAAGACTTTTCTGTTAAAATTTGTAAATGTTTGCAGTCCTAGAATACGGGGACACAGGATGGACTGATTCTGCGGTGTAAAAGTCTGCTAATGTGTGTTGTAACGTGACCATGGCTTGTGGACAGGAACCCTTGGGTGGGCAGATTTCAGTGCTGGCAGTCACGATGGACACTGCCAGCACCATTTACCCCAGCCAGCTCTTTTCATCTGCGGCAAATACTCTGTCAGATCAAACACCAATCCCAGTAAGTTTTAGGTAATGAATGGAGTTTATTCAGGCTGTAATTTACAATGCACAATTTAAATAGGGTTATTGATTAGATTATCTTAGTTCTTTATCCTTTTCTCTTTGGTTCAGATTAATAAGGGCGGACATAATACTGAAGGGTATAAAAGATGGCATAAGCATTTTTAGAATCCTACCACACAAGAAATTACTTTAGAAATAATGATATAATGATGTTTTTTTTTTTTTTTAAAGAAGAATCAACTTTGAGAGAATCTGCTTTTTTTGAATGCTGTTTAACTGTTTGCAGAGTTGAAAATAGATCCATGTGCTGGGGTGGAGGATGGGAGTCCCCAGTGCTAGCTGAGGCAGTGGCTAATAACCTTTGTCCCCTTTCCCCCTAAGAATAAGTAAGCTTTTCTTTATAAGATAAAGTTAGTGTTGTCGTTTATTTAAAGCATCAGGAAGACTGTTACTCTACTCTTTCTGCTTCTAAACCAGCATCCTGTGTGAGCTCTCCTTTAGTCAGTGATTTCTTGATGTTTCCATATCTTTTGCTGGGGGTGGGGGCCAATACATATTGTAGCATGCAAGGTCCCTGAAGTTCTGGCCCAGCACAACTCCCCCACTCCTCCCAAAAGGAAAATATTCTCAGCCCTCAAACCTAAAAACTAAGGGTCATCTTTGATTCTTGTTTCTACTTTGTCTATTTACTTACTAAACTTTTGGATTCCCCCCTTTTTTTTCTTCAAAATTTACTTTAAAAATCGTATCTTAACTAGTAGGTGATTATATAACAAGAATGAGATACACGAAGTCTTGTTCCTTTTAAAAATAATGTTGACCTTTAAGGTCTAAAATTAAATGTGAAAATGTATGATTAAAGGCTTACTGAAGGGCTACTACTAATAAAATTTGAATATAAAGTACTAATTTTAGAGTAGCTTCGCCTAGTGAAAAGATGGCAAAAAGATTCAGAGTAAGACATTCATAACTTCATGCTTAGTGAGGAATTGTGTTATTTATTCACCTACAAACATATCACTGAATGCATGTTTTGAATGCCTCAGTCTAAGCTTTGTGTCTATTTATTTATTTTAAAGAGGAATTTACTCTCTATTCTAGACTGACCTGTAATTCATTGTGTTTCCTGAGCTGGCTTCAGACTAATCATATGCCAGGAATGATCTGGAACTTCTGATCCTCCTGCATCTATTTCCAGAGTACTAGGATTACAGACATGTGCTACCACGCCCTGCTTTAGAATAGAAAACTTTTGAGCTGTGACTTTGAGGGTAGGATGGCCAGTAAAGTTTGAGTAGATTAATCAGAAAATGTTAAGTGCTAGGATGAATTTGTTTTAGTTAGCAGCGAAAGTGAAACACTAATTTAAAAAAAGGTAGTTTATTCTAAATAGTGTTTTGATATCTAATAAACATTTCTTTATCTCCTTTGTCCATGTTTTTCATCAACAGTTTAATGGTCACAACTTTAATGGTTTTATGCTCAGTGTGGGCAAATACCATGTTGGTCTATGTATTCTCCCCTTTACCCTTTCACTCTCTTTTCTTTCTTACCTCTCCAGCCCTCTTTGCTGTCTCTAATTGTTCCCTTTTCTGTTTTCAGGTCACCTTTTTTTTTTTCCTTCTACTTATTTTTTCCAATATGGTATCTTCTAGTTCATACATTTTCGTCACACACATTACAACATTATATGCAGGTGATAAGATTGCACTACTACATCTGAGTAATAGTCCGTTGGCTACATGTGTGTCATACATTTTAATCTTCTTGTTCATTGATGGGCACATGGGCTGGCTCGTACTGTCAATAGTGCCACAGTGAGTATGCTGTACAGCCGTCTCTGTTGACATATATAATCTGTGTTGCTGTGTATACTGCCCAGGAGTGGAGAGTGCTTTCCAAATGGAGCTGTACTAATTTATAATTTATATTCCCAGCAACAGTGTGCAAGTTCTTAGTATTCACTCATTTCTTACTAGCATTGTTATTACCTAGTTGATTCCTTCCTTCCTTCCTTCC
>CM053744.1:7728217-7771497 GCA_028658305.1 Pachyuromys duprasi | reverse complement strand
GTCAGGGTTTCTCTGTGTAGCCCTGGCTGTCCTGGAATTTGCTTTGTAGACAATGCCAGTCTCGAACTTAGATATCTGCCTCCTAAACTCTGGGATTAAAGGCATGTACCACCACCAGCTGGCTAGATAGTTTTTTTTCTTCATATTCACTCTAGGGCCAGTGAGATGGCTCTGTAGGTAAAAGAATCAGCCACCAAGCCTACAATCCCTAGGATTCACATGCTCAAAGAGATAACCAACTCTTTCAAGTTGTTCTGTGACTGCCATATGCATCTTGTGGTATATATCCACACACATACCAATGCACACATACCACCCCCCCCCATATTAAAATAGTAAAAACTTAAAGAGTTAATGATACCCATTCTACCTGGGAGGAGATAATAACTCAATACAGTTTTCATTTGCATTTCTATGATATTTGAAGTGTTTGGAATTTATTTCATGTATTTTCAACTATTTATACTCTTGAGGTCCATGTGTGGTTAGTTTTCTTGGTTTTTTTCTTATCAGACATTTTGAGTTCTGTATATGTTCTGGATGTTAAGCATCTGTCTGATGAATAGTAACAACTTTGTTCTATTCTTCAGGCTGTCTCACTTTGCTAATGGGGCAGTTATGTTTGAGGTAAGGTCTCACTGTAAAGCTCAGGTAGCTTGGAATGTGCTGTGTAACTAGGCTATCTTCCAGTTGATGACGCTCCTGGTGAGCCTCCCAGGTACTGGGACTGTAGATGCGAGACACTGCACCCAAGTAGAACTTAACTCTTGTTGAGGCCAGGGTTCCAGCGCATGCCAGCTGAGTCTCTGCCATTGAGCCATACCCCCAGCTAACTGTTCTTCATGGTAGCAAAGATAATTGCACAAAGCCTTCCAAATAACAGTAACAGGCAATCACAGTTCCTGAATCTATATACAGTCACAAATCATGAAAGGTAATATTTTTAATACTCTTGAGTCTTTGTGGTTTTTGTTTTTTTTTTTTTTTGTTGTTGTTGTTGTTTTTTTGACATAGGGCCTAATGTAGTCCAAGCTGGGCTGGAGCCATATCTCTGTCTTTATCCTTACAGACTCGGAGAATCATGAAGCAATGCTTATGTTTGCTGGACATTGTTGTCTTTGCCCTGCTTTCATTATAAGTTTAGCTTCCAGCTAAAGCTTCTTTCTTTGGCGTATTTCTGGTAGTCAAGCTGCTGCATTCTATTTTCTCCAAAGCCAGTGCTTATTGTTTTTATAGCTCCTTAGAATGTCCTTGTGGGTTTTGTAGTGTGCTTCTCTTTGGAGTACCACTAGCAAGCAGCGGGGATCTCAGAAGAGCCAGTGTTTGAAGTGCCTTTGAAGGCAAATGGAATCTGAGAAAGGATTTTAGGAATGGGTAGGAATTTGACAGGGAAAATTAAGGTAGAGAGCATGGTATGATCAAAGGTCTGAAAATGGAGGCACACGGTGTGTTCTTTGTCATGTGATGTGATGTAGTAAAAGTACAGACTGTTGTCACACTGTCCTAGTGGGTGCCATTGGAAAGATAGAGGAAGGAAGGATCTAGAAATTTACTGTAAGTTACATAGTAATGTGCTCTGTCATATAGTAAGACAGAAAGGCTTTCTACATGTCCAACTTCATTAGGCCTTTCATGAAAAAAGTCTCATTTAATTTTTACAAGTAACAGTTTTATATGCAGATAGTCTCTAAAGAGCCTGTTTTGACACAAGGAACCAACAAGTTACATTTGAATTCACACATCTTTAAAAGTAGGCTGCCATCCTGGGTACCTCTGTCTAATTAGTATTGATTTCATGATCTTGGGACTTTATAGAAAAACCGTAAAGTATACAATCTTAAGCTTGTTTTTGTAATAGTACTAGACTGTTGTGTTATCGAAGAACCATGGTTGTTAAGTTTGTCAGATTTGAGAAGAACCTCAACCATACATCCATTATTATGGTAACATAAATTAGTAGCTAAAAAAGAACACTGCTTTTGTTTTAAAATCTGAGGCTCTGTATGTGCTGACCAAGTGCTGTACATTCCCAGCCTCTGATAATCTTGAAAACAAAGTTCAGGGATGGTGGTGGTGTTGAGTGGTAGGTTCCTTGTAACTACAAGACCCAGGTTCAGTGTCGAGGACCAGTGTTTTATTTGTTTTGGGTTTTGTTGTTTTAATTAAAGTCTGCATATCAAATATTGAGAGCTATATGTGTTAAGCCACAGAATTTTACACATTGATAAGAATGTGAATTAAAAAGAGCTTTGGATTTGACTTGTAATAATTGTCTAGTGAAGTCAAATGCTGTACTGAACTAGATGGACCAAGTCTTCACTAGTCAGTTAATCTATTAAACTAGGCTGGAACAAAACAAGCTCTCGGTTCAGGTGTTTGTATTAGTTACGTCAGTAGTATACCTGTCTCTTACTGGTTATGAGGCTGGCGTTCTTAAGCTCTGGTCATAGTTAGCTGAGATAGAGCAAATCTCTTGGGATTCTTTTGCAAAATGCACTTGCCAGCCCCTCATTGAAAACCACTTAGTTAAAGAGGCCGTCAAATGAAGAGTGTCTTTTAATCAGTAAGCACAGGCCCTGTGGTTAGAACAGCATGCAGAGCATCCTTGCATTGTTGCAACAGGCATCTGAAGAATGTGATGCCTGACAGCCCAGTGATACATCACAGGTACCTCTTCCAGCATTCACTGCAGACCACATTTGCTTCAATTACAATGCACCCTTAAAATCTGCTACTAAAAGTTAACCTTATGAAAGCATAGTTCTTATATTCTTAGTTTTGTAGATATAATTTCCCTTTTCAAGAACTGTGAAGGGCCTGAAATATTTTTGCAAGCTGATGTACCTTACTCCCCTTTTATAAATTGTGGTAAGGAGACCCAAAATCAGCATTTTTTACTGGTTTTCTGAGCTCTAGCCATAGGGTGACAGAAAGTAGGCTGGATGACACTGTGCTTGTAACACCAATTGCTCAGGAAGAACTCTGAGTTAGGGAGCCTGCATCTGGGCTCTGCAGAGATACTATTTGTAATTTCCAACGTCATTGCTGTCTGACCACCCTGACAAGACATTCTAGCTTACAGGGCATGTAGAAATATAATACCAGTAGGTGTTTGTTTCCCAGGAAGCATCTTATTATGGCAAATAAACTAAGTAATCCCTTTATCTCCTAGTCTAAATGAAATAGTATAAGGAATTTTTTTTTAACTTCATTTTTTTTAAGGCAGGGCCTCCTTCCTTAGTCAGGCCAACTCGGAACTCATTCCGCTCCAGCTGTCCTCCAATATACAGCCGTCTTCCTGCATTATCCCCCAAGTGGTGTATTTTTAAAAGTTCTTAAATAAGATGTCAAGAGCTGAGCCTGGTGGTGCAGGCCAATAATCTGAGCTGCATCGGGGAGCCTACGACAGGTGGGTTGCAAATTCCAGGCCAGCCTGTGCAACTGTATGATACCCTGCCTCAACTAGATTAGCCAAGGCTGACGATACAGCTTGGTGGAAGAGCCCTTGCCCTGTGGTTCAGTCCCTAGTAACCCTCTACCTTAAATGACCTTTATGTACTTTTTTTTAAAGCTTTATTTTATTTTCTGTATATGAGTGTTTTGCTGGCATTATTTGTCTTTGCACCATGTGAGTGCCTGATGCCAGCAGAAGTCAGAAGAGGGCAGACGAGAGTTATTGATGATTGTGAGTTGCCTTGTGGTTGCAGGGAACTGTACCACGGTCCTTTGGGAATAGCACCCTGGGCTCTTACCTATTTAGCCATCTCTCCAGGCCCACTGGGTACACTTTCTTGTTCATTCCAGAAAAAAAAAAATCTGTCTGCAAGTTACATGTCCAGGTAACATGGGAGTTAACGTTTACTTTCTCCTGGAACTTGCTGTGCAGACCAGGTTAGTCTCAAATCTGTGGAGAGCACTCCTTTATAGTGCTGACATTACAGGTTGGTGCTCTTACTCGTTTAGTTTTATAGAGTGTTCTGCTGACTGAATTTTCTTTTGTATATCCAGGACCTCGGATTTAGCCAGACTGCTTATCCCTTGTATTTTAATTTCAGCAAATGCTTGCTATCAAGGTCCATATTCTATGTACTGTTTACATAGTTACGTAGGAAAGATTGCGTGTTCCTTTACACCAAGGCATTTATGTCCTAGGTCCTTTAATTTTTTTTAAGTGTTGGAAGATGATTTCATCAATATTATAACAGATGGGACTTTTAACAAAATATGAGACGACGTAAAGAATTGACAATGAAACTTTTTCTGTAGAAATATTTTAGATATTGCAAAACAAACAAATAAAATATCAACTAAACTGAATTATCTATTTGCAGAGCCAGGTATGGTGAGCGTCTTATGTAACAAAAGAATATAAGCAGTTGTTACAGCGTGAACGGTGCAGTGACTGTACAAGGAAAGGCCACACTTTAAAAGCGTGCTTATTGGTATTAAAGCAATGTTAAGACACTGAAAAGTAAGTTCCAGAGAGTTCAAACAAAATACATTTATAAAAAGGGGTGTAAGGAGAGGCAGGAAATGTGTCAGACATTAACAGTTGGGGGCAGTATTGTTCCTATTGAGACTGCTTGATCCCGGGCATTTACACGAAGGATCTGTTTCATCGTGCCTCTTCACCCAACTTCTATTTTAGGTTTGCAGATTTTCAAAATAAAAAGATGGGGGAAAGAGTGGCTTTCATTTTGTCTTCTCAGAAGTTTTCAGAAGTTCCTGGAGATGTGCCCCTCTTTTTCAGCTCTGGATCTGTATGAGTTTTCTACAGCTTTCAAAGGAGAAGCAATATTGAGTTGAACATCCTGACACTGGTCTGAACAGCTGATGTGCTATGAGTTAGTTCTACTGTCTGGTGGGAAGACAGGAGAAGGCACAGAGGGAGACATGTCAGTGACACCATTTCCGTGGGTGGTGTTTCAGTAGGTATTTGTTAGACTTTATGATTGCAGACTGCTTGGACTTGTTCTTTTAAAGCGGTTGGAATGCATGTGAGTGAATGTCCACACTCTTTGACAGTTCTTCCCCTGACACACAGGCTTTCAGTGCTGCCACAGGCTGCTTCTGGGCTCAGACAACTCAGGGGTTGCCTGTTCCTCTCTTTGTGACTTTCTGCAGACCACCTAGATTTATTTAGATTTTTGTTAAGGCTCTTGAATTGGGATTTTCAGATAAAACATTTCTTTGAAAGTAGTTCTTCATGCCTATTATGAATAAATTGTTAATAGGCTCACCAGACTTAATGATGTATAATTCAACTACTTATAAACATATTATTACTTCCTTATCTCACAGATAAATTCCAAGACCCAGTGAATGCCTCAAGTGATAGCTCATGTTTTGAACGGTGTGATGTAATGCCTTTTCCATTAAATAGGCACTTCCTATGTGCTGAGCCATCTCTTGGAGTTTAAGGTGAAGACATCAAAACTAGCACAGATTTCTTCTTAGGTTTTTACAATTTCATAGACTTGTAATTCCTATAGATTTAAGCAATCTTAATTCATGTTTTCTTTTCCTTATTAAGTGAGCACTTTCCCCGTTTCACTGAAAGAAAGCTCTTTCAATGTTTTCATTTACAATTCTCAATCTTCAGTTTACTACTCCAGGTTTGATAAATATAATAAGATTACAGAGGCTTATGCACCCATGCAACACCATGACTAAGACAGCCACTGAGTCACTTAGAACACAGGCAGCACGCACAGTATGGACACCACTAGGTAAGAAGGTATAATACACTCTGTGCTGGACAGAGCTAGCTGCTGAGGTGTCACTCTGAACAGCTTCAGTTTAAACCAAATGAATGACATGAAGATGTTTCTATGTAAGATTTCTTATCAGTGGTTGACCTAGGTGACTGAACCCACAGGAAGTGAAACTGTGAGAGGGATTGCTGTGTTCCATACACAACTCCTTAAACTTGGTCACACTGCTACACAGGTCACTGAATGTGACAGGAACGCTGTGGCAGCAGGAGAGTGTTTCAGAACACATAGAGCCACGAGTTGATCATAGTTGTCGGAGTGCAGAATCTGATGTGTTTCTGACAGCATACACCTGTGTTGTTCATATGATTTCACTGCAGCCTTGGTTCTGAGCACACTGCATGTGCGCTCTCTACTCATGCCATTTCACCGTATGGTACCAACGAATGCTGCCTCAGACACCAGGACTCAGACTCAAGGCTATTATACATTACAAACTGCAGTGTGTTTTCTGGACATGAGCTGTTTACTCTTACAGAAATGAAAGCTTTGATTACAGAAAAGAAAAAGCTAGTGTTTTCTTTTGTTATTTTCAGCATGTAAGTATCAAATTAGTCCATCATTAGATTGAATTGTGCTTTAAATTGAATGTAAGCGTTAAATTGCTGTTTGTATTCTTGATTTTTTAAAAATAAATCATTAAATAAAATCTGGCTTGGGATTATAACTTCTAAAATAGTCCTAAACATACTTCTGAAATTTTGTCCTACATATTTATGTGAAGTGGTATTCTTAGCATTGAGACTTACAAAATCAAAATAGTGATCCACTTGAAAAATACTAAGATCTGGCAGCATTAGGTGTTACCCAGGTTTTAATTCGTGTTACAAAAATAAACACATGTATCTCATTAGAAGGCAAGTTTGCTTTTATGTATAAAAATTGAAAAATTATATATTTATCAAATAATTGTTTTTAATTTTTTTAATGATTTGTTATCTGTAGATGTTTGATTTCATGACCTGTTTTATATACCCAGGTTGTATACAAGTCTCTCAATCAAACTGGAGTTTAAGAAGCCCTGTCAGCTGGACATGGTGGCACACGCCTTTAATCCCAGCACTCAGGGAGGCAGAGGCAGGCAGACCTCGGTGAGTTCGAGGCCAGCCTGGTCCACAGAGCAAGTAAACTCTGTCTCAAAAAGCAAAACAAAAAGAAGCCCTATCAAGGAGTCCCTTTGTCTAAGAAGTTGATGACAATAATTTTCCACTAAAGCAAAATTCCAGGCTATAAGTTATTCTTACATTTATTGCAAGGTTTTCTCTATTTGTTGCTGTTGTTTTGTTTTTCTTCAGTATCTCAGCGGAGAAAAGAATATGATCAGGTTAAGATATGTGTTAAGTGATAAAGCAATGGAGTTAGGATTAGAAAGGCTAACTCATTTACAAGTTGAATATTTTTATTTTTAAGTTGAATTATAATTTGTCTTAGGGAAATGTACATATTTTAAGTGTACAGATTGAATTTGGTTCTGAATTTCCGTCTGTGTGAAGCTAAAAGTAAACCAGTTCTTGGAGGGACTAGGGTTTTCTCAATGCGGACTTCTCCGTGGGGCCATGAGTGACATAGTCGGCTTCACAGTACAGCATCTGAAGAGAAAGTGGAGGTCCTGCTGTGAGGCGCTAATGTCACAGGGGCTCAGTGACACGCTTCTAGCAAGAAAACCTGGAGAATGCCAAGAAATTCTCAGTATGCACCTTCTGTGCTAAAACAGCTCTCTTTCCATACATAAGTTTATGTATCTATCCTATTATATCTATCAATTATGGACACCGGGCCACAAGTAGGTTCTTTGAGTATATTTCTTGTTTAAGATATTGGGTAGACTTGTGTATATGTAATGATCAGAAGACAGTTTGAGGTGCTGGTTCTCTCGTCACAGGAGTCATAGATCCGACTCAGGTTGGGGATCAAACTGAATTTTCAATCTTGGCAGCAATGGCTTTATCCACTCCATCTCTCTGGCCCCTGAATGTATTTCTGGATAAGATCTGGTCAAGTAAAGGCCTCAAGTAACAGTTGGGGTTATTTACTAGGCTGTATCCATTGCTTAAAAAATAAACAAATGGTAATGTTGACTCCCGTGTGACCTCTGCCTTGGTCTTGGCGCCTTGGCTCGAGCTCTCCCTTCCAGCTCCAGTCCTCAGGGCGCCTGAGGCCGCACTGCACCCTACTCCACAGCCTTGGCCTGCACCTCGCAGGCATGCTGACTTCGCTCTTACTGAGCTGCATCTGTCCGTTTCCCTTTTCCCTCCTTCTTAATTTTTGCTTTTATTTGGTGGACAGATAAAAAGGGTCTCACTTTATAGCTGAAGTCTAAGCTGACCTGAAACTCTGAGCAACTCTTCTGCCCCAACCTCAGAGCTGGGATTATAGGAGTGAGTACACCGTACTTGGCAAGATTGTCCCACACTTCGAGGACAGTGGGCCAGTAGAGAACCTAGGTTAATCCAGCTTTTCCTAGGGGACAATTTGTTTGATTCAGTGGCTGAAAAGGAATCAGTTAAGTCCTTAAACTCTTCACAGCATACTAAGGCCTCTGTACTTTGAGCTGTAAAGTTTAAAACAAATGTTTCCATTTGACCACATTGGCTGTAGAAAACTATCTGTAATGAAAAATCTGGTTTGGAATTAGGTGGAGCTAGAGGAATCCTGTGGGATAGGGTGAGGAAGGACTGCAGGAGCCAGAGGGGTCAAGGATATCAAAAGAAAATGGCCCACAGAATCAACTAACCAGGCAGGGTTCATGGTGGCTTGCAGAAACTGAACTGATGATATCAGGAAGCCTGTAGGGTCTGACTTAGGTCCTCTGCATATGTTATGATTGTGCAGCTTGGTCTTCTTGTAGACTCCTAAGAGCGGGAGCAGGAGTTTTCTCTGACTCTTTTGCCTGCTTGTGGGACCTTTTTTGTCCTGTTGGGTTGCTTTATCCAGTATTAATAAATGGGTGATGTTCCTAGTCTTACTGAAACTTGATATGCCATGTTTGGTTGTTATCCCTGAGAGGCCTGTCCTTTTCTGAAAGGAAGAGTGGATCTGGGCAAGAGGGGAGGAGGTAGTGCTGGGAGCCAGTGCTGCAAAGAGAGGAGGAAGGAGAAACTGAAATCAGGATGGAATAATGTATGAGAGAAGGAAAAAAAATTCCAGGAGGTATGAAAACAGAAAGGAAGGAAGGAAGGAAGGAAGGAAGGAAGGAAGGAAGGAAGGAAGGAAGGAAGGAAGGAGAAAACCTGGTTTGCGTAATGTGAACCCACACAGAAAGAAGTTGAAAGTTAAGACGTACACATTCCCTTTCAGATTATCTTTTGTTCTGCTACTTTGATCTTGTGTTCCTTAGAAAAAGCCATGTAAGTGCTGCTGGTCTTTTGATGCAGTTAGATTCTGAAAAGCCCTTTGTAAGGAAGTAAAGCATCTACCTAACATGCCTACATACTACAGCAAGCACACCCTGTAGAGTATGAGTTGTTTATGCCTGTGGATCAAGCTGGTTGGGAGCTGCCTGTCACCTGCACTGAGCTGCACTGTGTGTTTGCCATTCAAAATCTGAAGTATATTTTTTACTGGATGCACCATTGTAATTCTTAGAAACAGTGAATCAGCCATTGTAAGTTAAAGAGCAACCTTATTTAATGAGAAAGAATTATTTTTTTGTTTGTTTGTTTTTATAGGCTGTTACCAAAAAGACTCAAATACAGAAAAACATAATCTTTATACTCTGGTGCTTGCTGCGTTTTATCATAAGACATTTTGTTCTTGGAGAGGTTTTTCTCACTTGAACTTTGGGTAACATTTTCTTGCTAGTTACGTATGCAGATCTGTGTAATTAAAGAATTTGACAAAGTATCAGGATTCTATGAAATAGAGCCTCTTTCCTGTCCCTGAATCTTTGGCCTGAGAATACATTGCATTTGATATCAGATATTGAAATCATTCACAGCTTTGTGTTTGAAATTCCGCGTAGGGGTTCTGTGAAGAGCAGTGGTGCGCTGAGGTGCTGTGGACGCTTGCTGGGCACGCAACAGCCGGGAAAGCCCAGGATCTGTACCCTGCTGTAGATGTTTTGTTATGTAAACAGGTTTTTGTTAAAATTCCAAGTTGGGGATTTTAGTTTGTCTCATGTGGAGCGTGGTCTTTGCCAGAGGGAGTTAGTTGAATTCCGAGGGGTGTAAATATGATGGCCCAGAGGAAGAAGGAACAGCTACTTGGAGGAATGCTTGTTGCAGGCTTATCCTGCTGATGTATTTGCTGTTTGCTGTTAACCTGAACATCTGGACTTCTGGACGACTCATATTGGTATTGCCCCCAAAAGAATCCTACGACCCTACCCAGCTGGAAGCAGCAAAAAGAATTCTGCCCCCTGTCCCTAACCTTCTTTCCCTCCTACCTGGTATTGGGGGGTTGGAAGGGAGGTAGAGTGTTTGTTTAAGAACCCTAAATAAAGTAGGTTCGATTTAAAAAAACAAAAAAAAAAAAAACAAAAAAACAAGGTTAACAGTATCCAGCAGAGCACACACAGCCAGCAATGGCAGTGTACTAGTCAGATTCACGTGGCTGATTGGTTAGCAGCTGGGCTGACAAGGCCGTGGAGGTCCGATACATATCTGAGATCTCAGATGACTGCTCACTGACTTCCAAAATTGTCTCTTCGAGTTTTTTTCCTCAGCTCTGGGGAAAACTGATGCAACAGAAAAGGGTGATTTTTTTTTTTTTTAATCAAAAAGTGCAGCCTGGTGTTATAACACGTGTTTGTTACCTAGCACAAGGAAGGCTGAGGTATGAGGATGGAAAATTTGAGGCCAACTTGTAAGGCCCTATCTCCCAAAGGTTGGAAGGAAAGAATAAAATATGTCTGCTCAACAAGCTTTAAGACTAAATGTATTTCAGAATATCTTTTATAAATGTTTTCTCACACACACATACATGCAAACACATTTATAGTGAACTAGTTTAAATGGATGCACTAGGCTAACTATAGAGCTGCAACGAGGGAGTTCACTTTGTTTTGTTGGATGGTCTGGAGCTGTATTAGTGTTAGTGGTGGCAGTAGAAATACTGTCTAAATTGTAGAAAGAATGTGAGTACTTCCTGCGTGTAAAGCTGTTCTGTGATAATTGAATAGATGCGCACAGGTGTTCTTGGACCAGTTCTTTGAGCCTCACATCTTTGTCTCTCACTTGTACAGTGCTAAGTGATTAGAAAATTCTGGGTTATGTTTTAAAGATGTATTTTTAATTTTTAATTATGTGTGTGTGTTTGTGTGTAGCTATGTGTACATGAATGCATGTGCCCTTGGAGAATAGAGGTGTTGGATCCCCAAGAAGCTGGAAGTCCACACAGTTGACAGCTGCAAGGTGCCTGATGAGGACTCTGGGAATAGATCTCCGATCTTCTGGAAGAACAGCAAATTCTCTTAGTCCCTGAACCATCACCTAGGCCGTATACTTTAATTGATTCTCTTAATCAGCCTTATTTAAAAAAGAATTGTATCTATCTTTCAATAAGGTGAATAAGTAAGGAAGTTAGGAAGAATAGAAAAGTAGCGTGGTGTAAGTAAACAGATTTACAGACAGTATTAACATCACTGATCTTGTCTTGACATTCAGTCTTTAAAGTAAAGCGCAGGGAGAGGCTTCTGTGTCCCCTCTCCTTTCCCCATGCTGTTACAGATTCGGTTAAGGGCCCAGATTATAGCTGTCACTCCGCACACCCAGCATCCTCTGGGAGATTAGGGTCTGTTTGCATTCCTAACACCATCAAGTTCCATAGTTAATTAAAAATGAGGACCTATCCTTTACCAAGTATCACTCTTAGGCCAGCGCTGCTTCTTTGTGTTGTGCTGTTGTAAAGACCTTTGACTACAGGTTTCCTGATGTTATTTCACTTTCCATTGTGTAATTTCAGAATGGTCTACAGACTCTCAGGGTTTCTCTTGCAGCTGGGATTGTTACTGAAGGTTTCAGGAATTGTCCCACCTTGTCTTCTTTTATAGCCACCTTCTGACAGATAGCGGCTCTAATCTTGGGCTCTCTCCCACAAGTAAGCCGCCCACGCCAGGTACTTCCCTGACATTTGCTGGCTAACTCTGCTTGCTGGCCCTTTTCCAGTTGGTTTCTTACAGGTCATTCATTACTTCTCTCTCAAGGCATTTCTAGAATATTTGAGTCTCCGTGGGCTTTTCCCTGAGAACAATCCCTACTGTAGACTACCTTATGTTTATTTATATATTTGTATAGTTAGCTTTCCAGAATAGCTACCTGCTGCCCTCTTCTGGCTTCACATTAGAGGTTGCCCTTAAGCAATTTTTAATTTTTAATCTCTAGAATTTTATCAGTATCTTGGAAAGACCTATGATTTCTCAAGCCTTGCTTGCTTTTGAGAATGATTTAGATGGATTTTTCTTTTAAATTCCTAGTACAAGGTTTTCTACTTTTGGAGATTCTTATTTAATTAAAAGGGGGGAGGGGCTGGTTATTGGTATGTTTAAAAACAAACAAAGCACTTGTGTATTAAAAGCCTCCAGCCTGTGATTAAATCTGACAGAAGATAGGCCTAAAGGACTGGTACTGCTTAGCCACAGTACTCACACTTTAGAGTATCAGGGATAAAAAAGTAAGATGAGGAATACAGGCCTTTACATTCTGCAGGAAACTAAACAACAAAAAAAAAACCAGTATAATTTAGGCCAAAAAAAAAAAAAAAAAAAGGCCTGCATGATGTCTTCCAACTTGAGCCTGTGCTGGTTTGGTAATTCTATCCAGTGAAACCCACTGGAATCTCAACAGTATTTATAGCAGTCAGGACTAAGGGAAGTTGACACTAATTTTATGGAATCTTAACTCTCTATGATTTACTGTTAAAAAGCACCAATGCTAACATCTTCTGAATTGGATTGTGACTGGAGGTTGGGAGTAAAGGAAGCAGGGACAGCAGCTCAGTCACCCGCCTACCAGACCCGCTGAGGAGATGAGCACTGCCGAAATGGAGAGAATGGCGGGTTAACATGCTGGGAAGAAGAACAAATAAAGTGGTCCAGTGCCCCCAGTCGAATCTTTGGCTACCAACATGATCTTTAGGTTTCAGAAGAAAATAATTTGGGTCACATATGCATAATGAAGCAGTTGTGGCTAGAATATGGGCGGGTTCATTATTAGTTTTGCTTCTGCAGTATGGTCTGAAGAATTCCTTACAACTGTCTGTCATCTTTGAAAGGATCAGTCTTGATCCTACAAGGTGCTTGCTTCTGTTCCATTGTCCTTAGGGATATTTGTCTCCATGTTGAGGATATGGTATTCTTGGAATTCAAGCTGATTGTCTTGTGTTTGTACCTTCAGCCTTGAAAGGGGATGAGATAGGTTGGTAGACACTTCTTGAGCATTTCTCCTGACTGCAGAGTTAAGCAGGAGTCTGATCCAGAGTAAGGAGACAGACACAGACAAGAGGAACAGGGCAGGCTTCTTCTTGCCTTTTTTGAAAGTCACCTTGGGGGCTCAAGTGGGAAGTCAGTTTTTTAAAAACAAAAAACGCTAATAAATAATTCATGACTATAAAACAAACAAATCCAGTGTGGGTGTTTGTGAGCACATGCATACATGTATGTTTTTATAAAAAGTTCTGGCTATGAGATAATGATGCTTATATGGTTCGAGATTTTTTTTTTCTTCCGTCTTTGGTTTCCCTTTTTTTTGGGGGGGGGGGAATCTTTTGAGACAGGGTTTCTCTGTGTAGCCTTTGCTGTCCTGCAACTCACTCTGTAGACCAGGCCAGCCTCGAACTCTGAGATCTGTATGCCTCTGGCTCCTGAGTTCTGGGATTAAAGGCTTGTACCAACACCACTGCCTGCCTGGATTATTTATTTTAATTCTCCAATCTTTGATTCATATATAATTCTTCTAATTTCGTCTATGTGTGTAGACTTTTCAAATGCTTTTGATTTGCTGTATGTTTTAAAATAGGTAAATTCACAGTCTGAATTATAAAGCTTAAGGTGTTGGTAGCATTTGGTCAGGGTTGATGATGCAGCGTGCTGTAGAGCTGAATAGGGACCTGGGTTTCATTTCTGCACCACAGGCATCAAGAGCCATATATTAGGAAATTTCAACCTTATTGAACTCATTCCACTCTCTTTAATTTGCATAAAGGATATGAAGCAATTATCCAGTTGAATAATTTATAAATTAATGTTTTTAAACTGAAGGAATGTAATAAGTATATTTTCTTAAACTCTTTGTACTAATTGCATTTAAGGTTGTTCCAAATGTGTGATACTTAGAAATACATGTTTTCCTTAGGGAACAATTCCTGCTCCTCTCTGATTTTAAGCTATCTTCTTTCTACTAGGTGTCCTCCTTATCAGATAATTTATTAAATTGTGTTAACACAAACCTCCCTCCTTCCCTCTTAGCCTGTCTTATTCTTACTGGAGGCAAGCAAACACTGGAAAAGCTGCTTTCTTTCTTAAGATTTATTTATTTATTACCTATACAATGTTCTGTCTGCCAGAAGGGGGCGCCAGATCTCATTGTAGATGGTTGTGAGCTACTATGTGGTTGCTGGGAATTGAACTCAGGACCTCTGGAAGAACAACCAGTGCTCTTAACCTCTGAGCCATCTCTCCAGCCTTGGAAAAGCTTTTTCTGATGCAAATAGGGATGTGTGAGACAATGTTGGGCCTTGGAGTAACTGGGTTTATTGACATTTTCCTTTCCTTTTTGTCCCCTTAAGAGTTCTGGATACTGAACCCACACCTTGTATGTGCTGTCCAGATGTTCTTCCACTGAACTATTCCTCAGCCATGGAAGACAGCATTGCGTTTCACACTGCCTCCAGTATGCTTTGATTCCTGAACTCCTCTCAAATGTATATTAGGAGCTCATTGTTTATATCTTATGCATGATTTCTATTCCCGCTTTCCATTCCCTGAAATGATTATTTTTTCTTTTCTTTTCTTTCTTTTTTAGTTTTTCTTTAGTAGCTCTCTTCAGATGTGTCTAATTGACTGTATTGCTCTTCAAATTAAAAAAAATTGTAAGACAGGGTCTCATTGTGTAGCTCTGGCTATCTTGAAACTCACTGTGTAGACCAGGTCTGGCTCTGCTTCCTAAGCGCTATGCCTGGCCCAATTCAATCTTGTTTTCAGTCATTTTATGTTTTTCTGTTGTGATCTTTGATTATTCTTTCTCATATGCTTCTATTATTTTTTATTTTGACATTTTATTTCTCTTTCAAATGTTTTCAATCTTTAAAAACTTGTGCTCATAGTAAGCATGCTTATGTAATTGCTGCGTCTCTTCCATCACTAGGCATGGTGTTACGTAAATGCTGTGCTTCTTCCATTCACTATGCATGTTATTAGTTATTCAAATGTATTTGAAAAGTTAGAGCTGACATGAAGGATCTTAGCGTTGTTTTGTAGAGTTGTGGTCTTCTCCAGGGATAAGGAATTGTCTGAGAAATGCAGGGTAGTGTCCTTATGGAATGTGATAAAGAAAATAAGCTGCTTTTCTCATCTACCAGCTAAAAACTCTTAGTTTTCCAATAGAGTTACAAACTTTCTCTGTGTTTTTATGTTGATATTTACAAGCTAACCTGTTGAGCACAAAGGCGCTGAGTGACCTTTAGTAACTTACGTAGGTGGACTACCTTGGATGGCTTTTTGCTTTCTGAGGTCCTAAAGTTGTTCTATGGAACATTCTAAGTATAGAGTGGTGAGCTCAGACAGTGGCTACCTCCTAAAAGTTCCTTCTTTAAAATCTATTTTTAATTTACCCTGATGTGTATAAAGTCATTGGGTAGGTTTTTGGAACCTCAATTAGGAAAACTTCTAAGAAACAGAATTTCCAAAGAAAGACATTCTGTGAAGCTTTCTTCTCTGCTTTCCTGAGATGTGCTTGTATGAAGTGTGGAGGGTTGCTGGGTGGCTCAGCCTTTTCTCAGGGAGGACCAAAGAATTCTTCTATTTAAATGTTGGACTAACCTAATGGTTTCTAAGGGCTAGACTTTTGTAGTAATATATATTTATTATAAATACATATTTATATTAGTATTTCTGAGATTTTAGAATTATTTGAAGCAGAGTAGTTCAGAATTATAAAAAACAGCTTGATGAATTATTCTGTTTAATTAGCTTTTTTTAATTTAATAGGTAATAATCAGATTAAAGTTATTTACTGACAGTTCTTTTAATTAAAAGTGCTTTAAATCATAGGTAAAAAGACAGTTTCAACATTTCCTAACAGCATGATTAAATCTTGTTTAGCTTTAGAATTATCAGTGCACATTTTATTATTAATATCTTAATCCAAATAAACATGATTAAACCAGTTTTCTGTGTCAGCAATTTAATGATACTGGGAAGAAATACAGGTTGGTAGTGAATCAAAATGCTAAGTGAACTTGTCGATACAAACAAAAAAATTTAAGCCTCCTTTTTTGTCTACAGGGAGTGGCATTAACTTGTTATTTGTGGAGGAAAAAGAAAATTACACAAGTAAATTAAGAAATGGCACAAATACACAAATTTATAAGCTTTTGCAGTATTCATAAAACTCCTTTATGCACTAGAATAATTTTTAGATTCAACATTTTGATATTTATGCACTTAACAGATGCCAGTTAGCCCACTAAGTTTTTTTTTTCTTCAGAAGAGCTCCTCCAAATCACCTGTTGCTAGATCAGTTGATGACGCTAGGTGTGGAGGCTTGAAATGAGCAGGGTGAATGAGATCTCCTCACCCATTACTCTATTACTTAACTTTTCCAGTTCATCTGGACAGAAGTATTTATTAGTGGACAGTTGTATATAATAATAATAATGGTGATGATTGACATTATTCTAGTTACTGTAGGGACACAGGGGCAGGAAACAGGGTTAAATACCTCCTCTTTTGAAATCAGCTAAATAGTTGCATGACGTATAGTGTCAGCCAAGATGTAAGTGTCAGAAATATGGAATGATAAATTCTTTAGAACTCAGTTCACATAAAAATCTTTACGCATAAAAGACTTTTAAGAAGTTAAAAATTAAGTATTGGTGAGATGTGGTCAACTTTTCTGGAAAAAAACTGGAAGGGTCTGAGAATAATTTATAGAAATGAAGAACCACAAGGCTATAAGGTTTGAGTCAGGAGTGGGGTTTTATAATGGGTTCAGCTTAGGTCATGTGTCCACCCATAGATTTAACTAAAGTGTGGCTGTAAAGGTGCAGGGTTTGAATACATGGGTTTTTACACTTCCAGTCTTAGAGGAATGAGCATTTCATAGAACATTTTGCTCCAGCCTGACAAAACAGCAAAGATTATTCATGTAGAGTTTTGTGTTGGGGTTGGTTTAAATGTGTTCATTATTGCAAAATTATGAATTGTGTGAGAGTCAAAAAAATACTCCAGGATCACCATCCCCTTTCTAAAGAAGAACCAATATTATTTCTTACCTTATTCCAAAATGTAGATGAGGAAAAGCTTCTTCCAAATGCGTTCTACTAAATCAGACTTACTTGTTGCCAGGCGAGGACACATGCAGGTATAAAAAGGCTAGAGTGTTAGAAAATCTTGGTAAAGGCTTTTTTAATCACCAGTACAGAAAGAACCACTAATAATCAGCAGTAAGGGGCAGGCATAGTGGCGCGTGCCTATTATACCAGCGCTCAGAAGTCCAAGCTGGGAAAATCAACTGAGTTGTACAAGAAAACCAAAATACAAACAAAACCCCTAATGATGACATAACAAGTTCCATAGAAGAATAGGCAAGCAATATGAGTAAGTAACTCACCAAAGACATCATACAGATGGCAGATAGGTACACAATGAGATGTCTAGCACATGTTATTGGAGATGATGAAATAAAGCCAGTGAGAATCCACTCTGCACACATTTAACCGCTAAATCCCCTAATGCTGACTGGGACACGAAGCAGTAGGTATTCTTCATTGCTTTTGTGAGCTAAAGTCAGTATGTAGACACTGTCACAGTGCTGTCCACATTATGGACTGGACAGCCTGTAGCCATCCCTGATGAAACTGTAGAATAGTGTTCGGCAGTGAAAATGAAACTCATTTATAGCAATATGGACAGAACTTGAGACTGCTATGTTAAGTTAGAAGCCAGACTCAGAAAGATGGTACTGTGTTCACACGCAGAATCAGAACGGGTGATTTTATAAAAGTTAAGGCCAACATGGTAATCCGAAGCTGGGAAATGTGTATTAATGTTCTTGCTACTGTGACAGAATACTTGACCAGAAGCAGATTAGAGAAGGAAGCTCCTTTTCCCTAAATTCATTTCATTATGCAAACGAGTAAAACCCAGACTCTGCATCTGAGCTAGAGCAGACAACACTTGCATTTCTGTGCTGGGCTGCTTTGCTGTAGCCTAACAATAGCATCTGAAGGCCTGACTTTAAATCCTAAACCTGCATCCTCTAGCTCTTTGCACTGAGCCTCAGATTTACCATGAAGTTACACATAAGGAAATTCAAGAAATCTCTAGTCTGTAAAGACAGTGCATTGTTGGCTGTCTGGGTCTGAGTGAGACCCGTTTGGGATGTTAATTTAAAAGGACCTTTTTGAGATTAAGAAGATACCCTGTTTTAAGTCTGAAGAAAGTGCTCAGTGAGTAAAGCCCATGTAAGTTCCAGGTAAATGTGGCAGCCTGCCTGAATCCCAGCATGTGGGGACCCAGTCCCCAGAGCAACATTAGCCAGACCAACGAACTAACCCGGTACAAGGAGAGACCATGCCTTCATGTATAAGGTGGAGAGTCTATCTTCCATATGCGTGTACACTTGTGTCCATGTGCCCACACACACTTGCAAAGAGACACACGTACCTCTCATACATACACAGGAAAAAAATACCATATTTTAACTATTTTGTCAAACTTGCCATACTATACACTTATCATATATACATTATACTTCTATGTGGGTTGATATTAAAGCCAGTGTTCTTGTCCTTGAGCCTTGTTTTCCATCTAAATTTCTAAAATGTGCTACTTGGAATTGAGTAGCTGGGGATTAGAGCTAAGAGCCGTACTGTTGGCTTGCTTGCACATTTATGTAAGTCCTCTGCTTGTGCTTAATTCATCCTCTTCTGAGCTTCTAAGGACTTTGGAGGAGAAGTGACATTCACTTGTGTATTTTAAAATCATCTTGCTTTCCATGTGATTTGACAGTCACATTATTTGGAATGGAGTTTAGTGTTTTCAAATTTCAGTTTGTCTTTATTTCTTAAGGCTGTTCCTATCTTGACGTAGACAAAGAGGTACTGTTTGATAATTTGTGGTCTTCAAAACTAATTGGACACATACAAAAAGGCATTTTATATTTTCCCCTATGATATAAAATTGGTTGCTCTCTCCTGCCTTAGAAAGATCAAAGGCTAAAGGCAGAAAGTAAAACATTGGCATGCTGTTTGGGAAGTAGTATGTTTAAACAGAAATTCTGAACCTGAATGGGACATGATGACACATGCTAATGAGGTTGAGACAGGAGCTCAAGGGCATGCTGGTCCTTGCAGCATGGCCTTTCAAAGAGAAAATAATAATAATAATAATAAAAAACAGCAGTAATAAATCTGAATCATGGATAAGCTGGTAAATTAGATTCTTTAACGCCAAGGGCAGAGCTTTTGATGCACAATTGTTCTTGTTCATAATAAACCTTTATGATCTCAAGATAGAAATTTATAATAAGTTTTAAGTGTATATGCTTTAACCTAAATCTCAAGGAGTTTCTAGTTAAGGGATTGTTTATTCTATAGCTGTTCCAAATAGTATGTTATTGTTTTAGATTTATGTATTTCGCCTGGATATTTGTATATGCCCCACATACATATTTGATGCCCATGGAGGTCTGAAGAGAGCATTGAATCACCTGGAACAGGACTTAGAGTTGTGAACCATTTTGTGGACCATGGGAACTGAACCCAGGTCTTCTGCAAGAGCAACAGTTGCTTTTAATCAGGCACCACTTTTCTAGCCCCTTATGGTATGTGTGTGTGTGTGTGTGTGTGTGTGTGTGTGTGTGTGTGTGTGTGTGTTTTAAAGCATTTCTGGCCTGGTCATGTTAGCAAACTCCTGCAAGTTCAGAACTCTGGAACCTGAAGCAGGTAGACCTCAAATTCTAGGCCAGCCTGGGCTATGTAGCAAGTTTAAGGTGCCTGGGTTAAGTAGAGAGACATAAATAAGGAAGAAAAGACAGGAGGAAGACATTTCAGATAGAAAAACTGTATAATTTTTTTCTTAGGATGTACTACTGTGAGACCAGCTCCTTTCAGGGGAGTAAAAGGACTCTTAAAGCTCACTGCGCTTGTACTGGTTCCTGTTGAGACTGTACATTGGAGGGTTCAGAGCAGTCTAATGATTCGCAGTTTTGCTTAAAAGTAAAGACTTAAAATGCCTTGATGAAAGTATGTTGAGGATTTTTTTTTTGGTCTGAATTCCTTGACCAAACTCGCATACATCATCCATGGAGGTGACTAGGTCTCTGTAGCTGAGACCATTGCCTGTTGCACGTCTGAAGGTCTGGAGCTCGTGTGTTACACAGCTGGTGCTGTAGACCTTGGTGATAGATTTTGATTGGGAACTTGTCAGTCATCGTAGCAGCTGCTTTAGACCACATTTATCTAAGTAGAAGAACGCGATCTGTTCAGAATTTTTAAAGTTGTTGCCATGGCAAAGTGACTTGCTATCTCATCTTATCTTTGCCATTGAAGGGATGTGTTTGGCTCTTGTTCCCAGGAGGGAGAGTGGACTGTTTTGTTGGGAAGCTTTTCTTAGGACCATGATGAGTGCTTCCTAGTGGGATGGAGGCTGGACTAAAGTTTTTGGAGACCTCTGTCTTTAGCTAGGTGGTCTTAGACGTGATAAAGCAGGAACATTTTTAAAGAAGAAAAGTATGAGGCTAATTGAACAGTACTTTTAACGAACCAAATGAATAACATATCCAAATTGCATGCTATGAAAATAACCTTATTTTAGTCCACTATTTCTACAACATGAGGCTACATGTGAATTGGTCCTGTTTTTATAAAATTATGTATTTGTGTTTTTTAAAGAAAGTAACATGCTTAGTTTCGTTTTACTGCTCTTTTTTTTTTTGGCTCATTCTCTTGAAAATTGTGTGGTAATAATCAGATGTTCCTCCCTTGTTTTTCTGCCTTTCTTGAGACAGGTTCTGTTTGTGTATCCCATGCTGATCTCAACATTCCCATTACCTTTTGTCTTGGCCTTCAGTGTTAGGATTATAGGCATGTACCACCCTTCTAGGTCTAAATGATTTTTAAAACCATTTAATTCATTTTTTACTTTAAAACTATTGATGTGTTTATTGATTTTGCTTGTGTGTATGTGTATGTGTGTATGTGTTATATGCACACGCACAATATGCACCTATGGAGGCCAGAGGGGGGTTGGATCCCTTGAGCTGGATTTTCAGGTTGTTGTATGCCACCTGATTTAGGTGCTGGGAACCAAACTGGAAAGGTCTTATACAAGAACATCATGTGCTCTTGACTACTGAGCCAGCTCTTAGAAGACTCATAATTAAGGCGGAAACTAAATCTACTCTTTCCTTACTTGATTTTGTCATTAGACATGTATAACTACAGATGACTCATCTTACTTCTGTGAATGGCAATCAGTTGACTTATTTATGCTTTAATTTGGAGGACTCTGTTCGAAAATGGCTATCACTGTTTGCCTCATATTGACTTGGCAGAGCTAAGACACAGTACAGATTTACAGTGTCATAGACTGGAATGATGCAGACATCGTGGTGACATTTACTGAGACAGAATTCTGAATCCTGGAGCAAAAGCAAAAAATTCCTTTTGCAAAAGAAGTTTTGTTCTTAAAGATTCTGACTTGAGGTTTCAGCAGCCCTGCCATTAAGAAAACTTCGAACCCCAGTCCCTTTCCAAGACAATACTATAACCCTTATCAGGCAAGTCGTTCTAACCTTCCAATTGTTTGGTAATGTTTTTATGGCTGCTTATTTTTCTGGTCAAATACCCTAACACCTCAGCAACTGTTCTCTATGTTGAGTGATGCAGAAGTGCAGAGAGGTGGAGAACATAAGAAATTGAAACAGAACTGAGAAAGTGCAGGACATTGATTTTTTGTAGCTCTGTACCTAAAAGCCAATAAAAACATCTTAGAGAACCAAAAATATTAGAGGTTTAGAGAATTTTAAGAGTTTACCAGTTCTTACATTCTAGGCTTATTTGGCTCACTTAAATATCAAAGAGTGCTCCTAGGTGGACCATAGTATAGCGTGTCTGTTCTGTCTACTGTATGACCCAGCAGCATTCCCAACTGGTTATTCATCCAAAGGAATGAAATCTTGACTACAATAGCCGATACGTGGAGTCAACCGAAGTGACCATCAGCTGATGACTATATTTTTAAATCATGGCATAAATACAGTGGAATATTATTGAACCATAAAAATGAAACCCTACAGCTGTGTCTAGGTGAATGAATCAGCAAGACGTTATATTAGATTAAGCCATACACTGAACAACAAATACCAACAAATACCAACAAAGTCATTTTTGGAAACTACAAACTTGGTTCATATATGGAGAGTAGAAGTCGCTCCAAAGGGTGGGTGGGGGGAAGGGACTAGAGAAGGAGCTCAAACAGATAGGAGCCATTGGTTCTGGTTGGGCAGTCCCCAGCAGCCCTGGACACACTTCCAACACAGAAAGAAGAGTATAAACCTTTTGAGCATGTGGGGGTGATGTGGGAGAGGAGTCTGTTAATTGTCCTAATTTGATTATCATTCATGTGTCAAGATTCTCTTGTACTTCATAAACATAAAGTTGCATCAGCTAAAAATAAGAGTACAGAACCATAAACATGTCTTTACTGGACAAACTTCCTGCAGAAGAGGAGGAGCAGGCTTCTCTTGCCTTCTTAGCTCTAAATTCCTGTTGACATGCATTGATGAGATCTGTTCCTTTCTGTCAGCCTTCCAGCATTTGTAGTCATGAATCAGTTTTGCTGCATTTAAATAGACTAATGTTTAAGTGATCAGATATATTGTAGCTAAATTAAATGTTGAATAAATCTGTGGCTATGTAATCTCACATGTTGCAGGATATTTAAACGTTTGAGAATATTCCATAGAAATTACATAATTACAGATGCATTTCAATACAGAATAGTTTTAACTAATAGAGATAGGGACTAATACTTATGAAATAAAGCTGTTTATCTCATTTCTGTTTTGCTTAAGAGATGAAATGTTTTCATTAGAAAATACTTTAAAAATTTTAGCCATATTTACTTTTTAAAAATTGTGGTAAAAGATGCATAACAAAATTTACTATTTTTAATTACTTTTTAAGGCAATGGTTATTGGTTTTAGTAAAGAAAAGAAAATGTCTTTTAGTCCTTGGTTCCTGGTTCCCTCATACTACATTCATTTATGCTGGGATAAATACTCTTGGGATCTCTGAATAGAGTAAATCATTTCCCAGACATTCTTAAAGAATTTACTGGGTACAGCTCTGTTCTCCTACTTATCTCTCTAATGTGTTTGCATAGTAACACAGTAATAGTTTATAAATTGCTTTCCATCTAGGTAGTGAAGTCATTCCGGTATTTCATTCTAATGATACAGATTGTTTTTTTTTTTGCATATATTGATTGTATGTCTACTGTGGGTGTAAAGACATTTTCATATAAGTGTATAGATACTCCCCCTCATATAATCCTCCTCTTCCCTTTGTCTCTTTTCCCCTCCATTTAGTCTTTTTTCTCTCAGTTTGGCTTCTACTTTTATGTCATATATGCATACATGGTGTTCTGTGTCTTTATCATGTCTAAGATTCATACATGAGAGACAACATGCAATATTTGTCTTTCTAAGACTGACTATATTCTTACTATGATAATCTCCATTTGCATCCATTTTCTTGCAAACAGCATTATTTCGTTGTTCTTTATGGCTGAATAAAATTTCCTCTTTATCTCTCTCTGTGTGTACTACATTGTCTTCCTCCGTTCCTTTGCTAACTTTGTCCATCTCTAGGTTGGTTCTATAACTTGGCTATGGTTGATGTTATTGCAGTAAACACTGACTGGTGTGTATTTCTGTGATAAACTAACTAAAGTCCTTTGGGTAAATACCCAAGGTGGTATAGCTGGGTCATATGGGTAGATTTAATTTTAGGATTTTTTGGGAAGAAATCCATATTGATATCCATATGGCTAGATTAATTTATATTTTCACCAGGAGTGTATAAGGCTTCAAGTTATGTCTCTATTGCTTGTAAATTTGTTATCTTTATGACTAGCCATTCTGACTAGTGTGAGATGGAATCTCAACATAGTTTTACTTTGCATTTTGCTGATAGCTGGAACATTTTCTTCACATTTATTGGTCATTTTGTACTTCATCTTTTGAGAACTGTGTTTAGTTTATTACCTATATTTAACTGGTTTATGCTGACATTAAATACTTTGACCTAGCAATGATCATCACTGTATCCTCAGGAAATTTCTTTGTACCATACAAGAACTCTCTACCGATTGAACAATAACTCCCTATTTTTACTCCTCCAGCTCTTGGTAAATACTTATATTCCATGTCCCTGTGGATCTAACATTTCCAGGTATCATGTGGAGTAGAATCATGCAGCATATGCCCGTTTCACTTGGCAGACTGTTTTTAAGGTTCATTCATGATCTGGTGTGTATCAGAATTTTGATGTTTTTTGGGGGGGGGGAGCGCGGTTTGAGACAGCATTTCACTTGGTAGTGGATATCCTCGGAACTCATGTCATCCTCCGAAGTGTTGGCACTGCAGGTGTAAGCCACCATGCCCTGTGGAATTTTATCATTTTAATGCTGAGCACTGTTGGATTGTGGGTTCATACTATATTTTGTTTGCCATTGATCCAACAGCCAGTGTTTTTAACCCTGTGAAATAGATAGATGTTCTAGACAGCCTCAGAAGTGTTCCATTCATCTCTTAAACATGGGATTAGATGATTATTAAGAATGTAAGATGATTGCCAGGAAGGCCTGGGATGAATATCTTTGTAGAATTTAAATTTCTCATTTAAAACCAATAGCTGTATGTTGACCTGGTGGCCTGCTTTACAATGTGCCAGTCTTTGGAGTTCATCTTGCCTCAGCATTCTCCAGGAAGAGACTCCTACAGTCATTCCCTAGCACAGTTAAGAGAGCATGAAGGGAGATGTCTCAGGGTCTACATGAGCAAGCCATCAATAAAAGGAAGGGAAGTGAGGTGGTTGGTATATTCAGCCTAATCCTGTTTTCTTCAGGGATTTAAGTAGCTTTCCATGGGCTACATGCTTAGAAAAGATAGGTTATACTGTGCCACTTTTTACAGAAGTAGTTTATCTACTTGAATAAAACTATTTGTAAGTGTCTTGTAAGAATTTATAAGAGATTAAAAGGGAAACCTCCCTAGTTTCCTAAATATTGGCATCCTGTCATCTCTTTTACAATTTAATATTGCTATTCATTGATTACACGTTAAAGGCATTGCAGCTTTTGGAGGGTGCTTAGGTGCTTATTGAAGATAGAGATAGGGATTGAGATAAAGTTCCAACATGTCCAAAGCCCTTGGTAATGTCTCTCTACATGTAAAATCCCCCCCTTGCTTGCTGTTTGCTCCTCCTTACTTCTGTCTACCTCAGCTCACACCAGGTACAGTTTGGGGCTGTGACAACCATAGGGAGGAAAGCAACCACATGGAAGAAGGAACTGACACCTGCGTCTGTATTCTTGTTTTTCCATTTATTTGTCTTAAAGAAAGCATGAGTCACTCCTGCTTTATGACAGTCACTAAGTTTAGGAGCTCCATCTGCTATGTTAAGATGATCCTTACTGTTTGTAATGCAGTAATTTATAAAACATGAATAAGTCACGAGACATATCTGGTATGGGAAAGGGGTTGGGACCTAGGGACGGGATAGAGTGAGTAGGCCATGAGGGCAGAGAAGAGAGAGGCCAGGGAGGGAGGGAGAGGGGTGTCCATGACAGGAGGGCCAGAGGGAGAACAGAGAGATGAAGAGAGCTGAGGTGGCGGGTGGATCCTTTTATCCCCACAAATACCTGGCATACCTGGTGGTGGCATCCAACGATGACGAAAGACGTTGCTAGGGCCCTGAAGGCAGTCCAGCTGAATTGCCTGTACACGAACAGTAATGAGTTTGACTTCATTCTTTTCAGAAAATTTAAAAAGCCATTTCCAAGATTCTTGGATTTTGTTTTTGCTTGTTTTGAAAAACAGCCCTAATTTATCAGAATAAAGGATTATTTTCTCTGGTATGTTTAGGCCATGGGTCTGATTAGTTATGTCAGTTCAGCTCTAGTTCTGCAAGGGCATCTGGAGAAGTTGGTTTTGGTGTGTTGTCACTCTGGAACGGCTGTTTTCCCTGAGGTGATTGCTTCTGTTCCACCATGCTGCCTCATCATAGGTGATTGCCTTCGTCTGGGCGATGATCTGTCCTGCTAGGCCTGCTGTTGCTCGGGAGTAGTTTGGTCCCTTGCCATAAAGATATTAACTGATCAACCTTGTCATTCCTGGAGTCCAAGGGAACTGCAGAAGAGAGTGATTTCGTAGGAAAAATGTTTTAAAAAATGGAAATGAGACTTGGGTGTAGGCACACTGCCCTCTAGCTGATTGTAGACATAGGAGACATGCTCTCGCAATCAGCTCTTGTTCGTGAGTTTCTGGGCTGCTTTCTCCAGCGACGTGGAGGCTGTGTACTTCTTACCTTCAGCCAAATGCCAGATTGAGTTGAAGTCTTGACTATCTTGATTTAAATTTCCATACTATTGGAGCACATTGGATTCCCTTAGCTTTATTGTGCTTTCTACTGTTAATCTTTTAATACAGTAAGGGATATTATTAACTCTCATTCTACCTCAGTGATTATTTTTATTCCTTCACACAATTTCAGATGCTTAAAACAATGTCAAGACCTTCTGTATATTCTGTAAATATCTGGAGGAAAGAGCACATATTCCTGTAGTGCTTTGCTTTTCAAGAATTGGAAATATTGGGGTGATCCATTGTCTTTATAAAAATCTATTAAGATCCTTGATTCTAAACAAAATTTCCATTGAATGTCACTTTAGTATAATCTTTACTCTCCAGATAAATGATTAGTAATATAGGTAGCTCACCAGAATGTCCGATGTGTGTTCATGCTAGAGGATCTGCTTTGCGTTTTATTTCTACAGCTACAGTGTACATACATTCTACAGTTATATCTTTCTGCTTAGCAGAATGGGGTCACTTCTCAGTCTCTGCACACAGTGATGCACAGACAGTGTAAATCATTAGTGGAGAATAAGAATGTTGCTTATTTAGTCACTACAAATTGTCCAGGAATAAGGTAGAGCAGGTGAACATACATTTCAGGAGCTTTTTTTTTTAAGTACATGATTAGATGCAGATACCTTTTTAAATCTGTTTGCTTACTTTAGAATAAACTATATCAATTCATTTTATAGACAAATTAAATAGATCGTGGTTCATTTGAAGACTGCCAGATTTTTAAAAACAGAAATTCTTAATCGTGTGTTATCAGCTGAATGCATACTGTTTTGGGGGTTAAAAATGAAGGATATTGGGGGGGGGGGAATTCTCAACCTTATGACTGGTAAGCAGTTTTGACAAAACGTTTGACATTTCATCATGTCATGGACATGGTTACAGGAAATTCTTGTCTCTTACTCTATTTCAGTTCCTTCCTTCAGGTTCCCACTTATTTTCGACAATTATATATTTATAGTTGAGGGAACAGTTTGCTTTATCTTGTTTATTTTCTTAAGCTGCTTGCCCTGTAAGCAATGCTATCTGTGTAAGCCAAAGAATTAATGATCGGAAACAGGTTTTGTTCCAAATCTCCCTGAAGAACCACATGTACCAAATAATTAAGCATTCAATGCGGAGAGCTATTTATTTCACAGAGTATTCAGAAAAGGAAAGAGCATCAACTGTTCTCTCTTCTTCACTGCTGATTTCAAAACCAGGTAGTATTGACCTCAGTATTAGTTTGTTTGTGAATGTGGCTGGCACTGAATATTTTTTTCAGAAAGTGTTGTACCATGCCCGCTGTGCACCATGAGGAAGGGGGGAGAAAACACTAGTGGACTGGTGAAACAGCAAAATCTTTTATTGCCCACCACATAAGCAGAGAAGGTGATCTGTAAGGGCCACAAGACAAGGACTTGGGAGCCTTGTTCCTTCTGGCACCCCTGAGCAGGGGTGGAAGCAGGGTTTATAAGCAGGAAAGCTGCAAGCACCTGGGCCAACTTTACAGTTACAATTTTCACTGGTCAGAACTTGGGGATCAGAGACTTTTCCCAGTGGTCCATCATTGTCCACTGACATACAATGTAAGTGTTTTCGCCGAACTAGTCAAAATCATTTGTTTTTTCCATTGTTATGAACAGTCATAATGTTTTGGGGAACTATTACTGCTTAGAGAGGTGTTTGGTCAGCTTAGGTAAAATGGAATCTGAAGCAAAAATGGCAGAACTTAAGACAATTTTCTTTTATCTGCTCCCAACAAAAGTTTGGATCTCAGTTAGTCTTCACCAAGTAGCTATCAAGGCTTCTTTAAGGAGTCACAGTGGGTATCATGCAGGAAGAATTTCAGCATTAATAGTCCTTCTTGCTATGCTTCGAATCCATAAAAACAATCTTCTTATCTTTCCAGACACTTTCTTTCAGCAGAACTTTGATCCACTCCACAGAGCAGATGTTGCTCACACTTCATTCCAAGTGTGCCTATTTGTGTTGCCTATTCTTTGCCCTTCTCTTTTGAGGCCTTGCTTGTCATTTTCCCTGGGATCTATCTACACCACCCCCTCTCTGCTGACACTTAAAAGATAGTTCTCAGGAACCCTCGAGAGCTGTTGTGGCAGTTGATTGATTGGCTCAGTTTCTGAGTTTGTGATCACTCAGGTGAGCACACACAACCCCTCCCTTCCTAGCCTTGCCACTCCCACACATGCCTTTTCGATTCTGTAACCACTGGGTCACCACTCTCTTTATCCACATTGCCAGGAAGAGTCGCTGCCCACGCTGCCCAAATCAAAGTTGCCGGGTTCTATCAACCCAGCTCCATTTGCAGTGGAGGTTAGACTTCAAGCATGAATACTTTCTTTAACATCATTTTGTTTCATTTTGTTCTCTCTGTCTGTGCACACATGCATGCCATAGTACACATGTGGAGGTCAAAGAACAGTTCCCTCTTCTACCATGTCCAGTACATCAAACTTAACTGTTAGGCTTGAAAGCAAGCAGCTTCACCTGCTTGCCAGCCAGAAGATTGAATACTTTCTGTTTAAGGTCATGTGAAACAGATAGAACTAACATTTTATAAAAGGCTTTTCTAAATCTTTTGAGGACTGAGATTTGATATGGTGATTTGAATGAAAATGGCCTAGACACTCAAAGGGGGTGTCATTATTGAGGGTGTGGCATTGTTGGAGGAAGTGTGGCTATGTGCTTTTTAGAGAACTCTTATGTGTCTGCCAGAACATACATTATAAAGGTTTTATTATCTTTATTTTTAGGTAATTTTAATTTTGATTAGAACCTACCTTCTTATATAATATAGACACAGGTTTATCATTAAAACGAATGCTTATTCTTTATAACCCATTTAGATTTTATGTAGATGATATCACTATCTTTTGAACATATTTTAAATATTAATTTATTTCATGTGTATGGGTGTTTGAAGGCTGCTTGTCTGAATGTACATGTGTGTTCCTGGTACCAACAGAGTTGAAAACAGGATGTTGGATTCCCTGACACTGAAGTAAAGGATGCTTGTGAGCCATCATGTGGGTGCTGGGGGGAAAAAAAAAAAAAAAAAAAGAAACAAATCCTCTGGGAGAGCAACAAGTGCTTTTAAGTGCTGAGCATCTCTCTAGTCCAATGCATTGACTCTTAACAGTATTAAAAATATTATATTGATACTTAACACTGAATAAATGTGGTTTTCTAAAAAGGATGCTTTAAAAGTCCCTTCCATTTCTCTGAGAATTTGTATCATTACACATTTACATAAATTCACATTTGCCAAATTATACCAACAGGGAAAACTTAATTGAATCATTTTACAATCATATAATCTATTCAATATGATTGCATTTGCTCATGATGCAGTTTGGTAAACTGGTGATTGTTGAGATGAATGGTAATGTTTCACAGATAATGTAGGTTTCTGTATTTTGGGTTTTAATGTTCTTCTGTTAGCATGTTTATATGGTGTATAGCTTCCTGTCTAGTGAATTGCTGTGGAGGACTGTATGTCTGAAGTGTTTTCTGGGATGTGCAAGAGCTCCAGCCTACAGGATGACACTTGGAGTACCCATAGGAAGGGCCTCAGGTCAAGCAGACACTCCTATGGAGGGGAGGGAGCTAGAGCACTGACAAAAGGAATTGCCACTGACCAGGTATGTGACCATTTACTGAGGAAGAGAAGGCCACCCCCAGGTATAACTAGCAAGGTTAATATAGCCCTCCTGGGGACTGCCCAGAGCTCAGTTCTGTGACGGTGGTGGGAGAGGCTGAGGTGTGAGACAGTGTTTTAATTACTGCTCCACTGCAGTGAATAGACCCCTGGACCAAGCCGAGTATTGGAAAAAGAAAGCATGGAACTGGGGTCTTAGAGTTCAGAGGGCTAGAGGGTAATGATCATCATGGCGGGAAGCAGACAGGCATGGCGCCGGCACAGTAGCTGAGAGTGGTACATCCTAATCCGCAGGCAGCAGGCAGAGAGAGACACTAGGCCCTGGTATAGGCTTTGACACCTCAAAGTCCACCCCCGTTGACATATCTACTTCTTAATTCTTTCCTAAACAGTTCACCAACTGGGGTCTAAGCCTCATTCTCTTTCAAAACCAGGAGACATCAAGAACCAAAACTTGGTAATTTATACACCAGAGCGCTGCTTGAGCAGGACAGGCCACACTCTTGTTATCTTTCCTGGCACCCTTGTAATTGACCAAACAGTGCAGAACAGTTCAATTATTTTTTAATCTGTTTATGTATTGTAGTGCTAAAGATCAGCCCAGGGACATGCATGTGTTGGACAGGCACTGTGTCATGGAGCTAACACCCCAGCTGGAACTGTTTGAATAATGCTGCATTGTTGACAGAGAATTACATTATCTCTTTAGTCTCTGGTAGATCTTGTTCTAGGGTTCATTCTGTTTACATGATCCACTATGCAGAAACTCAGACTAGCCAGCAGTTCTCATATGTTTGGGGAATAAGGTGGGAGCAAAGAGCACAGCTGTGTGGCACCAGCTTTGGAAGTGGCTTCCTGTGATCTAATGCCAGAACTGGGACTCAGCAGGAGCTGGGCATTTGGTCAATCTGGGAGTCTCTCAGCCCCTTGATCTACACCTGCCAGGGAAAGAAGCTGCTTTACTGAGAAAAAAGGAAAAGCTGTTTGTCCTCCTGGTAGTCATTAGTGTGGTGTGGATACTACAATGAAGGGGGAATATGAGCAAGAGAGTGACTTTCAGAACCCAGAGATGCCATTTGGCAGCAAACTGCACACTGCATATTCCTCTCAACATTGATCTCAAGCTGCTATTACTTAGTACCCAAAGATGCTGACTGGAAGCCAGCTGCCCCTGAAATTCCCAGGTAGACATGGCATAAATGCCTGCCCAGACTCCAAGGTACAGATTCTGCACTTACTGGCAGATGTTATCCAGGAGTGTCTATGACAGCTGTTGTTCATCTAAAAAGACTCCTAGTCTAATGATCCAGGAGCTTTAGGTAGGGACAGCGAAGTAGTATGCAGTTACTTTGCTCAGAAGAACTGGCCATATGCTGATGACCAATCCCTGGTACTGAAAACTAGAAAGAGAAATTGTCATTATGTCTTTCTCTTTCATTTCCTCAACCCTAATGTCTGGTATGTCACTCAGTAGATTGTAAGCATCAATGAATGTACTGGCACATTGGTTTGAGATTTCACTCTAGATTTTTCTTAACACTCAGGAGCCCAACAAGGGAAAGCACTGGAGACAGCGGCCTGCCCAGAGAGGAAAATTTTTTATCCCTGATTGAGCTAATGCCGAGTCATACCTGCCTGAAGATTCCCTCATGTCAGCTGTTCAGTTGGGGTCCCAGCTTTCTGGGTAGAGAGATGGTTCTGGAGGCCAGAAACATGGGGGTTGGGGAAGGATTCAGAGTAGACACTAAATGCTTAGAAGGATGAACAAAAAGATGAGAAAAGATTCACACCTTGCCAGCAGAATATGTGGCTTCCCTTGGCACTCCCAATCTTGCAGCTGAAGCCAACTTAAGAAGTTTGGTATCAGACACAGCTGAATGTTTGAGATATGGTATGTGTATTTTGTGCTATGAGAGATGGACAGCCTATTTTTGGCTTCATTTTTCCTGAAGTCTGGGTTCAGGTGGAAGCAGTGACATTCTCCCTCCCCCCAATAAGAGTAGTCACTCCCAGGAACTCTTTGATGCCTGGCTAGCTCCCCTACTCTTGATAAACAACCTTAATGCTCAGTTCTTTCTGTAGGATATACAGGCCACAGGAGAGGACAGATTGACAAGTAACCAACCCTATTGCTGGGATTTTGACACTAGAGAGGCATCCTCTAGCCCCCTGATACACGTACCCTCATGGAGACTTTCTCATGGCTTCAAGAAATAAATAATTAGGAGGCCCCTTAGGAACTAACAGGAGGAAGTCGTAGGACACATAAGAGTGTCAAAGAGCAGATAATCAGACACATCCCTTGTTAAACCGAAAGGTGTGGGCTGAGTCTGGATGGTGCAAGGAGCTGTGCAGTGGTCTCAAGGGGGCTTATGAGAGGATGCAGTGGTGAGGGGGGCGCATCCTGCTCTCCAGTCTCCCCAGCATTAGGGAGACTGAAGCTATGAAACAGTCACCTCCAGCCTTCCCACTCCTTTCCTGGACGCAGTGCAGAAAGACTGACATTTTAATTTTTCTCTTATAGAGACAGCATGAGGAATTGGATTTGGCCACTTGGGATTGAGCTGCTAGAAAGTACAGGTTTGTCTAAGGAGAGGAAATTAGATGAAAGGCTTTGGGGAAACGTAGTGCTTATGGCAATGTCAGATTTATAATATTACAGATTTAGTATATTTTTAAATATCTATTGGAATAACTAAATATGTCAATAATCATGCTAGATAAATCCTAGGGGAAATAATAGACGTGAATGCAGGCATGCTTTCTGTTTTGTTGGAGCTTAACAGTATATTTGGGGATGGTAAATAAGGACCCAAGTCAAGCTCGTAGAGAAGCGGCGCTGGGAGAGAGTAGCAGAAGGGATGCAGCCTGCTGGGAGTGGCTTCAGGTTCATGCACAGGGCATGTCAGGATGATGGGAAGACACTGCTAAGCTGAGTTACCTCAACATCGCTTTTTCTCAGAGACCAATGAAATATACACAAGAAAATATTCTTTTAGTGCTCTGAACACAGATATGGAAATGATACACACTGTGCACACAGGAGAAACCTGAAAGACTAAAAAGAGGACCCCCCCATTTTAAACTATATTCCTTTTTATATAAATTTTTTCAGAAATTTTCTACATGTGCTGCCTTTACATCATTTCCATCTATCTCTTTCTTCAACTCCTGTGCATCCTCATCTTTAAATGTTACTGTTTTGTGTGTGTGTTCTTGTGCACATGTGTTCGTGCACATGCATGTGTGTGAACTCTTCTGAATTCATTTGGTGTTACTCTTATGTGCAGTCAGCCTTAAACACACACACATAAGAATTGTATAATTTATGGGGGCCCATCCCCTCACTTTTTCCCATTTAGCTTGTAGCTCTTCTTCTAGAAGTAGGGTGTAGTGATAATTTTGGATTTTTGTTGTCTTTAAAAAAATAGAAATATTATAAGAATATGTTTTTGTTTTAATCCCAGGTGTGGGGATATGGGGCTGCTTCACGGCAGCTGTGATTTGCCTCGTGTTCTAGCAGAGGTGTGATTTTGCCAGCTGCAGATAGTTTCTACAATTGTGTGACGTTTGGAATTCTGGGGGACTTTTCAGAGGGTTTATAAAGCTAGGGCCCCGAGAGAATTGATGGTTTGTTGGTTGGCTGTTGGTTGCAGTTTGAAAGTGGATTAGTAGGTTCTCCACTAGGGCTCATGACTTTACGAGCCTTGGGTAACATTACTAGTCAAGCTCCTATTGAGCTTGCCTTAAGTGCGATTAGTTGCTTACTCCAAAGATAAAAGTGCCTTTGTTATACCTTTTTGGGGAGGGCTGCTCATTGTTGTGGTCCATAGGCTTTACAGCTGGGTAGGACTGTTGGTTGCCTTTCCTCCTGGGCAGCTTGCAAAGCACCTTCAGATACTATGCAAGCTAGTAAGGGGGATGGCGTTAATGCTGAGCTGCATAGAAAGAAGATGGGAGGAAAGTTTAAGAAGAAATAACAGAAATGTGGCCACAGACTGCCTTCCACATGTAATTGCTTTACAGGCCAGAGATGATCCCATCTGTGAATCCCTAAAACAAATTTAAGGTGATCCTTAAAACAAATGTAAGCCTCAGCAAATAAATCACAGTATCCTGGACCACCGTTCACCGTTGCAGGCACATCTTTATCTAAGTAGTCCAAGAATAAAAAGACGTGTGATGAAGTAGACAAGTGATCAGGAACCTGCAAAAATAGGTAGCAAAATCAACTCCACAGATGTCAGGCCCTGATTATTAGGCATGGGTTTAAGACAGCCACATTAAGGAATTGGGACACCCCCAAATAGCTGCAAAGGCAGTCATCAAAAGTAACAGGTTTAGAAACAAATATAAATGGAAACCATAACAACTAAAACTGAATGAGCCTTCTGGCTCGGCCTGTGTTGAGTGCATAACAAATGAATATTCTTACTTAAATACCATAAAAGCTGGCCTTTATTTATAAAATAGTTCTGTGAAAGGCTTGGAGAACCGGAGATAGGCTGCACTTGAGGGGCTTGGCTTCTTGAGAAAGAGAAGCTTCTAAAGTGATTTCCCTGTTTATTCATGTGACTTTCTCTTTGAGAGGTTTGAAAATTCTCAGTGCTGGGTGGAACCTAAGCAAAAAATAATTTTATATAGCTCAGAAGTCTAGGAACCAAAGCTTTGTGCTGGAGGGAAAAGGACTATAGGATTTGAGTATTTTACACATAATGTCTACGTTTATATTCTTCCCCAAGTATGGTAGAATTCCAAGCCCAGAGCAAATTCCAGCGGCTTTAGGGGATATACATTAGGGTTTTTGATGATTATTTGAAAAAAAAATTAAAACCCTTTTTATTTTGCTTGGGGAGGGGCCTTGGAAGCCTATGCATGGAAGTCAAAGGACAACTTGTAGGACTTTTCTCCTTCTACCATGTGCTTCCCGGGGGTTGGATTCAGATCCCAGGCTTGGTACAGATGCTCTTACCCACTGGACCTTCTTATCTGTCCTTGATGACAAGGTACTTTGTCAGACATGAGGCAAGTCCACAGCTAGTAGTAAATAGGCTGGAGAGATGGCTCAGTGGTTAAGAACACTTTCTGCTCTTGCAGAGGACCTGGTTTCTAAGACCTGTATGGTAGCTCACAAACTACTCGTTAACTTCAGTTCCATGGGATCTGATGCTTTCTTCTGGCCTCTGCAGATATCAGGCATATACATACTGTACATACGGATAAGCAGGCAACACACTTAGGCATATAAAATAAAAGAAAATAATTTTTTAAAAAGAACTTCTGGTGAAAACATACAACCTAGTAGATGGCACACTGAAACCCTTAACTAATAGCGCATAGTAAAAAAAAAAAAAAAAAAAAACCACTCATACATTTTTTAAAAACATACATCTCCAGCAGGTATTCACCCGTACATGATTATTTTGTTCCTAGGGGCTAAAGTTGAAAGAGAATCTCTAAAAGAAATACAGTAATAATCCAGGGAATAGATCTTATTATAAATACATGGAAGAGTTAGGGTGTTACCTAAACACCAGTAATGTTTAAAGTGGTAGAGATTATGCAAGCGAATATATCCTGCATCTATTACCAGAATGAAGCAGAGCATGGTTCGTATTGACTCGTCAGTAATTGTGCTGTTTTGTGCAAGCGGCTAACATCTCTTAGAAGTGGGCAATATCCTTGTATTGGTTTACATATAGCTCTTACATAAAGCTCATAGCTGTGTTTTTATCTTGCTCAGGGTTTCCAGTGTGTATGCTTTTATATGCATCTGGCTTTTAAGTGGTTAGGGAAATCTGATGTAAGTACTAAAGTGTCTGCAGGATCGACCAGCACACTTAATGCATGGCCAGATGCATTTAGCATCCCCGGGAACATCCAGCAGCCAGGGAGCATGCTTTATACAGGTCACTGAATTTTCTTCAGCACTGAGAGTCACTCTCAAAGTACTTCTCAGCAGTCAGTAACTACTAGAGAGTGGCTAGGCAATCAACAAAGCAAAGCTGATGAGTTGCTGTGGTGTCACGTGCTGTGTCTGTTTTTCCTGCTGTGTTAGTAGTTTTACCAAGAAAGCACAAGTTACCCCTTTTGTGAGAATTATTAATTCTGGATTCTTTTTTAATGAGATGGATATTACTCAGTTTATTCTTGCATTTCTGTTACAGAAATTCACACATCCAGTGTTGCTTTTTAAAAACCAGTGCCCCTTGGGACCAGCAGCTCAGTGGATAAAAACACTTGCTGTACAAACAGCCTCAGTTCCAACCCGGAACCTTTGGTGGGAGGAGAGAGAGAGTGCCACCCGAAAGCTGTTCTGGCCTGCACACGTGGGCACATGTGTGTCCTCTCAGACACCCTCTTCTCTCTCTCTCATACGCACACAAATTAGATATGTTTGAAAAACTAATGTCCTTTAAGCCGGACTTTAACTTTTCTCCATGTTTATAACATCTGTTGAGTTGTTAGTTGAAATTCACAGAAACTAGTATTTTGTTACTTTACCAAAACACAGTTTAGTATCCAGGTCAGTGTATAGAGGTTCTCAGACAGCTGTGGACTGGCATTCTCTGACTGTCATCGGAGAAGTATTAGAGATACAGACTCTTGGGCCTCAGTGAGGCCTATTCACACATGCATTTCAGTAAGTTCAAGTGATTCATGTACACATTGAAATTTGAGAAGAATCGATCTGAACCCGACAGCCTCTTCCGTAGTGCTTGTTCCTCTAGCCTTCTGCATTAGGAAGTGTGTAGCAGTGGTCACAGGTGGAATCATGTTCAAGCTTCCAGGGAATACCTCAGGGCTCGTGTGACCACACTTGTTGGACGATAGTATTACCTATAGTATTACTAACAATCCTCCAGATGGTTCTGCCATGTCACCATTTATATCCGCATCTTGTCTTATCTAATGTAGTTTTATATCTTTAGCTCTCAGAGATTTGGTGTATATTTCTGCAAACCTTAATGCAGAACTCCTATGTAAACCTAATGTCTCTATTTGGGCTTTGACAACGATAATACTTATCATTGTACTTATCAAAAATAAAATAGAACATTGTATATCAAACTGTGTCATTTCCCCGCTCCTCCTTAGTAATCATTGTGTCATCTCTGTTAGGCCTGGTGAAGTCTCACTTTCCAAGAGTCTTCTAAACACTTTTCCTCTATACAGTCATTTCATCCTCCTTTCCTTTATTATAGTCTTCTTTTACATCTTTTGTATGAGATGGCAGCAGAATTCATGTCTCCAGTACAACTGTTTCCACTATTTCTATTTCTAGTAATGCTTTTTGAGACTAAAATTTGTGGTTGGAATGTATTTTATAAAAGTAAAATGTTATCTTAATTCACTAAGTTGAAGATAGTTATACTGTAGGCTGGAGAGATGGCTCAGTGGTTAAGAGCACTGATTGGTCTTCCAGAGGACCCGGGGTTCAATTCCCAGGACCCACAAGGTACATCACAACTGTAACAGTTCCAGGGAATCCAACACCCTCACACAAACATACGTGCAAGCAAACACTAATGCACGTAAAGTAAAAAATAGTTTATAGAAAAAGAAAATAGTTATGCTAATAAGCATACCATCTAATAGTTTGGTTAGAACATTAATTTTAATGTTTCTGTGTTTTACAATTAATTTAATCATCATAAGCAATAATTAGCCTTTGACATACCTTAGCTCATTAGGAAACAAAAGCTCAGTGAAAACTGCGACTGTGAACCTGTTCTACAAAGTAGCCAATCTCTTCACCTTTAAGTGTAGACAAAACAGTTGATGAATTGTGTCTGACAGCATAACATCAAATGAATAGTGCTCATTTATTTATCATTATTACCTTCTTGAGGCAGAGTCTTGTTGTGTAGCTCAAGCTGGAACTCACTGTGTAGCCCAGGCTGGCCCCAGCCAACAATTGCCTGTCTTACTCTTTTGAATTACAGGCATGAGCTACTGTGCCTGCCTCTGTAGGTCATTATTTCATGACATGCATTAAATTATACAAGTTTAAGCCTAACAAAAAAATTTTTTTGACCTGAGGAATATAACATCGTGTTGTCTGCATTTTAGAGGGATATAAACTTGTGCAGCTGCTAAATGTTCTTTTTGTTTCTGCCAAGTTGTATGCAGAGCATACCTTCCAGCTTTTGATTTTTAGTTTAGAAACTTGAAGATCAGAAGTGTCCAAACTGGGACAGGATAAGGGTGCTTGCTGCCAAGCTTGACGACGTGCGTTCAATTCCTGAGCCCTGCATGGGCAAAGGAGAGAACTTGCATTCTCTAGCTGTCCCTGACCCCTATGTGGAGTCTCACACACATACAGACATACTTTGTGCTCCTGCACGCACAAAGTAACACAGAATTTCTAAGTATCCAAATTATTTTTGTGTCTAGCTTGAAATGAGAGGTGAGGACTAGGGTTAAATGGCATTTAGCATCAGAGTAGTTGAAGTAGCTTTTACATAACAGAATTCATGCTCCATAAAACAATTCAAAATATTATAGTGTATGTGGTAGTTTGCTATACTAGATTGATGGTGACATGTAGAATTGTGTACTTTAAAAGCTAAGGGAGCTTGCCAAGTTTGACGTGGTGCAGTTTCTACTGTCTTTTTCGTTAAAAGGCATGGCAAACATTTTGCCTTTCATGGCTGTGTGCACTGCAGCTCTATGGTATGGGGGTTGAATAATGGTGGTTGTACTTAGTTCTATAACACGGTGGAAATGTGCTATTTTACCATGGTGAAAGTACTACTTTGTTTGCTGTTGTAACTACACAACGATTTTAACAAACTTACTGGCAGTTTCTGTTGAAGAGTAGTCATTTAAAGATACTCAAGATTTGAATTACTGAATTACCATTACTGTCTCCACATTAGTTTCTAGGGCTTTCCCCTTTGTTTAGCATGTACAGGAGTTTCAACATTTATTCAATAGCTGTAGCCCTGATAATCCTAAAGTACGCTCTGAAAAGGTGAAATTATTTGTGAAAAGTGAAAGCGAAAATGCTGACGTAATTCGTGAGGCAGTGACAAGTGTTATCTGCAAACACTTTGAGCTTTACCATGTCTCCAAATGCCCATTCATCTGTGGTGTAAGCTTTTTTAGTATCATAACAATCAACACTTTGAGAAGAAATCCATTTGAGAGATTGTTTACCTTGTCCTTGAACTAATGGGGGCTCTCTGCAAGGAAACTAAAGTCAGTATGCCTTCTGATGTTTACTTTGAAATGTTACAAGCAAATGAAGAGAAAGTACCTCCTGTACTGTAGAAATTGAAATGAGAGAGCCCCAAACATAATGTGTACTATTAAGACATGGGGGAGGAAGGCTACTGTCCAGTTCCTGTTACTATGCTTGTAGAGCATTTGTTTCTAAGTGTCATGGTAGGTGATCTTGGTAACTGTTTCTCAAATTCTGAAATGTTAAAATTTGTGCATCTCACAAAATCTCTCTCAAGTGTTTCCATACAAAATTGTCATTTTTCCTCTTCTCTTTAGAAAATGATTATCATTTCTTTTTTCCTACCAGGTAGCTTGTTTAGTATACTTGTTTGGCCACTAACAGTGATCATGTCCCTCCATTAAGCTGTGTTCTTTGTACTAATACCTTTGCTATGAATCTTGAATTCAGAAGGATTTTTTTTAAATGTATGAAATCTTTTGCCTGCTGAGAAGCAGAATTGTTTTCTATGCATGTTGATGTCTTAGTTAAGGTTTCTTTTGCTGAGTAAAACACCATGGCCAAAAGCAATTTGGGGAATCTGTCAGGTCACACCCTCCATTACTGAGGGAAATCAGAGCGGCAGCTGACACAGTGGCCGTAGAGGAGCACTGCTCACTGGCCTGCTTTACCTGTCTTCTGTAGCTCTCAGAACCATCATCCAGGGGCGACACGTTTACAGTGGGCTGGTCCCTCCCACATCAATCACCAATCAAGAAAATGCCCCATAGGCTTTTACATAACAGAGTTCATGTTCCATAAAACAGTCCAAAACGTTACAGTGTATGTGGTAGTTTGCATTTCTGCATTGAGGTGTCCTCTTCTCAGATGACTGTGGCTTGTGTCAAGCTGACACACACAGTTGGTGTTGTCTTGATAGCTCAAAAAATTCTAGAAGACCCAGTCTTGTGGATCACCTGCTTCTGTGAAATTTTTGAATGTAAATGTGTTTTGAACGTTAAAATAGGTTAATCCTGATGCCTTTTCAAAATTACAGTCATTCATATTCATTACATGCAAACATTAATTTGCGGTAGTGCTATTTCTATGCATACTTACACTATGCTGGGAGTGTGCTCCATAGCCCCGACTTTCCCCTTTTCTCCATGTTCTGTTTCAGGTTTGTTCATTCTCTCCAGCGTGTGCGTGCATACAAACACACAAGCACACACACGCACACTCTTTCTTTGTCTCTCTCTAAAATATACAATTCTTTACCTTTCTATGTCTAGCAAGTTTTGTTTAACATAATCTCAATTTCACGTACTTTTCAGAAAATTACAGTATTTTATTGTTTGTGACTAAGTAAGATTTTGTTGTGTATACATACCACACTTTTTAAATCCTCTTTTGACAAGCCTCTGGGCTGATTCTTGGCTATTGTGACTAGTATCACAATAAACAAGGCTACACAGGGCTGTAGTGATTGGAAAAAAGGTCTACAGTCAAAGGCAAAACTGGACTGATATCAAGTCCAAGGACAAATACATGTCAGTGATTGCACCTTTGACAAAATACTGACATTATAAAACAATGACTTTATAGCCGTGGTGGGTTCAATGGAGATTAAATGAATATATTTTTCTAGTATCTGTTGGTAAGTTGCCGAAGACTGTGGGCAAGGAGGAGTTTAGGAAGATGCATAGAAACTGAAGGGAGAATCTTAAAAACCCAGGAGCAGTTGTCCAGAAGCCTTAATGATGAAGTTCTCGTTTTACTGTGATTGCATGATTCTAATTGCACATGTCTAATAACGCTCATCCGTTATAAACTATTGTTTCTCAATGCTGTTGTGGCCTGTTTAAGAGATCCTCTTGCAGAGGTAGGCTGGGGTGGTCTGGAAAGTAGTGTAAAACCTTATAAGTTGGTTCTTGTTCTTCATCCGCTCTACTGCAGCTTAGTGTGTTTGGACTGATCCTTCTTCATTGATGGAGCCCTGTACTGGGATGCTTTGGGATGAGTGTAATGATGGAAAAAGATACATTCTACTAGTGATTTGGAGAACAGTGGTGATTACCTTCTTAACATTCTGTCTCTACATTTTCAATGTTAAGAACAATTCTAGTGCACACTTAATTAAATGAAGAGAAAGTTATATTTCTAGAGCCTTAATTGTTTTGTATAAAAAACAAATAGGACTTAATGCTATTTAAATGTTAGATACAAGGCATTATTCCTGTTAAATTCTGTTAGGAAGACACAGTTGTATATGAATATATTAATGAAGTTCTTCAAACACAACTGGCAAGTGCTGCTATAATAGGCTATTTAGTATCCCAGTGAAGTCTCGAGAATTGTTCATTGTTTGAGTTTTGCTGTTTTGTAATGTTTTCCCTTAAGTTAAAATGCATTACTGATGCCTAGAAAGAATAGTGAAAGAAAACAACAACAAAAAGAAACTTTAACATTAGCACCGTCTACTCAGTCTTTCATATTTTTTTTTCTTTTTTCTGCCAAGATGCTCAGAAGCAAACATTTGGTTGTCCTCTGAGCCATACAAGTTGCTGAGCTTGCTTGCTGTCCACGGCACAAGCCAAGTATATTCAGGAAAGGCATCAAGGTAAATAGTGCACAGAGCATTTAGTAGTGTAGGGGCCTGCTTTGCCTATAAAGGCTATGCATGCAGAATGACTGATGGGCCTGCTATCTATTAAAGGGAGTAAGAGGCAATTTTACACACAGGTGACTAATAGCAAAGTGGCTAGACATTTCAGCAGCATGTCCCTGAATCACTTATCCACTCCATCTGAAGTCAAATGAAAATTCTTAATGAAATGAACCAGGTTTTGTATTGACTTATTATATATGAAACTATTAAAGCTTAAGATCACAGTTTATATTGTGTTGTGATTATTCCAACTAGAGTCTGAGTCACGTTAGTTAATTCTCAGTGATGGAAAAGGGCGGGACTTCTGCTAGAGGCTCTGCAACCCAGGCCGTTTTTCCAGAGATTAAATCAGAAGAAAATGATGTGGTGACCGTTGCTGGGCCCAGCTATTCCATATGGAATTCAGTTTATGCAGTGGCCCATGCCCTCCATAAAACACTGTTGAGCAAAATTGAAATGGGATCTAAAGAAGACAGAAACACAGACTGGCTTCTACCATGCCAGGATTCAGTGACCTATGAGGATGTGCATGTGAACTACACTCGGGATGAGTGGGCTTTGCTGAATCCTTCCCAGAAGAGTCTCTATAAAGATGTGATGCTGGAGACCTATAGAAACCTGTTTGATGTAGGCTACAATTGGGAAAACCATAATATTGAAGAACATTGTCAAAGTTCTGGAAGTCTTGGAAGGCATGAAAGAACACATACCAGAGAGAAACCCTACAAATGTAATCAATGTGAAAAAGCCTTTTCCCAACAGAGTCATCTCCAAGTACATAGAGTAACACATATTGGAGGCAAACCTCATGAGTATAACCAGTGTGGTAAAGATGTTTCACAACACAATCATCTCCAAAGTCATAAAAGAACACATACTGGAGAGAAACCCTATGAATGTAATGAGTGTGGTAAAGCCTTTTCACAGCATGGTAATCTCCTAATACATAAAAGAACACATAGTGGAGAGAAACCCTATCAATGTAACCAGTGTGGTAAAACTTTTTCACATCGTGGTATTCTTTTGATACATAAAAGAATACATAGTGGAGAGAAACCCTATGAATGTACAGAGTGTGGTAAAGCCTTTTCATGCCAGGGTAATCTCCAAAGTCATAAAAGAACACATACTGGAGAGAAACCCTGTGAATGTAACCAGTGTGGTAAGGCCTTTTCCAGTCACAGTCATCTCCAGATTCATAAAA